>CM067221.1:108642067-109106467 GCA_034190945.1 Octodonta nipae | reverse complement strand
CCTTCTGTGGGCGTGCACGTTGTCGCCTTTGTTTTGTGGGTGTGTGTTCTTCTCTGTCTTCTCTTTGTTCGGTAGGTTGGTTTCTCCCCGCCCCCCTTGTTGTCTCCTGCAAAAAAATTGTTAAATACTTCATTTTTTACTTACCTGTCTTCTATCTCTGGCTTCTTCGTCCTCTTCCCCTTCGCTAAGGCAGAGCTGGTTCTTTGGCCGTTTGTATCTGTCAATAAATCTGGGGTCATAGTTGATTAGTTGTCGTAGGTGAAGGTTTGGGTGCTGTTCCAGTTTGGCTTATGCCTCTCTGGCCCTCCTCTTCATTTCTGCAAGCACTAGTTGGTGCCGTAAATCGTTGAAAATCACCGTGTTACGAACGAACCAGGCGTAGGCATAAGTTCTCCTGCCTTTGGATGGCCTGCCTGTTGCTCTTGCTGGTGTGTCCCCATACTATTGAAACGCACGTCAGCATTGGCAAGATGACTGTCTTGATGAGATTCAGCTTGTTTAAGAGTCCCAGCTTACTTCCTCTTCCTATTAAGGGGTAAAGTTTAGCACGGGCAGCTCGGACTTTATTACAAGTCTCTTGGACATGCCTCGTGAAAGTCAACCCCTTGTCGATATTTGAAGGTATTTGACTTATTCTTCCAGAGAATTTGTCTGCCGTTGACGGTCAGGTTTCCTGTCGGAACGATCGTGCGGCTTCCCGTTGATGGCTGTCTTCCACTGAAGGCACTATTCCGCTAATAGTCAGTGGCTTTCTGCAGCCGCATCAAGGCTGGCTCGAATCTGAAAGATTGGCATCCTATGGCGGTGTCGTCGGCGAACTGGACAATTATAACGTCGGCTGGTCTTGGGATTTCTGCAGTGTAGATTGAAAATTGCATCGGGACAGGACAGCTCCTTGGGGAACCTCTGCCTCGGTGGTCCGGTATCTGGAGTGCTTTTGGCCTACTCGTACTCTTACTCTTCGATGTCTCAAAAAGGAGCCTACTAGCTGGATGATGTTAGTGAGACATCCTAATAGGGCCATTTTGACTAATAGTCCGAAATTGGCATACTCGGACGAAGGCTTTTGCTACATCGAGGAAGATGAAGGCAGTTCTTCTTCGTTTTCGGTTGTGTCCTTGTGCGGCGTATTCTACTAGGCGTAGAATTTGTTCGGTGGCGTTTCGATGTTGAATCCAAACGGCTGGTCTGGAATCACGTTCAGTTCGTCTATGGTCTCTTGGAGTCGATTCGCGACGATCCTTTCTGCTACTTTACTCATGGCTGGTGACTAATAGGGCGATAGTTTTGTGGAAAAGTACCGTCCTTATTGGCTTTTTCAAAATATTAGGTCTTATAGTTTCGGAGATAAAGGGAAAATGAGTAAATTTTTGTATATTTTGTTATTATCTTTTAAAATAAGTATTTTGAAATATGAAAAAATATATATTTGTGGTCCTGGGTATGAGCTCTTTCATTTGATGTACCTATTACATGATGCTTTTGAACATTTTTTAATTTACCATTTAATTCATCATTTGCCCCCACTCCAAGAACAAATTAATACTAGGGGTTTCTCCCTGTTATTTCTGTAAACCTTGGACAACATCCTATATTTGTTAACTTTTCCAAAAGTTTAGGCACAACAGTTTTGGAGATATGGGTGGGGAAATTGTCGATATTTGTACATGTTCCCCAGAGTACCTCTAAAATTAAAATTTTTTTATCATATGCACTCCTCATCAAGTTACTAATCTATACACTGATACCAGATTTCAACGTTGCTGTGATGTGAAAGATGGAGAAATCACAATTTAAGGCTTTTCACGTATTGAATATGGAACCCTAAAAATTAAAAGATTATATCAGTACTAATGAAGATAAATTTCTAAAATAATTTCAAAATACTTCTAGTCACCGCTACTTAGTTCTTCATTTCTTCGTTTCCTTGGATGTGATTTCTTCTGTCACACCTCGGCTCAAAATAAACAACAAGTGTTAAATAATTACTCTTTTTCCCACCAAAGTAAGAATCAATTTGTTAACACCCCGTATATTGAATTTCATTAAATAAATTTGATTTGATTTGAATTAAAAATTTTAAAGGGTGGGGGTGGGTGAGGAATAAGAATGCTCAATATATATATATATATGTTTAAAAGATTTGATAAACTATTAATATTTATTGAATGTGAATTTATAATAACAGAGCCTATGAGAAAGGATTAATGTAAATAAAAAAAAAGTTGTAAAGCAAGATGCATAATATTTAGTTGAAATATAAAGTTAGAATGTATAAAGGAAATTAAATAATGAAGGGGGAAGTTATTTACTCAATAAATATGTAAACGTGGAGTTAGGAGAGTAACTAGTTAGTTAGTAATTAAATAATAAATGTTATAGAAAGTTAAATTGTATGTAACGAAGGTTAATATAAAAAAGTCAGAAATTTGATATTTGTGAAAATAAATAATCTATAGAGTAAAATATAATAATATAAGAAAAACGAGACATACCTTGTTAGTAATTGGACTACTAATGTAATCTGAGATTAATGATAAAATAATCCTTTTATAATTTAAAACTCATCTGAATTAAGATCCAAGGCTCATCCATACCAAACATCCAGAAGTTTCATAAAAATCATTCTCTAAAAAGAAAAAAACTAGTAGTTATATAAAATTAACTTAACAGAGAGGAGCACGGTAAAATTTGTGTAGGTAGGATAAAAAGGTAGGAAAGGAACAACAAGGAAATATGTTACGAAGTAGGGTTATTGTTTAAAGAAAGAAATTACATTTGCAGACACTAAATTTCAGTAAGAGATATAAAATAAATTGATTAGTAAAGTACCACAACTATAAATTAATTGAGGAGTAGAAAAGGAATAGAAATCAGTAGAAGGGAAAGTTTGTAGTTTAACACATATAATTGAAAGAGTGAAGTGATAAAAAAATTCAGATATATCCAGCTTCATAATAATATATCAATAAAAGGAATAGTCAATAAACATGATTTATTAGATCGGAAGGTGATATATAACAGATTTTGAAAGAAAGTTAAAAAGTACAGATTCATCTGACAGAACAAACTTTGAAATGAAATTACAAAGTTAATACTGAATAAAAAGAAAAACCAATTAGGTAGAAATGTTTAATAGAAATAGATTTATGTAATTAGTGGTAACAAATTTGTATATATTAAAATTAATTTTTAAAATTTTTATGTAAATAAGTGTCACATTCATTTTTGATCAGGATATAAAAATAATTTCAAACCTGTCAAAAGCCCTGTTGAATTTTTATCGTCAAAGGGTAAACATCGTTCTTGTGCGGGTGTAAAGTCATCAAGACGCCTATGTGAAATTTGTTTTCAACCAACTTTGTTGTGTTCAGAAAAGTGAGATCAGACATCTTGAAATTAAACTTCATAAATCAAGAAAAAGACAATTTTGGTGAACACGAACGTTTAATACCCAAAACTATAACTGCCAAGGTATAAATCACAGAAATTACATAGGTTCGTATCTGAAGTGGTCAGAAAGCTGTTTGTAATAGACTATCCAGTGCGAAAAACCAGCAGCAGTGCAAACCAGCAATTATAATGGAGCGGTACTGACAAGATGAGAACTGAATACATTTGTATCGAGCGGCAAAACGACCTGGAAAAAAAAATTCTTCAGAAGCAGTGGAGTTAAAAAAAGGACAATTCGTAATAGATAAGGTATTTATGAACAAAAATAATCTGTTTAAAAATAATAAAAGAACATGTGTATTATTTTATTAGAATTAGATTTTTGTATAGTGTTTAGTTATGGATTGAGTAAATAACCTGACTCCACACAAAGAAAACAAAAATAATTTATACAGTAGGTAATTTTCAAAGTATGTTATTAACAATTAAAAGAGTTCATGTTAATTTGTTCTAACTGTCTCATTTTCACATATAAATAAAGAACAGTAAAACTTTAATTTCCAAATTTATTATTATTATTAAAGTAAATTAAAAAGAGCATAGAAAGCAAAATAATTATTGTAAAATTCAAATTTGATATAAATAAGATAAAAAAGGTAAGTGAAAAATATAAATGTTTATCTATTTTTAACGCCCAGAACTCAACCTGAGATAGAGAGTTGTTATGCCTAAATTTGCATACAATTAATAATTCACTAAACTAGTGATACATTTTTTTTTGTAAAACCAAATTAAATAAAAAAAAAGCTAGCCGAGGAAAATAATTAAATAAAAAGTAATTAGAAAAACCATTACAATATATATATATATATTGTATATATTTATGTGTATATATTTATATATATATATATATATATTATATATATAATATATATATATATATATATATCTGTGTTTTCGTATATTTAATAGAATATACATAACTATACCCAACACTTCATCTAAGATTAATGTGGTCAATGTATACATCAACTCTGTTAAACAAAGCATAAAAATGTACACCAAAATGCTCTTCGCTAAAAGACTAACGCCCCTTAATGTACCTAATATAACACAACGGGTTAAAAACGCATAAAAAATACAAAATCCCATTCAAGATTACTGTGTAATGTTTTTAATGGACGATGGCACCCAAAAAAAAACTGCATGCATATCAGATAACTTGGAGATTTAATTGGGCTTCTTCATTTTTGTAATGGACTGCCTGTATATTAAGGGTAAGGGCAGACTTTGTTATTGAGGCCATATTTTACACCTATGGTTATAAATGGTCCTCATTAGCCCAATGAAATTATGAGACCGATGAAAAAGCTTTGATATTAAAATAGGAATGTTTCTCTTGGAGGCGAAGCTACCGCAGTACATGAATATTTCATGTTCTCGGCTTGATGGCTCTTTTTCTACAAAGAGTTGGATAACAGCTGTTATTGAATTCAGTCATTACAACGGTGCTATGAAAGACGTCATGTTATGAAGGAAACTATTCTCGAACTTATACTAGTACTAATTTTTTAAAAATAATGTATAATGTAATTAATAACGAAAATGGTATATAAGGGCCAACTAATTTCTAATTCTAAACAGGAATTGTATACAGGGTGTTTTTAAAATAGGGTTGCAAACTAGAGCTAATTAAAATAAGCCAAAAAGTCCCTATTAACGTGTGCCCTAAAATGCACCCTTAGGAAGTTATATGCCTCAGGCAAAAAATCTGTTTACCATGGCAAATAGACTGAAGTTGCCACAAAGCTTAACACTGTAAGTTATAGAACTTTACAGGAAAATTAATATTGGGAGTAAATTAAAGAATTAAATCAAAAAATAAAAAAGATAAAACCCATCATGTAATTATCAAACTAGCTGTCGCCAGTAGTCGAAATTCGACCAATTGTGTCAATATCTCTGACAGGTTAAGTCACCTGAAAATTTTATCGTGACATTCTAGGGAGAATAGCAATTACGCGGACCGGATCCAGATTCGGAACCTCTGTGTGATAGTTTCCTCGAAAATCCTAGATGACGGTCTTACATCTCGCTTCTACAAATAAGTAACGAAATTCAAGTTTTTTTCAGACATAATTCATAGGACTTTATTTTTGTTCAAATTCATCATTCTTAATTTGATATGACAACAATTCAGCCGCTAATGGGCCACCTTACATATTTGTTTTTCCCTGTTTAGCTATAAATGCACTCAATTCTCTAACATTTATTAAAATCCTCATTATAGTAATTCAATCTCATTATATATTTCCACCACCCTGTATATGCAACTGCTCATGGACCACGCATAATATTTTTTAACATTTTTGAACCACCCGCTAAACTACTCTGTATATGCCACTGCCTATGAGCCAACGTATTTACTCTTTTTGTTTATGAAATTTTTAACTATCTTCTGTAACTATAATTCTACTCCGACCTATATTTCAATCATCATATATATGGAACTTTTCGTGGGCTACTCTATAAATCATTTCCTTTTCTAACATTTTTTGTCATCATCCTGTATATCTATAATTCTTCTCACCCTATATTTCATCTTCCTTATATATACAACTGCTTATGGGTTACAAAATGTTGCATTTCCATTTCCTCCACCCTGTATATGCATCTCTGTATAATATTTGTTGCACCACCCTGTATATATGTAATTCCACTGCGCCTTCTATTCCAAGAACGCTGTAAATTCAACCGCTAATGGGCTTCCCTATATAATTATTTTATTAGTTATAATTCCACACTATTCTATATTTTAAACTTCCTATATATGCAACTGCTTATGTGCCACCCATGAAAAAATGATTTCTAACATATCTGGAATCGCCCTGTATAATTATAATATACAATCATTACTCTACCACAAAACAAAAACAATGTTTGCATGCCACTTCCTAGAGTACATGATCTAAGTATATAACAGCATCGGTCCCTCTATATATAATTATTCAATGTTTTGAGTCTGATGGCGGCGGCACATTCAGTTGTTTGGCTTTGACATTATGGACGTAAATAATAAATTTTTATTATATTTTATTTAATGAATGAACCAATATTGTCTTCTAAACGTTGTTTGTGGCATATTCTTGATTACTTTTATGTTTTTTTGGGGAATAACACCACAATAGAAATAAAACTAGGTATATTGCAGGAATACCAAACGTTTCAAAGTCTATTCTGACTTCGTTGTCAATGACTTTATATTTATTGATGTGATTACAAAATGAAAATTTGATTTATGTGAACCAATATTATAAATTAAAATTAGCATTTTGCACTGAAGGTCGTCAGTAGCTACTAAACAAGGCAAAAATGAAGAAAATCGGTTGAGGAGAAAATTGTACCCAATCGTTTTGTCTTTGCCTATTTATATATGGATAAAAGTGCTAACTATGAGGAATGCAAATATATTTTTTTTTCATATTTTAAAATATTTTTTTAAAATACATTTTTTGGGTAAAAACTAAAAATATAATAACAAGTGAGGCCTTGTCATTTTAATTTTAGACGGTAAATTAAAAATAATAATAAAAAATAAAGATTTTATGTATTGTCAAGCACATAATGTAATAAAGCAACAAAACGGTTTCCTTATAAGAAATAAAAGGATTTTTTTGTAGTTTCTTCTAAAGATACAAAATTCTAAAAACTTCCTCCTGTATTTGCGAACGACTGAACCTAAACTTTGGAAAAAAGAGAATATAAACCCTCACTCCAAATTTACATTAAATGAAATTCTAATAAAAATAGGGGAGGGAATTTTGTTTAAACTAAAGTGTTAATAAAACTTTATTATTTTTTAATACTAATTAAATAATATATTTATATTAGCATTTTTAAAATAATTTGTTAAAAAGTTTTATATGATTATAATTCAGGCTAAAAGGTTAAATAGATTCACTAAAAGTTTATTGGTAAAATAAAGCGACAATTCTAATATTAATTTCGCGGCACAAATTAGGAAATTAAATAAATATGTTGTTAACGGTCCATTTTGAGAAAATTACACAATGAGAAATTAATTTTCCAAAAATTTCTTAGAAGAACTCATCACCATATCGATTATAAGCAATGTCTATTCACGGAGAGTTTATACTTCCGTTTTATTGATGTCTCTGCACTTTACAAACATATGATCAGGCATTACGAAAAGGAAATCAGGCCGATAACCTCCTTTCTTGACACCGCTTGGCACAACCCAAGTCTATGATGTCCCGGCTTGCCAGTTATGGTTTTGTTTTCCATTCATTATTTGCAGGTTAATGCTTTCCTTTTAAGTAGCAATTGTAGGTTTCTTCTTTGAGTGTATCTTCTGTTATTCTGTCAATTAAATTTTCATGTAGATATTTATATTGCTTCTATCAACTATTTCAGCAAAACAAAACATCGCGTTCGCCTTTTCTTATAGCATTTTAATATACAAGGTGTAAACGGTTTGAGGGCAAAGATTTTGAGAATCAATAATTCGGGTAAAAACAAATCAAAAAGCTTTATAACATTTTCAGAAGTAGACTATAGTTTTGCCAAAAAAATAGTTACAAGTTAGGTAGCCTTTTACAGTGAATAATAGACTATTTCCGGTTTCAAAATGCTTGTCAAGCTAAATATGTAAATACTCAATAGCTTTCATTTAATAACTGTATTAACAAAAAAATTAATATTTAAACTAAATATTCTGTTATAATTTGCAGTACGTTTATCCGAAAGTGAAAGTGATTTGCGTGATATTCGATGTAGACTTCGTGCTCTGATTTTCATTTTAAAAAATAAATTGGGAAAATAAATAAAACCGCGTGTGGATTATCAGTTCAAGTGCAAGAGTAGTAGTTTGTGACAAACAATAGCAGATTTTACAATTAGGGAAAGACTAAACATTTTATTAATTTGTGTAGAAAGCAGATGTAATATCAAAAATGTTGAATTTTGAATATTTGCTATGAAGAATCCGTTTGTCTTCCTAGACCCCGACTCTTGAAATTATGCGACGGATGACGTCAGTCGAATGAAAACTAATGGAAAACGTTTGTCAAATTTGTACGATCGCATATGCATTAGTTGCAAATGATCCATCTATGGGTCACTCATCTCGAACTATAACAATTCATCAGATGATCTAATTTCGTCACCCCAATTTTTACGGTCAAGCATATATTTAGTGTTCATTGTTCATTAATAATAGCTATTTCGAACCTCAATCGAGGTCTTACTTTTTAGAATTTGTCTCAATTTAGATAAAGCTACAAGACATTAAAGCCCTACGTTTCATTGGGCACAATGACAAATTTTGGGCTACATTTACTACCGAAATTATTCTTTTACGTGTATATTCACATAAAAAGATATTTCGTATTTAACTTTGCTCATAACGCTTGCTCCATCTTTTACATGCCTTTATCTTGCACACTTTCCACTCTTCTCTTTACTATCATTTCCACTAATACAAGGATAATGCTCCTTAAAGATTTCAAGAGGCCCTCTCTTCTAAAACTATTTCGTTCATAGAAACATCTCCTCAGCGTACAAATAAATAATACCTACATTGATTGACTACGACTCAATATTTGGAGTTGAGATGTCTCCAAAATGGATAGGAATACACAAAATAATTTATTCTACACATTTCTTTGTGTCAAAAGATCTGTGGAGAAAATTTGCAGATAAGGACAGCCAGTAATCCGTGCAATTTTTGGAAATGATCCCTATTACACTTTGTCTCTATTACAAATTTTTAATATTTGCCTGCTACAGAAAGGAAGTGACGGTAGAAAATGCCAAGAAGCAACAACAATTAACACTCCTATCGAAATTACTTTATTAATACTTACTTATTAATTTTAATAAATTAGGCATATTCACAAATTTTATATGATTTTTGTGTTCATTTATTCATACACATAAAGGTAAAGATGTTGCCCAATGTAATATTTATTACTTGTCTTCTAAACGTTGTTTGTGGCATATTCTTGATTACTTTCATGTTTTTTTGGGCAACACCATAATCGAAGTAAAACGGCGTATATTGAAGGAAAACCAAACGTTTCAAAGTCTATTCTGACTTCGTTGTCAATGGCTTTATATTTATTGATGTAAATTGCAAAATGAAAATTGGATTATGACATTTAAATTGACATTGGAAAATTTGTTGTTTTTAAATATACAGGTAGCACAAATAATTCTAAAGATCATGTATTATAGTTAAACTGCTTTCAAATTAGTAGAATTTGAAAACTTGTCTTAAGAATTTATAAGTGGCTTTCCTAGGACAAAAATGCGATCAAAGAATTCTGTTGTTTCAGTGATCCCGTTAACGTCATAAGGGAAAACCTAGGAAAAACCTTATGAACTATCCCGATGCTGGGTTGTTCAAAAGGAGGTTACCATTAATAATTTATTCCTTAATTGTCGGTAACCAGATACGATTAAATTCTACAGAAGCAGAAGCGATACAATCGTCTTGATTCAAAAGAATTAAGGCAGACTATTTTATTTTGAGTTATGTTGTTCTTTGTGAAGTATAGTTGAATTGTCAAATCGTATTTTATGACCTAGGTCCCAAGCATGTTCACAAATTTTCAATTTTTCAAATTGTCGTTTATTTATGTGATTCTTGTGTTTATTTATTATTACGTTTAATGATCTGGATGTTTTTCCAATATAAAATTTATTGCATTCGCAAGGAATCTTGTATATGCAGTTTTTTTAGTTCTGGGTTTTGTTGGTTGGTTTTGTTACAAGAAATACACTGAAATCTCTAATATCGAAAACAAAACCAACCAACAAAACCCAGAACTCAAAAAACTGCATATACAATTGCGAATGCAATAAATTTTATATTGGAGAAACATCGAGACCATTAATCGTACGATTAAATGAACACAAGAATTACATAAAGAAACGACAATTTTAAAATCGAAAATTTGTGAACATGCTTGGAACCTAGGCCATAAAATACAATTTGACAATTCAACTATACTTTACAAAGAACAACATAACACAAAACGAATAATAAAAGAGTCTGCCTTAATTCTTTTGAATGAAGACGATTGTACTGCTTCTACTTCTAATTTAATCGTATCTGGTTACCGACAATTAAGAAAGAAATTATTAATGGTGACCTCCTTTTGAACAACCCAGTATAGGGATAGTTCATAAGGTTTTTACTAGGTTTTCCCTCATGACATTAATGGGATCACTGAAACAATAGAAATCTTTGATCGCATGTGCTATCTTATAACAAAGTCGTACCTAGGAATGCCACTTATAAATTCTAAAGACAACTCTTTCAAATTCTTCTAATCTGAAAGCTGTTTAACTATAATAATCATGTATTAGAATTTTTTGTGCAACCTGTATATCTAAAAACAACAAATTTTCTAATGTCAATTTAAATTACATAAATCAAATTTTCATTTTGCAATTTACATCAATAAATATAAAGCCATTGACAACGAAGTCAGCATAGACTTTGAAACGTTTGGTTTTCCTTCAGTATACGTCCTTTTATTTCGATTTTGGTGTTATTGTTATATTTTAGATTTAGCAGTTTTTAGATGTATTTGTTAGTTTTGTTTTAGGTTATAAAAGATTTCGGTGTATTTATTGTCTTAAATGCTGTATTAGCCCTTGTTATATATAGCTACTGACTAAGTGCTTACCTACATGAGTAATTAATGTGCTATGGTGTTGATAATTATATTCTACATTTTACACTAAGCCACACAAAAAAATTCGTAGCTTAATTAAAACCAGTCAAAGTAGTTACTTTCATAATTATGATACTATTTTTTCGAGATTATGACAATGTATTGTTTCTAAGCGATAATCCTCATCAGTTTCGCTTCCATCGCCCATCCTTATTTAAATCTTCCCTTAATCTTTTCTGTTCCTTTTCTCATATTTGTTTTCGAACTTTTGTTCTTGGTGTACTCTATAAAGTGCAGACTTTTGCCCTTTAATAAAATCGTTATGACTTGCTATGCCGTTTACGATTTCATCATGCGTAACAAACGAATCTGCGCATCCATTTTACGACTGGATTCTGATGATAAACCCTTAAAAGCCTAATATTTATTATCTTTTCCCTCAATAAATTTTTATATTTTAATCTAATTTTACCGTCCACGACTCCCAGCTTTGATAATTACTGACATTTTATTATCTATTATCCGTTATTCGGATTTTACGATTTAATAAAAATTTTATTTATTCGAAAAGCACACGCTACCAACACGTCATTCAATTAAAGGCTTGAAAAGTTTCATCAATTTTTATTGAAGCCGAACATATCCACCATTATTATATACATTTGACGTAATAAAAATATTCCTATTAAAATATAAAAACGCCAACGGTGAGATTTACGGCTCGTTTATTAGACCTGATGTGGTAACTCGCGCTATATTATACATTGTATGCGGTTTCAGTGTGTCGTAAAGTGCTGAGAATATGGCCCTAAAAAAGCCATAGAAATTGTGTTTGAGCATACGGACTTTTAGTTAGCTGCGACGAAAATAGGAAATTACTTGCTGCATTCAATTTAATGGAGAAGAGACTTCAGATATGCAATTAAAGTATCAGAGATCTGTAGTAGTTAGAGAAAGGTCGGGACTGGAATGAGGGTGAAGCAACTTTCAGTGGAAAACCCAAGCAAGAACCCTTCGTCTACGGAAGCAGCAAAAAATCCACTAAAAAGTACGTCATTGACAAAACCATCATTGTCATTTTCATCATGGCAGCGCACTCTCTCTATGGCACGGATTGCGTTCCTTTCGGGGAAAATTCACCAAACCCCAGATATCCTAGATATCAAAAGGGTTTAGCACTGTGGGAGCCTTTGCCAGGTTTTCGGGCCGGTGATTGGAGTCATGGCGGCAGTTTCCCATGAATTTCCTCACCGTCCAGGCTGTTCCTAACACAACGGCTTCTTGCATTTGTCGGTAAAGATGTTCGTGTAGACCGAGATATTTTAAATTGTTGGGACAACTCCTGTCGTTAACATAACAATTCGTACAGTCCGTGTGTTGTTCATGTCCCATTGAGTCTTTATTTCAAATTCCAACCACCTAATTTGGTTATTGTATCAGCCTGCTTGATATTTATATTATTGTTGTTGGGAATTGCTATGTCAATTAAAGTTGTTTTGCGAGATACTTTATCTACTGAAACTATATCTAGTCTATTGTGAGCAACACTCCGATCAGTCAGTATGGTGTAGTCCCAGTACAGCTTGTAGTTGTTACTTTCTAAAACAGATTCTGGTTTGTATTTATATTATGTTAATCTCACCCACTGTGATGATTCAAGTTTCAGTGCTAGTTCCTAGTGCAGTATTTTTGCCACAGCATCGTGTCGTTGTTTGTATTCATTTGCAGCGAACGCTTGACAACCTCCTGTGATATGATGGATAGATTCAGATGTTTAGCAACCGTACCTGCATCTGTCGTTGTTAATAAAAGGGCCTTTAATGGTTGTACTTTAGATAGTTCTTAGTTGGAATTACTTGATATGGAATTGCCAATATAAAGCCTTCTGTTTCAGGGAACATATGACCAGAGATCAACCAGTATTTATTTTATTTATTTATTTATTTATTTTGTATTTCAGCCATTACAAATGGATATACACGTCATGATAAATAGAAAATTAATTACAATTGTAATGTGCATATAAACATATACACACATATATACACATACATATGTACATATATATACACATATATACCAATAAGCATTACACAAGTTACACATACATATTTAAAAACAAATTTTAAAGACAAATTTAGAACATAATAGAATCTTCTAAATACTCAGAAACAGAATAGTAACATTTTTCTAACAACATTTTTTTTTAAGTAAATTTTAAATTTCCTGCCAGTGAGTATTTTCAATTTATTAGGTATATGATTAAACAATTTTGTGGCAAAAAAGTAGGGTGAATTCTCATACAATGTGGTATTATGTTTTTCTACTTTGTATTCATCATTATACCTAGTAGGGTAATGATGGACACTGGAGTTTCTAACAAACTTATTACTATTGCTTTTTACAAATGAAATACATTTAAATATAAATATAGATGGTACGGTCAAAATACGTAATAATAGACGTCTTTTTTGTGCTAGAAATACACGGATAGCGTAAGGAGAACTACCCCAAAGCATGGTATTATATGAAAGATGGCAATAAGCGAGGCTATAATAAATGTTTATAAGATAGTTTGTTGGTAAAGTATATCTTAGATTGATTATTGCAAAGTAGGCATTGTTTAGTTGTTTGCAAACGAGATTTATATGAGAGATCCATCTTAAGTTGTCGTTTACATTGACACCCAAAAATTTTGTTTCCAATTTTGTGTCTACTTCGATATTATCTATATTAATTCTAAGTGATGGGGTATATTTCCTATTATAAAATGTTATGCCAACAGTCTTGTCAATGTTTAAAACAAGGTTGTTTTTACCACACCAGTTTTTAAAAACCTGGACAATGTGACACATTTTTGCTTGTAATTGCTCAGGGTTCTTTGCTGAGACCACTATAGATGTATCGTCAGCAAAAAGCACAATTTTTACGTCATGTAAGTTCATATTGAGAGGCATATCATTTATATATAGTAAAAATAAGAGTGGACCCAACACAGACCCCTGTGGAACACCCATATTTAGCTCATGCATTTCTGAAGTTGTATCATGTATTTTGACACAAATTTCTCTATTTTTTTAAAACGACATGATGAATAATAAAAAATCACCTCTAAAACCTAATCGGTGCAGCTTATGCTCAAGAAAATTGGAATTTAAACAGTCAAAAGCACGAGACAGATCGAAGAATAGACCTGCAACTTGTTCACCCTTGTCCAAGCTTTTGTACACATAACTGAAAAAGTAGTTCGACGTTGCACTGTCGATATAATCTGGGTTGATGTCACTAATGTGTCTTCCATGAAGTGGCTTCTCTTTCTATTTTGAGGAGTTTTTGATCAGTGGTCTGGTGGTGTAATTGGACGTGTTGTCCTGTCAGTCACAGTGGTGTTGAGTCATCAACCTGTCATATGATTCTGTGTAGATCAGAAAATTCCGCGAGTTTCTGGAAATGACTACGTAAAATAGAAATTTTTTGATCATTTTTCATCATTATCATTATCATCATCATCACCATCTTCATCATCACCATCAGTTTGGCTTGTATCTTAAGCTAATTTTCCATCTACCAAAGGCCGCCTTTACTAAAAAATGAAAATGCCTAAATCAGAAACTGCGAAATTAGTGAATTCCACTAAAATAACAAACTCGGGTTCTTCGGGGAAGAAGAAGAAGTAGGAACTCGTTTCAATGTTAGTATCTTTAACTTTTTGATGGGCTTTTACAATTTTCCCTAATTATAGCTGAATTACTTGAAATAAATGATACACTTAGTACACTATTAAATGGCCTTTATCCGACCTTTAAAAGGATAAATACCCTGCATCATACTTTCATGAATGAATTAAAAATATTAAGCTCCAGGATCAGTATCTTAAGTTATTAGAGAAGTACAATTTAGTAATTATTTATAGAAATTTTACGATACCACAAAATCAGTTTAAAAAAATTATAAAATTGAAACTACTTAAAAATACTTCAGAACAAAATACAGATTGAATTAAAGCTTTTTGGTAATATATTAATCAAAAACGTTGCTCCTTACGTATTCCACGACGAATGAGTTACCAGGGTAAACACTATAATAGTCCACAGAAAATAGTAAGTACCTTTGCACAATATTTTAATAATGTTTTCAGCTCAGATATTTCCATAGACGTATTTCGATAGCAAGTTTATCTAAAAATGATATTAACAAATCATCAAAACGCTTTAAAGATTTTAAAGTTTGACTTCACGGCATATGATTCCCAGTTTCATGGTTAGGCACAGATCACCAGTTTTGGGCTTACAGCATATGCACCAGTTTGACCATCACCTTTATTTATACTATTTAATTTAACTCTAAAACCGGATATCTTCCCACAGCACTGAAAACTGCCTAAATCTCTCCAGTGCACAAATCCCCCCAACAAAGATATAACAAACTGTAGACTTACAGTCGCTTTTCGAATTTTCCAAAGGTATTTGAGACTTGCACTTATGATCAAATGTTTCCTATCGCCAAAACATATATATCGCCAAACCAACAGGGCGTTAGGCTATATAGATTCGCAAACACCAACTTGTCTCTTTTCATCCAATTCACAGTTGCACCCATGACTCTAAAAGGTCGGTAAACCTGGTTTATACCGACTTTAGCGGAGGTCTGGATAAACCTTTTTATGTACCCTTGAGCAATTTATGACCTATAATGTATCAGAAGTACTACAAGAATCAACCAAAAATCCACAAAAATATATGAATTTAGCGGGCGACTATGAGAGTAGTATATGAGACCCTAAAATCCAGAATTTAGAGTAAATACCATGTCACAGTATCAAAATCACGAAATAGTAGCGATATTGTTATCGGAAGAATGTGTAATGCGGGTAAAAACCCTAAAACCCAGAAAAATATGAATTCAGCGGGGGGGGTTCCGTCAGACTACCAAAATTACGAACTAGTATCAAACAATATCCAGAAAAAAAAAGGAAATTTGGGGAGGGGGTAACCCAAAATACTTACAGATTTAGCGGGAGTGAATGCCATTATAGTATCAATCATCAAAGAACCCATATAGGTATTCCAATTTCGAGGCGGGGGTAATACAAAAATAAACCGTGTATATACTTGAGTATGTATATATGTGTAAACTATATAAACTCGCTGTAACTGCCAATGTTGGGGAAAAGGCAGATTGAGACCCTTAGTTCAACCTAGAACCAAATTTTCATTATTTTCATTAATTTTTTATTTTCTTTCTTGGTAATAGCTTCTAGACAGGTGTCGAAACGTCGTGTATTTCATAATTTTAGATGCAGTTCTCAGCCGGAACCTAGCCCAGTTCATCATTGTTTTTGTTAAATGTGGAATTATAAAATAAAAATCATCGCCTATATCTAAAGCAAAGATTACAATAATTAAAATTAAAAGATGTTTTAAGAGAGTCATACTCGACCTTGGGCTCTGAAAACCGCATTTTAAATTTGTCGGTGCCATCGAAATTTCCGAGAAGAAAATTTCCCTCAAGACACAAAAGACAAAAGAAAAATTTCGTGAGAGTATCACATCTTTCAAAGAAAAGTGGGTTAAAAGTTTTAAAATTAAACCTCTAGTGTAATTCGTAACAAAACGGCGTATATTTTTAAAGGGCTTCTAACTAAAGTTTCAAGGGCCAGGTTCGTTACCCTTTCACTTCAATGACACTCGTATACTTGTACTTTTTTTCTCCCCTTTGACTTGATACCCTATAGTGGAGCACGATGAAGGATATACGACCTAGTTTTTCCCCCAGGCAGAGCAAATACTTCAATGTTTCCCACCTGCCACTTAGAAAAAAATGGGGAAAAATTTCCAGGGCGGCATTTTTTCTATACCACGTGTCATTGGTATTAAAAAGATTACTGAGAATTAAGTAAATCTAGTAGGAAATCTCATCTGCAATTTGTGGGCTCATTAGTAGAGGAACAGCGTGAAATATTACTAAATAACGACATCTAGCGTTTTCAGGAAAATTTAGCATACCAAATCCGGAGTTGTACTGTGTAACCTCTAGCACAGAAATCACACGAAATAATTCGTAGGTTAACTAAGATATATCAAAAGCAATTATGATATTTTCTTGTCGAAATTTTACAATCCATTGAACACAAGACAATAAATTGTTTCCTGCATCAACTCAACTGATTGAAATCTTTAATATTTTTCAGTATAACTCATGTTCTTAGTTTAACATTGCTTGTTCTACCATAATGCAGTATTTCTATCCTGATAAATTTGACAGGAATAGCTTTTTCGTTTAGAGGTTTCCATACGATGCAATGGGAAATACTATTAAAAGCTCTTTCAGGGTCGACGAATATTAGATATAAAGGTGTTCGAAATTCTATCGACTGCTGTATACTGATTCATAGAGTATTAATTTGACCTAAACATGAACGGTTCTCTCAAAAATCGGCCTGATTCCTTCTTAGCGTTCGTTTTGTAGGTTCTGAAGTGAATGATTGATACCAAAACTTTATGAATGGTGTTCAACAAAACAATTCCTCACCAGTTATGACAAAGCGTTGTTTGACCTTTTTGGGAAGTTTTAACAATTAAGCCTTGCTTCCAGGGAAGATGTCATTCTCCCATGTTTTGGTTAGTAGTGGGTGTCGGTTGTCTGTCGATATGCCTGGATCTGCTTTACTTAGGTCTGCAGGGATGTTGTCTGGGCCGGCTGCTTTAATGTCCTTTAACGCTTTTATAGTCTTCAATTTTTTCGCTTTGATTGGAGGACCGCCGTTAATAGCCAGTGCTGTTATCTCCCGGGACTCATCGACCTCCATGTTTATGTCAGCATTTCTTGATCCTAGTAATTCACTAAAGTGACCTCTCCATCGATTCAGCTGTTCGTGAATTGTTATTAGTAATCCTTCATCTGCGCCTGTAACTGTTGGGTTATGGTTTCTCCTTTGCTCGCTAAGAGGTTTTGTGATCTTGTACTTGTTATGCTGCTTCTGGGGCTTCTTTTTCTAGTTGTGCTAGTTGCTTTTATAGTGTCTCGACCTCTATACTATGTTGTTTAGCTGTTGATTTTGCTGTTATTGTAAGGCTTCAGCTTCTGGGGTGTTAGCGGCATTTATACTATGTTTCATTGTTTGTCCATCCTCTATTAGTTTTCATATGTTGTCACTAATCAATTCTTTTCTCTTTTTCTGTTTTATACCCAGTGTTTCTTCTGCTGTTTTCTTGAAAATATTGGGTGCCTCTTATCATGAATTGTTGTTGGGACTCCTCTTTGTATCTGATTGCCACTTTGAGACTGCGATTTTCAGCTGGAATATTTCAGTTTTCGATGTTGTATTTAGGTCATTTTGTGAATTTGTTGTTATTAACTCGTACCAATTTTATTCGGGATTTACTTACAATCAGACATGATTACATGGTGTATTTGAGGAAACGCTCAAGTTGGAGAAATCCAGCACAAACCAATCAAGTGGTTAACCAAAAAAAAAAAAAACTGAATTGTTCAATAGCTTAGATTGTTGTGTTTATATTAATACTAGTGAATCACAAGCAAACAGTGTTACTCACTGTATGACTCCCGATTTACGGTTTCTGTTTTGTTTTCAATGGATTGTAAATTCTCAAAAAAATTGTAATATTTGAATATTTCCTTGCATTGTTGGTTTGCCCAGGCTCTCTTTATTCATAAGGAGTTATGGATGTTTTCTGAAAGAAGTGGTATCATCTCTGGTCTTTATTTTTTCTGAGTTCTTTGGGAATAACACCAAATAAACTTGAAAGTCTTTATATATATATATATATATATATATTAAAAATCCAATTATTTCAAGGTCTAAATCAGACCTCGTTATTAATCCTCCGTCTTACATCTCGCTTCTTTATTCGTATTTATGAAATCAAAATAAATATCTTTTACAGCGTGGTTCTAGTTATTTAATAGCTACACCTCGTACATTGTCTAGGTTGGCAAAATATCGAGAAGTAAATATCACAAAAGGTGATCACAGTGGATTAAAAGCAGTCAGATTTAAAATTAAACATCAAATAAATCTTGTGATTACTTCGTTATTATCTTAATTATAAGAGAATTTCAGTCTTTTATAGCAGCTATTTGACAGACCTGAAAGATATGCCCCATTAGGTGGCTAGGATGCAGATAGTTTGTGTTTTATTGCGAGAGATTCAGAGAACATCATTCCACTCGTGACAGACAGTCATCAAGAACGGAACTTACCAAGGAACAGACTCATTCTGTGGACATATAAAGTCACTATTTTATTGCAATTGTTAGGAAGATTGTATGTGAGGTCAATGAGGTGGTCGCTTTTATGGGAGCTGAAAATTAAAACAAAGGGCTGGATTAGACAAAGAAAATAACTCCCTGGTGTAATTCGTTGAAGTTTCTGTTTTTGATTTCAGATAGTTTTTATTTTGTTGACGTTTACTATTTATATTTCTGTTTTTTAAAATTCATATAATAACAATTTTGTTTTTCTTTAATATTATTTATATTGTGTAGCTTTGCATAAAGATTTGTTATATTTAATGATGCTGTTTCTAGAACATTCTCGTATTAGACAATATGAGCAATATATATGTATACAGGGGGCAACATCGAAAACGGAACAAAATATTTTCAAGACACTTTGTTTATAAATAGTGGAACAATTGGTCGATTTTTATTTGAAGCCGGTAGTGTCCTCGTACTTTATTTTAGAAAAGGTTTTCTAGTGATAATAATAAAGGGTATAAAATTTCGATCTGGCATTGAACGTAAGCAATCGAAGTTCTTCCGAATTTGACTGTTGCATGTCGTTGAGAATACTTCTTTGGACCGATTGTTGCAAATTTACCGCCTATTTTTATTTCGAGGGCCGACTAGATTTTAATATTAGTCGTTAAATATACTTATGTGAGCAGTTTATTTCCTGAAACCGTTTGAAAGTTCGAATATGAACGGATGAGCAGAGAACTTATAAAATTGTAGTTATAACCCCTTGTTAGAAGATGATTTTGAAGTGTAAATGTCATGAATCAATCTGATATTTTAGTATTCAACTGTAGGCTCATATATATTTTAACGATAGGCCTTATTTTGTTAGAAAACTCTTTATTTTTCGCTGGGACCGTATATATTTGGATTTTGCCTTAATTATTTCACGATGGGACCATTTATTCCGCTGGGCCTTATATTCGTCAACGTCGATAGATATTTTTTGGTGGGGTATATTTGAAGAGTTGGGATAGTTTTAATGTTTTTTTGTGGATGGAGCAATTTTGCCATATTTTATGACGCATTGGTTGCTTATGTAATGAAGCATTGAGTGTGCTAATTATGGTTTATGGTACATATCCGTTTAGCTGGACGTAGCCACTTTGGATTTGGATATTAAGTAAGTAAGACTATAAATGGGTCCAATGGCTTTGAGTTTTCCATGAAAACCTCCTTGCATAAGTATTTATAATATTTTTTCTTCTGGTTTATATATGGTATAAAGTTTATTAATCGTCAAATATACAAGGTAAGGTAAATAATGTTAACAGACTGTACCTACATCTTTTTAATCTTTTTAAAGACATGTCATAAAATATCTTGGATCATAACACAGCAGTTATTTTTGCAGAATTTTCAAACATCGTATAATATTTTTTTCAAACATAAATGGTTAAATTACATGGCGTTATTAATTTGTTTAAAATTGCCAAACCACTTTTTTGATAATTAAAAATAAATTTGAATATAACTTGTATATTAGTAGTTTTCCCATTGTAATTATTTTGGTTACATTTTAGGGGTTAGTTTATAAGTGTGGAGTTTATATTTATAGAAAAAAGCCCGATTATTACAAGAAGTTGAATAAATCGTGCAGTTTTGTGCAGTTTTTCTGTTGAAAATAATAAATTTGGAATTTATTTACTATGTTGGTATTTACATTTGTATAAGTTAACTAATGTTTTTTCGAATAATTAAGCGGTTAAAATAGATCTTTTACGTTACGTTGTATCCAGTTATAATGCAAATAGCTTTTTATCCTGTCGTTTAACATATTTTCACATGTTCTTCCAAAAATTAATGTTTAAGACGAAATCTATCCGGAAATGTGTCCCAAATGTTTCACTTACTGAACAAATCCAATCCTCGACAAAAGAATTCTGATTACTGCAATATTGAAAAAAAAATCATACTTGTTTTTTGGGGTATTTATGTACTACTTGACGACGGATTGACAATTTTTCACTTAGATTGTATTTTGGATTTTCTTCCTTATTAAGGCCTATAGATAATTGTGATATAAAGTTTCTCGTTTTATTTGGTGTATACACGGTGTTCAAAAAAGCCGAGTACTGCTGATTTACTCAGTGGGAAAGCATTTTAAAGGAAAAAGTTAAATGGGTAACATAACCTTTAGTATTTTTCGCTGGCTACCCAATGGCCATATCCACTTTGACCTTGAGGCCATTTCAAGGTCGAGTCGATTTTTTCAAATGAGAACCCCATTTTTTATGTCGGTTTTGAGGTAAAGCATGATTAGGCTTCAAGCCACGAGGACTATGGGGGAATACGGTAAAAAATTAGTTTTTGAGGTTCCCTGATGAGAAATCTGATGAGTTTTCAATAAATGACCTCAGATTTGTCATCAGCAACCTCAAAAATTAATTTTTCACCGTATTCCCATCATAGTCCTCGTGGCTCGGAGACTATTCATGCTTTACCTCAATTTGACCTTCAATGATCATCAAAGTCGTGTCAAAAAAATGGTCAAGGCCATAATTGGGCGTGAAATTTTTCGATCTTTTCATTTCCGACATAAAAAAAATTGGGTTCTTATTTGAAAAAATCGACTTGACCTTGATATGACCTTCAAGGTCATAGTCAAGGTCAAAACGGACATGGCCATTAAGTAGCCGCGGAAACATATTAAAAGTTAACCATTTAACTTTTTCACCCAAACTATTTACATCCTGTATACTTAAATATGTATTCAAATACTTTTCCTGATTTCAAGTAATTTCCAGGTTATATGAACGGAAACAAAACGCTAGTATTCTGAAGATTATACACTGGAAATTAACACGTGACCAAAGTTTAATTAGATAAAGAATTTTCCCGTTTATCAGCACAGTTTAGAGACTGTACTATGTTCGTAACGTTACTATATTTGTTTTTCAATATCATTTTGCAATCCACATCAATAAATATAAAGCCATTGACAACGAAGTCAGAATAGACTTTGAAACGTTTGGTATTCCTGCAATATACGTAGTTTTATTTCTATTGTGGTGTTATTCCCCAAAAAAAAAACATAAAAGTAATTGTGTTAGCTCCTGAAAAAACGATCACTTTTAGAGACTTCTGTTTTAAAATAATATCGAACATGTGCACTTATAGTAAAAAACGAACTTTCCGATTTCCATATTTATTAGAAAACCTACTCTGACTATATAACTATTTGCTTCTTTAACCGTATCAGCGATAGCGTTTCCTTTTTGTTAACTGCACATCCTTAAAAAAGATATTAGATATACGTACATTTTTGCTTTCCATACAATCTCAGTACGGCATTCCCTGGAGACCCGCATCGTGCTGTTCTTCTTCCATAACCCGTCGGAATCTTTTGTTGATGTCTGCGTTATTCTCGGCGATAGTCGAGCAATAATTCTAGATTCCCAGTAAATCCCAAAAGCTAGAGATTGCGATCTGAAATTTATTCTCATTGCGAGCTCTTTCATATATCGATTCGATCTTTCGCTGAATCCGTGTAACCAGATGCTTTCGATTTTATATCGAGAGGCTGAGCAGCATGGGAAGGGGGATATCAAAAGGATCTGGAAACTTCAAAGACAAACACAAGTGCACGTTGGTTTAGTGGAAAACTGAAAGATATCATGTTGTTTGTTATTGAAGTTTTTCCAACAACACTCGTTGCGACTGTGGAATTAAAATTTAGTCGTAAAGATTTTGAGTAGTGCAGAAAATTATTCTCTGCAACTCTCAAAAGCTTCATTACGTTTGCAAGTCCTAAATATCAGGAGAATTACATTAAAAATCCCGTACCAATACTTCAGTTTCAGAAAAAGAAAACAAAACAATTGAAAGAAATAGAAAAACATGCCCAAAACAGAATCACTGGAGCATACAATACACGAATATTAAATATGATACAATAGTACCAACTACGAGTAGATGACTCGTTTTTATCACAGACTTTGTTACATCTGCCCCCGTCTCTTTGTAGTCGGTGGCCATTCTTTCCAATCTTGAAATCTTCTTGTAGATTTCGTGTTTCCATTGCTTCTGTCAAATTATCTCACCAACTTCATAGGGTCGTCCTTTCTTCCGTCGTTCAGGGATTCTCTATTCTAGTAACTTTTCGACATGTTTCAATACATTTAACGCAAGACAATATATTGTTTCTAGTCGAGAACCTTCATCAGTTGCGCTCCCCTCAACTGATTGAATTCTCGATTAATTATTTATGTATACAGTACATATAACTGAATTTAATATTTTATCGCGAAATAAATTTCGACATCCAGGAGTTTCAGGAAAATCTAGCTCACAGAGACTACAAATCGGGAGTCGTACTGTGTGTAACGCCGTTTCCCTGTGATTCCGAGGATAGAAATCCCACGAAAAAATTCATAGTGTTACTAAAACCTGTCTTTGACACAGTACTATTTCCGATTTAGACTTTCTGTGAGCTAGATTTTCCTGAAAATATTAAATTGAGTTATATGTACTGTATACATAAATAATTATTAGAAAATTCAATCAATTGAGGGGAGCGCAACTGATGAAGGTTCTCGACGAGAAACAATATATTGTCTTGCCTTCAATGGATTGAAAAATCTCGAAAACTTAGTATCGTAATTTCTTTTACAAGTTTTAGTAAAAATAAGAATTTTTCGTGTGATTTCTATCCTGGGAATCACAGGCAAACGACGTTACACACAGTACGACTCCCGATTTGGAATATCTGTGAGCTAGATTTTCCTGAAACTTCTGGATGTCGAAATTCATTTCGCAAAAAAATATTCTTTATGTTTGTTTGTCCTTCCTTATGTTTTGTTTACAATCTGACAGGTGCTTTTCGTTTATTATAGGATTGTTGTATTATTGTACAAAACTGATTATTTTTAGTTTGGGCAACGTTTTTGCCATGTATTTTTAATTGTAATTTGTAATTTTAACAAAGAATTGCTTCGGTCATGTTTCTTGCTAGCCAATACATGTTTTTTAAACTTCTTTGTTGCAAATGTGGTATTGTTTCCTTAAAATACGTAAAAAAGTACATAATATACAGGGTGTTCCTAAATTGGAGGTACGAACGAAAAGGGGAGATTCCTTGAATAGTTTTAGGCAGAAAAAGTCCCATAAACATGGGTCCGCAAACGTTTCGTTTTCAAGATACAGAGTGTTAAAGTTTGAATTTTTTTCAAGTTTTTTTCTCATAGTATCTGCACTTCACAAGATATTCGAATGAAATTTGGCATAGATATTACAATTAAGAGTTTGTGACATGCCAATTTCGATTGCAAATCTACAGGGTGATATTTTTTCGGGAACACTGTCCACTGTTGTCCTTCAGAACTTTTTTTGGTGAGCCACTGGTACTTTCAAAAATTGTAAAGAAAAGCTTTCTTGTTATACCAAACTTTATGTTCTGTTGTAGTTTTGTCGTATCTACTACCGGTTTCGAGAAAAAAATTTTGAATGATTCTCTTGAAATTCTCAGAAAATTCCGAATTGTCATAGAAATCTAGTTACCTACTTAGTAGGCTGTGGTGAATGAATAAATTTATTGTTAGTTTTGACACATTAAATTAAACTCCTGTGTTTTGAAAATTAAAGATGGTTGCATTTTAATATCAAAAATTCCGAAATGGCTGACATGCATTTCATGTATGGTATTGCAAATGGTAATTCAAGAGAAGCTAAGCGTCTTTACATGGAACGCTATCCCAATAAAGTGATGCCTGGTCATCGGATGTTCTCTAATATTCACAGGCGTCTTTCAGACACTGGATCTTTTTCTGCGAAAAATATTAATGCAGGTAGACCACGAAGTGTGAGAACACCACGACTCGAAGAGGCAGTGCTGAACGAAATAGAAGAACATCCAGGAACCAGTACAAGAAAAATTAGTGTTACCTTAAATACAAGTCATCAAGTTGTTTGGCGGATCTTGCGGGGTTCTTTGCTCTATCCTAATCACATTCAGAGGATGCAGGCGCTCTTGCCTCGAGATTGTCATCCAAGAATTATTTTTTGTCAGTGGTACCTCAACAGACTATTGAACAATCCTCATTTTGATTGCCAAATCCTATTCACTGATGAAGCCTGTTTCTCAAGGACTTCAATCATAAATTTTCATAATGAACACATATGGGCTGAGGAGAATCCACATGAAATTGCAGAAGCTTATTTTCAAGAGGAATTTTCATTAAATGTGTGGGGTGGTAATATTGGCGATTATTTGATTGGTCCTTTCTTCTTGCCAGGGCGACTTACTGGTCAATCATACAGAAATTTTTTAGAGAACGATTTGCCCTTGTTATTGGATCATATACCTCTTATGATGCGACGTGAAATGTGATTCATGCACGACGGTGCTCCTGCTCATTTTTCACTTTTGGCTAGGGAGTATTTGAACGAAAATTATGTAAACAGGTGGATTGGACGAGGTGGACATCAGCCATGGCCCGCCAGATCCCCAGATTTAAATAGTTTAGATTTCTTTCTATGGGGCCATCTGAAATCTCTAGTGTACATAAGGCCAGTGAATACCGTAGACGAACTGAGAAATCGTATAATAGGCGCGTTTGATACATACAATTAGGAATACTCCAGGAGTGTTTGAAAGAGTTCGATCGTCTATGAGAAGAAGAACAGAAGCGGGTATAAGGGTTGGGGGAGGACATTTTCAACAACTGCTGTAGTTTAGTTCCTTTTGTTGTTATTTAGTTTATTATGATTAATTTTTAAGTTGTACGTTTCTTGCAGTAATACATTTTTTTTGATGATTATACCAGTTTATCGAATCTTTAAGAATCATTGCTAGTTTAATAATTCAAAATTTTTTTCTCGAAATCGGAAGTAGATACGACAAAACTACAAGAGAACATAAAGTTTGCTATAACAACAAAGCTTTTCTTTACAATTTTTGAAAGTACCAGTGGCTCATCAAAAAAAAAGTTCTGAAGGACAACAGTGGACAGTGTTCCCGAAAAAATATCACCCTGTAGATTTGCAATCGAAATTGGCATGTCACAAGGTGTAAACTCTTAATTGTAATATCTATGCCAAATTTCATTTAAATATCTTGTGAAGTGCAGATACTATGAGAAAAAAACTTGCAAAAAATTGAAACTTTAACACTCTGTATCTTGCAAACGAAACGTTTGCGGACCCATGTTTATGGGACTTTTTCTTCCTAAAACCACCCAAAGAATCTCCCCTTTTCGTTTATACCTCCAATTTAGAGACACCCTGTATTTAAAACATAATTATATTTTTGCATGTGTTGTGCAATGTAGATAAAATAGTGCCAAGGATAGAATGAATAAGAAAACATTTTAGATAAATTAACAAAAGTGTGTTATTTAGATTTTAAAACTATAATTTATTTATTCTCCCTATTTATCTACGTGGACAAAGTAAATAAATTATAAAGATTTCAAAATTACAATGTCGTCTTCAGTGATTATTTTTTGTGCTCTAATTTCGTCTAACCTTTAGCTTAATGCCTGCTTTAACCTTGATGTCTCCAGCTACCAAAATAGCTTGACCAACATAATATAAATAAATCAAGAAAGTTACCATATTAAACAATTATAAATCTACAAAACGATTATTTGTCAAAAACAATTACCATTTTCTAAATTCAGTTTTATGTTTAAAAAATTCATCGTCTTTTCCAAACAACAGGCGCTCTTTCGTTTCCAAATGATATTAAATTATTCCAGCATAAAGTTTCTTTTAAACGGTTGATCAATATTACATGCGGGTAGTTTTTTATTCGTAATACGGCGTTCGTAATAGAAAAATCAATGACTAATTTAAATGAATTATTGATGAAGTGAGATAAAAGTTTGGACAAATGAACGGGTTTAATGACGTCTGAAAGCAAATATCGAATGAATTATTCTTGAAAGTAGTAATTTTTCTGAGCAACAAGCCCCCTCTTTAATGATCGTTAGTTTGTTTGATAAAATGTCAATGTTAATGAAAGGACTTGATATTTATTGGAAAATGTAATGGACAGACTTTTGAAATTGTTTAAAACTCATTAAATATTTACAAACTTGACTACAACTCCACCTAACCAATATAGCTATAAACATAGATAGGATGAGTACTTTCAAAATATTGGGAATTCATCCGCTTGGGTACGCAATAGACGGATAAAATATGAACTATTCTAAGCAGGTCGAGTATAAACCGACCTGCTAGATAATATGATAATGTTAGATAATATGCCAAAGCTGTAGTTTCAAAATTTTTTCTGAAATATTCAGTAATTAATTGTTATTAATAAGCTTAGTTATTATTTAAAAATAGCTTTAATTTTAATATTTGATCAAAAATTCATCAATTCAATCATGGAGTTTCCTCCTCGAGAAAATAAAAATAAAACTTTTTGCTGTGTGTATGGATGCAATAGCAAGTCCTCTAAGAACAATACAGTTCGATTTTATACCTTTCCTCCTACAAATTCAAGTTTTATGTTTATAAAAAATAAATTTTGTGAAGATGAAATGATTGATGCAATAAGAATAACTTCTTCAAGTAAATTACCCAAATTCTAAATACTGTAATGTATTTAATCTCGTCGGAAGTTCAAACGGACCATGAAGTCATTGCCAATAATTCCACACCAGATATTAATAGAAAATTCATGCTGAAAATGAGCGTCACGATACTTATGAGGATTATCAATAGTGGTTATTCCTCCAATTGAAGACTTCACGGCGTGTGAATGTGACTTCGTCAGAAAATAGTATGTTTTCAAGAAACGTTGGATCTTGAATTATTTTATGTTGAATCCACTCACAGAACTGTAGTCTACGTGGTAAGTCATGGGGCACTAAATTTTGTACAGGCGTAAAGTGATACGCATACAATTTCGTTATATACTCGATTTACTTACTCTAGTAGCTGCTTGCAAGCGCCGAGCACGTACTGCAGGATTTTCCAGAATTCGAACTAAAATATCATCCTCATGATCAGCTGAAAAAAAAACTTTTACGTAGGCTACCAGAATTTTTGGTGTGAAACGAATCTATTTCACCTAAATTTGTGTATAATCCTTGGAATATTTTACCATTAGGAACATTTCGATTTGGATATAACTGTGCATATCGTCTAACTGCAGCACTTGAATTATAATTTACTTCTGCATAAACACAAATCAAATCCCTTAGTTCACTATTTGCAAGTTCTTTAATTCTAGGCATATTTAATAACGGCTTTGCTCCAATTACTCACTTTAACACATTAAATAAATCTACAGCATGCAAACAAGAAATCAATAGTTTATGTCAAATTCACAACCTACTTAAAAAATGTCTTTTTTGAGGCCGCTTGTGGTGATATGCTGTTTCGTATTTGAATTGTAATATCCCGAAAACACCTTGAAACATATAGACTCAACCAGTATACGTTTTTTGTATTGAAATTACGGCAATTTTATTATTTATAGTCAAAACGCAAATTATAACAAACACCCTGTAAGACTACCATGTAAAATGATAACAGATTGTTGTTTATTAGGGTGTTTCAAAAATGCAAACAATTTTTTTTCTTTTGGTCTTGAAAAGTTGAAAGTACATAAAAAAAAACAAAAATTTTGGCACTAATTAGAGCCCTTAATATTGATATTGTTTTTTTTTTTCATTTAAATAACACAGGAAATTATTTTTCTTATTTTTGAATTTTGATTACTTTAAACTGGTTCATTTGCTCGGTACCAAAACTTCAGATCTTATAGGAAATTTCACGCTCTACAAAAAAGTCCTGAAGGTCAATGCTCGTCAGAGCAACCGCTTCAAAAATATTTGCGATTGAAAATAACACTAATAAAAAATTTCACATTTTTTCTATTATAACTTTAAAAAAATATCTTTTGTTATTTTTATTCTATGTTTTATCTAAAATCACTTTAATTCTGTTAGTCTAAAACTGTTATTTTTTTTGCCAATTAATTCAATACGTAACATACAAAAAGCACGAATACGTAAATATAAAGATAAAAAAAATTCTATAATATCTTCATTGAAGATGTTACTCTCTGGCCTGAAAATCAAAATTTCTTAGAAAACCTAGAGTATTTTAAGAAGCTTCAAGTTGTAGTTGATGTAGCAGAACGTGGTGTGGCATTGATAGAACAGTATAATCGTTGCTTAACCAAAGATGAAGAACAACTCCAATATTTGTTGCAAGTAGTCACAGAACACAGAAAACAATATCCGAATTAATAATCTAATTTTGTGACACCATAATATTTTAAAGTCAAAAAAGATTATTATAAGTAGTATATATTGTTGTTTATTATAAAGAATTAATTGTTTAAAAATTTTTTTGTTACTTAGTGAAAAATAAAATGAATTTGTTATAGAAAAACCCAAAATTTATTTATACAATTTTTTTTATCTTTATATTTACGTATTCGTGCTTTTTGTATGTTACTTATTGAATTAATTGGCAAAAAAGCAAAAAAAATAACAGTTTTACATTAACAGAATTAAAGGGATTTTAGATAAAACATAGAATAAAAATAACAAAAGGTATTTTTTAAAGTTATAATAGAAAAATGTGAAATTTTTTATTAGTTATATTTTCAATCGCAAATATTTTTGAAGCGGTTGCTCTGACGAGCTTTGACCTTCAGGTCTTTTTTGTAGAGCGTGAAATTTCCTATAAGATCTGATGTTTTGGTACCGAGCAAATGAACCAGTTTAAAGTAATCAAAATTCAAAAATAAGAAAAATAATTTCCTGTGTTATTTAAATGGAAAAAGAAACAAATGAATAGAGGCAAACCTTAATATCAATATCAAGAGCTCTAATTAGTGCCAAAATTTTTGTTTTTTTATATACTTTCAACTTTTCAACACCAAAAGAAAAAAAATTGTTTGCATTTTTGAAACACCCTATTGTTTATCGCCCTTGAAAACAATGCTGTACCAAATTTGACTTCAATTTATGGAGTTATTTTTCATATATAACAAATTTTCAAAATCAAATACTCACTTTAAGATCCTGTATATCGTTTACTACAAACATTTCAGGCGTGTTTGTGTTAATCGGTATATTTTCATCGCCTCCAACTGCAGTTATCGTATTGTCCATTACTTATGAGACACCCTATATATTAGTATAGACATAGATTTTGTCACTTTTCAGAACTGTCTTTATGTATTCTATAAACTAATTTAATTCTTGACTATTTTACTTAATATTATGTTTTTATTAACTTTTTTATTCATCTATTGAATTTTGTTCTTGTACCTGAGAGTTATGCAAAATTACAAACATGACTTGGACTATAAAGAAGACTAAAAAAATCCTGCTTATAAACAAATACCATACATATTTCCCATTCATTTCAAACCTCTGATTATTCCATTCTTTGTTATGCCAAAACAAAAACAAAATCCGTATTCTTTATCCCCCTATTTTAATTCGCATTAATCTTATCCCAACAAAACGTGGAAACAATTTCGAAATTATCCCTCAATATACAAAATGAATTGTCCTTTTATTCTCGAAAAATAATCCTGGAAAGTGGAGTCGCTCTAAAAAGAAAACCCGCACCTTTTCATCGGATGCATATTTCTTTATTTCCTGATTTTTTTTCAATGTGGAAATAATGAATGAACCGAGGCTTTTTGAATAATGAAATGTCAAACAATAATTGACGAACATACATTACCGCGGCCTTCTTTCATCCTTTTTTCCTCTTCCTCTGAAAGTTTTGACGGTACGTTTGGCATTGAGAAAAGGAAAGACAAAAATGATTTACAACTTTCGGAAATGGAGAGGTTTTATTATTATATTTTTTTATTCTCCACAGCAATGATTTAAAATGGGAATCGGAGTAGAATAGATTAGATCAGTTTGGTAGTTGTTGATGGAATTAAATTGGGTGTTGTAGTGGGATCTTGATTTGCAAACGAAGCTTAAGACTTTGTTTTTCTGTCTAAGAAACCGGGTAATATAATACGAGCCTCTTCGTTTAAAGAAAATCAATAATTTGTAGTAAAATAATTTATATTTAAAAAAGAACCGACTGCAACTGGCTTAAAATAGAAACCGTTTATTTTTTTTATCTGACTTTCTATAAGTGAAACTCGAATTCACCCTATATTGCAACAAACCTGTATATGTTTTTGTGTATGGATCATCCAATATAAATTATTTGTCTATCATTTTCTGAATCACCCTATACAACTATAATTCAACTCTACGCGATGTTGCAACCGCCCTGTATAAATATTAATCCTATCCACCCTAGTTTTCTATTGTTTAAATCACCCTGTACAGCTATAATTTTACTTCGCCCAATATGCTAAGTATAAGCAACTACTAGATAACATTTAACAATCTTGTATAACTATAATTTCACTTCACCTTATGTTTTTTGAATCCTTCGCCCTATAACTCGAATATCCTTACTGCATATGCTTCTTTAACCATTTTTTGGGTTTTTTATCCACTCTGTATAATTATAGTTTCACTTCACTCTTATTTCAACTACCTTGTATAAGCATCTACTTATATGCCACTCAATACAACATTTTTTCAACCACTGTGTTTAAGTTATGTTTCAACCTTGCTATATATGGAACTGCTTATGTACCACCAAATATCACAAATTTATTTGTAAATTGTAATTTTACTTCGTAGTATATTTCAACTGCGCACATTGCCTGCTGCTTGAATTTCGATGCTCGCACACGCCCACCATCGTATACCATATAGAAAAGATCGCTCACCTAAAAAATTTTCTTTTCGATACAACTATGGAATATTTTGTGCCATTGCACTCGACTGTAATGAAACCCATTACAAACATCCTGTACGATATACTTTCAGAAAAACGGTATGTTTTAGAGTTTGTTTATTAAGGCTTTGATTTCATTTGACATTCATGAGGTATACTTTCAGAAGTAAAAAATTGTGCAATTTTTGATATGATTCATTTAACTTCCTTCTGAATTTTTTAAACATTGCATACGAGTTGTAGGTTTGATTTCAGATATGAACGATGATTATGATATCGAAGATGATCCTTCGCAAGAAATTTGAAAAGTTGTTTTATTCGGTTAATTTTATTTTTGCTAAACTGAAATCAGTTCAGAATTTTCCGCTGCAAAATATATCTCGGGAACAGGAAAGTGTTGCTTTGGCGCGAATTGATTTGCTTTCATTTAATGGAGACATTTTTGAATTTGGTACATTTATTGATTTATCTGATTCATAATAATGAAAACCCCAGCGCTATGCAGAAGTTCAAATGTTTGCAGTTAGCTTTTAAAGGGCCTGCTTTTGAGGCTATTAAACTGACACAAAACAATACCTTGTCTGCTTATGAGACACTTCAAAATATATTAATAGCGGGGTCTCATTGGTCAGTTTTAGAACAATTTCTCCAATTATCTTTAGATAGCCCTTCGAGGTTCGAAAATTTTTGGATTACTTCGGTGTTAATTTGGAAGCACTGAAGAATTTGGGTTTACTAGTAAATCAGTGGGATTTTCGTATTGTTCAGATGACGTGAAGCTTGTTCGCTCTTAGTACTACACAGAGATTCAGAAACAGGAACGGCAACGTTTTCGCCTGTTTTATAGACAGTCGAAATGCATTGGACTGCGTAGAAGTAGCATAAAATGATTAGAAATCCTAGAATAAACTGGAGTAAACCAATAAGGAAAAGACCATCTCCAATCCAATCTCTACTGCGGAAGTAAGAGTTGGGCAAGCAACATCTGTAATAAAACTGGTCTACAAAAAAAAGTTTTCTGTAGTTTATACATTAAGAAGTATTTTTGCCTCCTGAACAAGAATGCCGTCAGATTTCGTCTATCAGGCAAATAGTGCAAGCTGAAAAATGAAGACTTTCGGCTTCGAATCACTGTGATATATAGGTTCCGATTTTTACACAACATGTTTTTGCTATATTCCATCTCTCGAAGAAAATCCAATTTGAAGACAAACGAAACCTGTACGTGTCATATGATTTTTGACGTAATTTTGTACTGAGCTGTTTTGTTGCTATGCCCCCTGTTGTTCTTCAGGAAACTCAGTCTTTCATATTGAGAAATAAAGAATCCTAGAAGTAGTTCAAGTTTTCGGTTCACACGAATAAAAGTTCATGAACTGTGTTTTCTTGGCTTCACAATTATGGTAAAAGATATTCTTCACCACTTTAACGATAGAATGGCTCAGTATGACTGACAACATTCTTAAACATAGTGAGCATGCAACTAGACTAGCTCTGTATTTTTAAAAACAACTTTTTCTCGATTCTTTTTAAGGTTTTGCTAAACAGTCTTTTCAAAGTTTCTTATTTAATACTTTTATCTAGATTATCTTTTTTTATCTAGTTTTATATCTTAGTCTAGTCTTAAACACGTATTTTATGTCGAGCTTTATAACTGCTGACGTATCCAATGTTCAATCTAAAATCCGTGATTATGGTGAAAATTTGAACCGTCTTCCATCTTAAATTTTCTGAAGGTTTTTTGCATTTTCCTGAAGACCAACAGAGGATTTAAGCAGGAGTTTTCTTTCAACTATTTGGGTTTTTAGCGATAAATCGGAAATGGAGCGGTTTTGAGGAAGAGCATCATCGGAGAGACGACTAAAAGTCTTCATTTTCCTGACCAGGTATTTGAAAGACACAAAATTTGTATTCTCACTTCGGAATCATATGTCAATGTAATATAGAAACCTTTTTTTTTGGTAGCCTGGAGTGTGATAAGGTTGCTTTCTCTTTCTTTCTCTTTAACATATATTCAGAATTCGTATACTCAGTGATGAATTACTATAACAGCGTGGTTGCCCTGTAATTATGGCAGATAGAATGGCTGAGTATAACTAACCACATAACCAATCTAGCATACAGAAGAACAAAGCTCTGATCGGTTTGAGGAAGATCTAGAACTAAACAAGCAAAACGCTATCATAATGAGATCATAGCCTGGACTCGAATTCATAGACAGATTATGGTTGTAATCATAACCCAACCGTAGCGAAGAATTTGATGGCCTACAAATGCATTTTATAAATGAATTATTCGTATATTATGGGTACAAAGATAAATAAATACTTTTCATTAATACTATTAATGATAATAACTACGAATTCCTGAGATTGATAATCGAGGGTGCAAGATGCAGAGTAAATGACAATAGGTAGATGGCAAAACGAAATCCGACAGGATTTTGAAACGTTTGGTTTTAAAATATACACAAGTTTGAACTCTGATGTGGTATTATTCCCAAGAAAATCTAAAATAAACTAGTGGTTAAAAGGTCTTAGAAGATGATATATTTAACAATGCAGTATCTGGGACTGCGTTAGTTAGTTGGTAGCTTCGTGACCAGATGGCGGCTTAAGAAGTGGAAGAAAAGATTTCTAGAACATTTACGCTGTATACATGTTTGGTGTTTCACTATGCTTGTTAGTTGTAGTACTTGGATAAATAGGGCATTAATATCGAAATTCGCGTTTTTTTTTACTTAAACAACTTTCATAAAATAAATAAAAATAAGTTTTTATGAAAATGGCGTCCTTATTGAAGAAAACGAAAACTGTTGTCACAATTTCTATCTGTTCTGTATAAATATGTTTAAAAAAATGTTCCTTCACTATATTTACTAAAAAATCACCTCTAGTGCGAACTAATAACATGTTAGCTAGCGGGATAAGAATCTTGCTATTACATAGTGCTATCAACAAAACCCAAATGGATTTTATCCAAATTTGATCAATATGAATATTTTTGTTATTGTACCCAACGTACATATTTTTAGATATGCAGAACAAATTTGTGACAAGAATTTCCGTTTTCTCACGTAACGGTTTAGTCATTTTTTTCCTTTTTCTAATTCTAGATGATTATCCGCTTCGCAATAATAATCAGACATGAAAACCGTAGTATTATGATTTATTCGCTGAAACCCATTCAACATTAATCGCATAACAACGGTGTTCTATCAGATATACGTCGACGATTTTTTCGTATCAGGCTCGTCGCAGAAACGGGGGTTCCCACGAGACCACTCTGTGCAGGTATAAATATCCCCAAGATTTGCTCGGGAAGGAAAAATCACGTAAATTATGGCATCACAACGCCAGAACCGCACAGCACGACCTAGATCAATTACACTAAGAGAAAAATTTGATGTTAAATGTCAATATATTCAAATTCAAAAAACCTAACAAGTATTTTTAACCGACTTTAAAAAAATCTTTTCGACCTGTTTGTATGTATAACATCTAGTAGTACTCTGCTAACATAGAAATTCTTTTAGAAATTGAACATCTGCAATAAAAACTAATTCTCCGAATAAACAAATGAGTAGCAAAAACCAATTCTCTTCAACGTACAATTGAGGATAAATTAATATAAAAAATGCCGTCCTCTTCTGGAAAAAGTAATTATTTACATTTGCAAGTCATTTATTCTTGAAAAATTCTTCAAAAACTATAGGTATTTAAATAAAAGTGACGAACCTGCCATAAAAAAACTAACAAGTATTTTTAACCAACTTAAAAAAAATCTTTTCGACCTGTTTGTATATATAACATCTAGTAGTACGCTGCTAACATAGAAATTCTTCTAGAAATTGCTCATCTGCAATAAAAACTAATTTTCCGAATAAACAAATGAGTAGCAAAACCCAATTCTCTTCAGCGTACGATTGAGGATAAATTAATATAAAAAATTTCATCCTCTTCCGGAAAAAGTAATTATTTTCATTTGCAAGTCATTTATTCTTTAAATAAAAGTGACGAACCTGCCATAACAAACTTGACACACCTTGGTAACATCTGAAGACCTACTCGCGTAGGGGGGAAACCAATCAACGAGCCGCTGGCAATATACTCCATAAACTGAATTTTGTATCATTTCTATAGTCACGGCATTCGCCTTTACCTAACGCGTTTCATCAATCTTGAATATTTTCGGGCCGGTCGGCATAAATGGTTCTTTATATGGACCCACAAGAAGAAATCTACTGGAGTCAAATCTGGATACCTTGGTGACCACATAACTAGTCCCCTTCAACAAATCAATATTCTATTAATGTCTGCTGTCCAGAAATTTTCTTAATAGTGCACCAAAATGCGTCAGTAACCCATCTTGTTGAAAAGGATTTAAGTGTTGCGCATTGTTGGGATCTGGGTATCCCTTGAATTAGGTCAGGAAGAATTGCTGCCCGCGGAAACAATAATTACTGCTGAATTTTTAAGTTTTGATTTTTTTGGATTTTGGGTTTTTGGTGAGGATTTTCTTATACAGTGTCTCATTCAGTCAGGAGTACCTGAAGGCAGCATTTTGAGCCTTCTCCTCGACATGCTGTACACATCATACATACCAGCTCTTAACAACACTACCGTAGGGACTTTTGTGAATGAAACTGCAAATTTCGCAAAAGAAAGATATCGAATATATGTTGCATTTAACCTTCAAATTGATGTATGGCTAAAAAATGGACAAATAAAGGTGAACGACCTTCACATTGTGAAAAGGCTACTGGCCAACAGTAACCGTAAACGAAATAACCATAGCATAGCCAGATGCCGCTAAATATCTTCAAGATTGTCAGTAAACCTGTATGGACATATGAACTTGAACTTTGGAGTTGTCGCAGCCAATCCAATATGGTAATCATACTAAAGTGTCAGTAAAAAACACACCATGGTACGTTTCAAATCAAACACTACATAAATATGAAGACGCGAGATGTAAGACCGACATCTAGGATTTTCCAGATTCGAAACCTCTGGGTGCTAATTCTCTCGAAAATCCTAGATGTCGGTCTTATATCTCGCGTCTTCAAATTTAACGAAATGTATCAAATACGTAAAGAAGTATTCGAGAGGACATACAATTGTGGGTAGCGCAGCTGATGAAGTTTCCCTGGCCAGAAACAATATACGTTATACATAATATAATATTGTATATTGTCTTGCGTAGAAAGGAATGGCACCTCGAAGAGAGTATTCAATATCTCTGACAGGTGAAGTAACCTGAAAATTTTATCGTGACATTCTGTGCTAGGAGTTACGGGAGAGCAGCAATTACACGGAACGGCTCCAGATTCGGAACCTCTGTGTGCTAATTCTCTCGAAAATCCTAGATGTCGGTCTTACATCTCGCGTCGTCAAATTTAACGAAATGTATCAAATACATAAAGAAGTGTTCGAGAGGACATTCAATTGTGGGAAGCGCAATTGATGAAGGTTCCCTGATCAGAAACAATATATGTTATATATAATATATAATGTATATTGTCTTGCTTACAAAGGAATGACACCTCGAAGAGAGTACTACATAAATATCTGAACATTCCATATGTCATTAAGATAAGCCATGATAGAGCTCATAAATATCACGGTAAACTAGAAACCCATCCCATCCAACTATTGGTGTGCCTGATATAACTAGTGAACTACAGAAGACTGCAAAGACTTTGGACCTCTAACCGGAACCGAGGAGAAGTCGCTATATGATGTATTTTTTGAAATCCCATTCAATATCAAAATTAGCCTATAGATTTTGTAATTCAGATGGTCATTGGTAAAATAAAAAGATATTATATTCTACCTCCTATATAACATACTCTGCATTCTTGATCTTGAGCCATATTTCTGAGAAAGCTGAAGGCGGATGATTGCTCTTTCATAAATTTTATGCAAACCCTTTATTTATGAAGTTTTCAGTGTAATTGTTTCCAAGAAAACTTTTCAAAATTGCTTTATCGTTACTGTATTCATTGACATCAGAACAGTTGGTCCTTTCTACTTCATATAATGATTTAATAGCATTTTGACTGTATTTGGACAATTTGAGTTAATACTGAGGTTCCAGTTCCACTGAATTTCTGATTCGAATGTAGATTCTGTATTTGTTTTTAAAATGATATATTTGTATTTCCGATGTTGATTTCGGTGGCTAATAAGCACCTGACTTTCCGTTGCATTATATTTACAATTTAGCAATTCACAGTTATCCGGATGTCTGTAACTGAATTTTTTTCTCAGTGTACATATATTCTGAGTGCTAACCAGGACTCTTGTTCTTCGTTCTTTTTACGTCGTCTTCGGAAAGGGATAAATGTTACTTTGCGGGTCATGTACTGTATCACGGGGATAATCTATCTATGTGAGAAAAGCAATGAGAGATTTATAGTTCACTTTGAGAATCGCTGTAGAGTTTTTTGCTTCGGCCTTTATGTGAAAACGATAGCAAAATGATCCCATTTGTGTAGGTTAAGAAATCTCCAAGGTCATAGAACTGGCATGTTATATATAATTATAACTGATAATAAATAAATAAATATACATTTGATGTAAGTGCTTCCATCACGTTCGAATTTTATTTAGTTTCTAAGTTTGTTTTACGGAAAATAGCATATAGCCCGAAGAGCTGGCATCAAGTTTTGGATGTCTGGTATTTGAGGCAAGCTGAAAACTTATCACATAACCTCTCCTTATTATACCCCAACACGGAACTGGAACCTGGCTGGTGAGTAGCCGGGCTAAATCAAGCCCTAAATATTTAAAATATTTTTTTTTTCGAAAAATATATTTGAGGCAATATGCAGTTGTAGTTTAATGTTTAAAGAATAATAAAAAATAATTTGGTCAAGTGCGAGTTGGACTCGCATACTAAGGGTTCCGTACCACTGTCAACTACGTTCCATCTAATATGCCAGTTTCAAACAAGCAGGGAATGGGGGCATTTTCTTATATTTATCCTAGTATGGGGATCTCGTTAAACTAGCGGAGATAGAGCGGTTTCAAATTTATTAGGGAAAGATATTGCTTTAATTTTCTGGCACCACATAGACACTTTCGGATTTTTGTAAAAAGTCTGCTTCAGGATTCGCTTGATTTTTATCAGAATACGATATATATCTGACGATTTAGTCTAATTTGGCCCCTAGCAAAAATCCTAACATTAGAGTTTTCGATTTTACTAAAAAAGTGTAAACTTTCAGAGAAGCCGTTTATCCCGAATTTACTGTCCTCGTTTGCGTGAGGCTCTCTCGTAGATTGGACAGATAAAGGGCAAACCATATGACCTCAAGTCTTAAATTATCGGACAATTATTTAGATTCTGCTTATTCAACGATATAATACAAATTAAATATATTTTTCAAAATTTAAATAGTGTAGTTTCTATAGGATGCTTTGAAAATCTGAATTTTTTTTTCATTTAATTGTAGTATATGCCTGAAAAGATTACTATGGGAGTTTTCTAATAATTTTTCTTATAAATTTCAATTGAGCTTCACGTACCCCTAATTATTTTCAAAATTTTGGGTAGTATGGTTTCGGAAATAAAGCGCGAAATGACATTTTTTATATCTTTATGTTAATAGGTCTTACTAAACAATTAATTTAGAAAATAAAGTAAAATAATACATATTTATATTCCTCATAATAAGTCTACCCTTGTCATTTGATGTATTGCATGATGCGTTAAAAAACTGTTAAGATTGACATCACCGCTTTCCGTTACGGCCTAATTTCATAATTTGGCCCCCATTATTAATACCGCCTCCCTTAGGGATCACCAACTGTCTTCATACTGTCTTTCCTGTAAACAGCGCACATAAATTTAGAAGTCTTATAACTGCCAAATTGGGGAATAACGGGGTGGCCAATTCGCGTGGACCATTTCTTCCTTAATCCAAGAGTTTGGATAAATATTTATTTAAGAGTTGTCAAAATTAAAAAATATATTTGTATTCGAGTTATAATGAGCCGTGTGATTTGATACCATTACATGATCCCTTAGGAACCACTCAATTTCTAATTTTTTATTTTCCATTCTCAAATTCTATAATTTGGCCCCCAAAATGTCTTGAAAAGTATTGCAAGAAATGCAAGGGCGCTTCTCCTTGATTTTTCGTCATAGATAAAGATCCCAGAATAGTAAGGGGCCTATGATGCCACACCAAACATTTTTTTCAAAACCAAATTTTCGGGGTCGTCTTATGGTTTCGGAGATAAGGAACGGGGAATGGATAATTTTTTTAGCCCAGAAATGCTCATTGTGTCTATTGAACATATCCGCAGTTAGTTAAATCTAATTTCATTTTAAAACCATATGACACCTTTAATGGAAACTATGGATTTTTTTCCGTCGTAATGAGCACCTTTCATTTGATAACTATAACCATGTTGGGATAGAGAACAATTTTAATTTTACGTCGATTTTCGTCATTTAATCCAGCATGTAAAGTTTGCCACCCAAAATTAAAAGTTTGTAGAGGTGGAACTTCTCCTTACTTTTCCAGTACCTTAACTTCAGTTCGTCAGATGTGCCAGCTTCTGCCGCATACCTCAGGAGTTGATGTAGATAGATTTTGATTTACCATTGCCAAACTTTAAGTTTTACAGCTTCGTTGGAGATAAGGGGGGGAATGGGTAACGTTCCTTTTGGTTTATTTCCGTTAAAGTCCATATCTGCGTAAACTATCGTAATTTTTTTTAAATGCACATGAGCAGGTTGACGACGATTAAAATATCTATGAAAGTATTCCTCAGCACACGAACTGGGACCCTTCATTTGATGGCATATAATATAACATGATGCGTTTGACCATTTCCGTTTTTTTCGTTAGAATTTTCCATTTAATTATTGCGAATTTAACTTGTCCCCCAAATTTAATATTGACTGGTTCAGTACTACTAATGGAATTACTTTCAAATGAGGAAACTGTCAAAGTTCGGGCAAACATCTATATTTCCTATTTTTTTTTAAATTTCAGGCTACCTACGTTAAAAGTTTCGAAAATAGATCAGGGGGGGAAAAGCATCCATAACTCCGTTTTTTATGAATAACTAGATTTCCCCCAGTAATATATCGTACCCCTGCAAAGCTCAAAATTTCTTCTTTTACGATATTTACTCCTGATTGGGTCATAGCAAACTATGGGTTCCATTGATACCAAATTTCCGTCTCAGTAGTTTAGGAGAAAATTGCTGTGAGCTGTGACAGAGGCAGAAATCCTGAGTGATATTATAAGGGTATCCGTATATTTGTATATACGGAACCCTAAAAATAAGCCAGACGATTAAGTTGAGATTATAAAATTGCCAGGCGCTTGCAAAAATATTTTTAAAAAAATATAAAAAATGTTTTAGAGGCAACTTGAGATTTTAATAGGGTATTACTTATAACTAAAAATTAAGATTCCATAATAGTAAACTATGTATAGGTGGGAGTGAGTGGCGCTATAGGCAAGCTGTAGTGTGTTGTTGTAAGTTGTGGAAAAAGAATTCTTTGACTCTAATCAGAAGCACCCATAATATATTGAGTTATTAGTTGCGATAGAGACCCTGAAGTCATTGTAGAGATGACTAGTGACTCCTATATTTACTAAAAGCAAATGGTATTTCATTGAGTTCCATTGAGATTAGTTAAAACGCCGTATAAACAATTGCTCAATATTCCAATCTTTATTCGTTCATTTTTGGTTACCCTTGGTTGTTTTCTTGTAAGGGAATAGTACATGTAAAATTTTTATATATGTTATGAAGTAACACTATTGGTATTCTGGCATATTCTAGAGGTTTCATAATTTCTCAGTGTACCGTTGCATTCAACACATGCTACGATTATTTCTAAATTATACTGCAATGCTTTTTCGATTAGCCTTTTCATTGTTCGATAGATTAGCATTCTTTCTATTTGTTTATTTTGAAATTTTTGTAATAACCTAAGTTGCTGTTTCTATAGTGGGCACATAAGGCTTAACGCTCTATGTACTCGTATGTTTGTTATTGTAATAAACTACGTGGGTTCAATTTAATTTAAGTTTAAAAACTGACATTCACTTCACTTTCTTAGAACTTTTATTTCCACGTAAACATCAAATATATTCAACAGCTGATTCTAATACAATAACATCATAACAACAAAATAAGCTGAACGCACGAAATTAACTTTGCTAAAAATACTGAAATGAAAATCGGCTTATATAGCATACATTGAGTTTCCTGCTCGTTCTAGATTTTGTTGCCCAACGTCGAGATTGATAGTTCTTGCTCATTTTGAAGATTCCAGAAATTGATGTTTTTATGTTCTTTGGAATGAATACTGTTTTACGCTGCTTTCGTCAGGGACGGAGTGGATACATTTTATAACAATATCCTTTCTTGTTTAATAATTTGAATATTTCATATGTTTAAAATCAACTTTAAAACAATGGGTAGCGAGTTCAAACTTTGGCGAACTTGCTGGTACATTTTTTTTTGTCACCCTGTGTAGCTTCAAAAGTAAAGGTGCGAATGCTTGAATATAGCATGAAATAATAGCAGGATTTGACTCTCTCCGTATCATCCTTTCAAAGCTGATTTAAAAAACAAGAAGTCAGCATTCTACCACCAACAATTGGCCCCTAAATGAGCCATATTTAATTAAAATGAGTTCGTAAGCAATTCCATTCCATTTTTTTTTGGACAATTACCAATATTTTCATAATCACATTCTCCTAGGCATCCAACGATAAGATTTGTTTAAGAACGGAGTACTTAGCTATTGCTCTTATTAGTAAACGAACTACACGAATTACATAGTATTACGATATTTATTTCCAAAAAAATTCCTATTGATGTAAACTAGTTGAGCATTTCGTCATTCTTTATTCATTTTTCGTTTAACTTTTAATAATACCGCTACATCTAGTAAACTTTTTCCGGAATCTGATTATATTTTTTTCTTTAACCTCTCGAAAAAAGCTGTTTCTAATATCTTTTCAACGCTACAAGTTTTTTCACTTTGTTAGAACAAACATTAATCTCCTTCCAAATTGAAAGCATTATTCCTGCTGAAATACCGTAACGATATTTATCTGCCTTCAATTAAGCGAAAGGTTTTTTTTTCGCAAGGTGCGCTGATCCGAAACGGGGATCAACCCTCGTCTCAACCCCATCCTTATAGACTTTCTTTTGAAAAATGTCAAGGCAGTGCGGTCCTATTAACTTTAAACAACTCGTTTCGATAGCATTATTTTTTTTTGTATTGGTGAAAAATGTGTTTTTGCGGTGACCTTTCTTAAGTCTAATCTATTAATAAAATACGAGCAATTTTTAATTATTTTTATCAATACTGAAAGATAGTTTCCTGATTTTAATTTTGATTATTTTCGATACAATATAAATATACTCTCTTCGAGGTGTCATTCATTTGTACGCAAGACAATATATATTGTTTCTGGTAATTTGAATAAGTAAATGATTGGGGAAATGTAAATATCCTTCATCATATCAGATAAAGTGAATGTTTCAAAAGCAAATTGTTGAAAGGATAAAAAGTGGCTACATCATTGTAATGTCCTCTCGAATACTGAAATCACTTCATGTATTTGATCACATACATTTCGATCAAAATCAATTTGTAAGACGCGAGATATAAAGACTGACATGGAGGATTTTCGGGAAAACTAGCACATATCAAATCAAAATTTTTGAAGAATTCCGAATCTATGGAGCCGTTCCATGTAATTGCTGTTTCCCGACCCCAGTAATTCCCTAGGTTAGAATGTCACGATGAACAACAATTTTCCAGGTTAACTTCACCTGTTAGGGATATTTAATACTCTCTTCGAGGTGTCAAATTGATTTTTGTACGCAAGAATTGTATTGTGGACAATATTATATAATAATTTGATTGAGAATTTGTTTCTGGTTATGGAACCTCATCATTTATTTATTTAATATCAGTTGCGTCAATTATAATATATATATATATATATATATATATATATATATATATATATATATATAATATATATATATATATATATATATATATATATATATATATATATATATATAATATATTGTTTATGGTTAGGGAACCTTCATCAGTGGCACAATTGAATGTCCTCTCGGAACACTTCTTTATGTATTTGATACATTTCGTTCAATTTGAAGACGACATGGAGGATTTTCGTAGCAAGACCGACATCTAGGACTCGTAATTCCTAGTTTTCGATAAAGGGTTAACTTCACCTGTTAACTAGTACGCAAGACAATAGTTTCATATCAGAGAATGTCCTTTCAAACGTAATACATTTCGAAAAGTGTCATCTAGGATTTTCGTAGCACCGAATCTCTGTTCCATGTAAGAATTACGGGTAACAGCACCTTATATTGGAACGTGCCATTCTTTTGCTCCAGCATGCAAAGTTTGAGAAACTGAAAGTTTCTGCGGGTGGAACTTGTGCGCTTTCAGTACCTTAATTACAGTTCGTTGAGATGTGCCAGCTTCTGCTGCATCTCACGAGTTGATGTAGATGGATTTTGATTTACCATTGCCAAAACATTTATTTGTGCTGCTTCGTTAATTTGATTACTTTTCTTTGGTGGTTTAGTAAAAGATCCATATCTGCGTAAACTATTGTAAAGCCTCTGAAATGTACATAGAGCAGGTGGACGACGAATAAAATATCTATGAAAGTATTCCTCAGCTGCACGAACTGAATTTTTATGGCATATGATATAACATTCCACCATATTCAGTTTTCTTCCTTAGAATATTCCATTTTATCACGAAAACTTGTCAATATCATATAATCTTTTTCATGGCTACATACGTTAAAAGTGAAAATGAGAGAGAAAAGCATCCACAACTCCGTTATTTTTATGAATAAGTGTATCGAGTATTATATTGTTGAAAAGCTCTAAAAATGTCGGATTTTTGGGGTCATAGCCAACTATTGTTTCCATTCAAAAAAAAAAGTTTGTGTCATATCTCGAAAACGAGAACTGTCACGCAAAAGAGGACATGACAATCATATTCGGGATACAATTCCTTTCAATTTTGATATTTACACTTTTTTTATAAAATCAAAAACACAGGAGCTAGAGGTTAGTTAGCCATGACTTTTTTCAAAAATCCTAAAGTGTGATTAAATTGGGCCAGTAAAACTGCAAATCTTTCCCAATTTAACCATTGCACTATCTCCGCTAGTTTCCGAGATTTCCATACTGATCATCAAAAAAACTCACCCTGTATAATACATGTCCTCCGTTAGAAGTTAGATTCAGATAAGTTTGCTCTTTACATCATTGATTTTTGGGTACATAATCTATCAGTCAGTTGCCGTTTTCTGCCAATGTGGGTACCTTATAGTTAATTTATTTTACATTACACAAGTTTTGAGCCTTTAATAAAATGTGACTATCTTACTTAAAAGAAACCTATCATTGACATTTTAAATTTGTTTCTTAAAATATAAAGAAATTCAATGCACAATGTTTGAAAATTCTACCACGAACAGTGGATGATTAAACCCTGAGTAAATATATATGCTAGATTGGTTTGCAAAGGAACTGACTATGTAATGCCCTTTCGGATCATCAGGTGACTAACTTTTACCAGTGTCTGGGTCTGCCTATAGATCAATAGGAAAATAGTGTTGTAGATCAGTATTGATTTTTCAAACAAGTAGTAGTAATTTTCGTATAAACTATATTTGTAATTTTTTGTTGTGATTATAATTATGTCATTAATATAACTAGCTGTCGCCCATTGGTCGAAATTCGACCAATTGTGTCAATATCTCTGGCAGGTTAAGTAACCTGAAAATCTTATCGTGACATTCTATCCTAGGACTTTAGGGAGAACAGGATTTACACGGAACGGATCCAGATTCGGAACCTCTGTGTGATAGTTTCCTCGAAAATCCTAGATGTCGGTCTTACATCTCGCTTCTACAAATAAGTAAAGAAAAAAATTTTTTCAGATATAATTCATAGGACGTTATTTGTGTTCAAATTCGTAATTCTTAAATTAATATGACAACAAAGCAACCGCTAATGGGCTACCCTAGTATAGCTATAATTGCACTCAATTCTTTTATTAAAATCCTCATTATAATAATTTCATCTCATTATATATTTCCATCATCCTGTATATGCAACTGCTCATGGACCACGCATAATATCATTTTTGAACCACTCGGTAAACCATTCTGTATATGCCACTGCCTATGAGCCACCGTATTTACTCTTTTTGTTTATGAAATTTTTTACTATCTTCTGTAACTATAATTCTACTCTGATCTATATTTCAATCATCATATATATGGAAGTCTTCGTGGGCTACTCCATAAATTATTTCCGTTTCTAACATTTTTTATCATCATCCTGTGTAAATTCTTTTCACCCTATATTTCATCTTCCTTATATATACAACAGCTTATGGGTTACGAAATGTTGCATTTCCATTTTCGCCACCCTGTATATGCATCTCTGTAAATTTAATTTTTTATTAGTAATAATTGCAGTGTACTCTGTATTTTAAACACCCTATATATTGCTTATGTGCCACCAACGAAAAAAAATGAACATATCTGGAATCGCCCTGTATAATTATAATATATAACGATTACCTTACCACTAAACAATAACAACTCTTACATGCCACTTCCAGTGGTACATGCTCTAAGTATAAACAGCATTGGTCCCTCTATATATAATTACTCAATGTGTTGAGTCTGGCGGCGGCGGCACGCAGCACATTCAGTTGTTTGGCGTTGACATTATGACGTAAATAATGATTTTTTATTACATTTTATTTAATAATTGAACCATTATTATAAATTAATATTAGCATTCTGCACTGAAGGTCGTCAGTAGCTAACTGAAGAAAATCGGTTGAGAGACAGAGGAGAAAATGGTACCTAATCGTTTTGTCTTTGCCTATTTATATATAGATATTACATTACATTATGGATTTTCCTTAGGTTGTTTGTCATGATATCGTTTGATCTGAAGATGTTAGAAACTTTTTGGTCACGAAGAAATATCCACCGGTATTTACGTAATGCATGTTGCATACACATATTTATATAGAAGTAACCTTTCAATATTTCATAAATAATAAAATTATTTCGGCAATTATTTTAATGATTTTAATCCAAATGAAGTAATTATTTCTTATAGAGACTCTTTGACAAAAGAATCAATAATGTTCAAAATTCAAACTTAAAAATTTGAATTGTGGTCGAATTCCGACCATTTACTGCCGATAGTTTTTTCATGATTGCTTTTACAGAGTTTAGTTTACATATGAATTCTTTCATGCGATTTTTATCCTAGGAATCACAAATAAACCCGATTTGCGGAGTTTGTTATTCCTGAAACTCCTAGATCTCGAAATGCATATCACTTGGAATTATTAAAAAAAAAACCATTGAAAATTTACAGTGGAGAATCGACTGTGTTTGAACCTAATTGCTAGTAACAAAATTATTTTTTTCTTTACTTTATAATCCGTTGGAGGCTCAAAAAACGTCGTTCGTACCTATTTGATCCTGTCAAACGACTAATATTCCTGCGAACGGAAAAAAGTCACCAGAAAATTAATTCTAGGAACCGTAAAGCTCCACCATCATTTTGTAAAGTAACTTTTTGTAAATACAAAACCTTTTATGTATTCCCATCTCCGAGATTGTTTTGATGAAAACAAACATTTTGAGTATCCTTTGTGGTCAAAGCTTCCTATGATATCATGTAGAGGAAGTGAGTTAAATAGCCAAAAGGGATCGTTGGAATGATATGCGTGACGTCAGAGGCGTAGATGATACGTGAAACGTTTGAAATTTCTTGGAGAATGAAAGAATTTATGAAGGAGTAAGGCAAAAGGTCAGACGTCCACTTTGTAGTTACGTACGTTTTTTTTAAACTTGAAATATTTTTTTATTGGCCTTTATATGTACCGGACTCCTTTACATTGTTGAACGTGATTTTCTTGTAATACAACTTCATGAAAGTTCGTAATGTATCAGAATGTAGTTTATATGTTTTAAGATAACAAAAAGAATTTTCTGTTGTAGTGTTCGTAGGCTATAAGTATCATACAACATATTCTATGTTAACACTTTAAAGTCTATGAGAAGCTGCAATAATTCTACTTCTAAGTAATTCTGTATGGTACTCGTACAAATCTAGAACGGTCAATGTCCCCCTTAGTAGCTGTACAATATCTAAAAATGGCCAATGAGCCACTCAACTTTTTTTATTGTGAACCAGATGTTTCGTAATGTAAAAAAATCCCCTCAAAGTAGACTAGGGCTTACCGGACTATTGTTTTACTATAACATCAGCAACTGTTATTGTTATTATTTTTTTTTACTGGTACTATCCTCATTTGAACTAGGATTTTACTATGAAGAAATACATCTTCACTTATTGTTAACACTAAAAATGCCACAAGAAAATTATCTATTATTCGGTTTAACACAGATTTTTGAGAAAGACTGATCTGTGGCACACTTTTTGAACAAATATTATACGTTCTGAGATAGGACGTCACCTGTAGATGTTTATTTACATTTGCAGACGCGAGATGTGAAAACCGACATATAGATTATTCGGGGCAAGATATATACTAGTTTCCCCGAAAATTCTAGATGTCGGTCCGGGTCTTCAGGAATTTCGGGCAGGACGGGCATTCAGGGGCATCATCTCTTTTGAAGCGATGAAAATATGCTCGGAAGCAGCTATGTCCTAAAAGCGTCCCCATCAGATGGTGGTTGACCTCCCCATGACTTGGGTTCAGCAAGCATCTATTCGGGGTATGAGATGGTACGTCCACCTTCCCTTCTCGGACGCATTTGAATGCGATTGCTATAGGCGTATGCTATTCTACCTTTCCTCAGTTCTGAGTTCATCAAGTCATGACGTAGAAGACTTTTGTCGCTGACAGAGGACTTGCATTTTTCAGCTAGCACTTGAATAGGCAGCATTCTGGCATTCACGCACACTGCTTCTTCTAAACTGTACGCAAAGCACTGATCACTCTCAGGACACTCAGTCGATATATTGACGCGAAGCTTCTTGTTTTTTTTACTTCTAGTGCCTCAGCCCAAATTGAAATTTTATAGGCCAGGACCGAGGTGACTACTGACGATAGTAACATCCTTCTACTCTATTTTGGACCCCCCATATTAGGCACCAGACTTGATATACTAATATGCTTTATTTGCTGTTTGAAATTAAGACGGGCATCAAGCATCACTCTAAGATATCGCTTCCCGACTTCCAGCGTGGTAGTTTCCTCCTGTTTTCTGCTCATAATTAGCACTGCCGAGGTTTTTTACTCTGCAAAATCCTGATTCACCTTATTCATCCACTGGCCGATCCACTCGAACATGACGTCAAACGCGAAATTTAGCTATTCAAAGTTCTTAGCGAAGACCACCACAGCCACATCAGTTTAAGGAGTGTATTTTTGTATGTGTGGATGTGATCTACTCGAACATATTTTCAAACGCGAGATTCAGCTGTTCAAGGTTGTTTGCGAAGACCACCACAGCCACATCAGTTTAAGGAGTGTATTTCTGTATGTGTGGATATGTTTGTCTTCCCAAAGGAATGTACCGATTTTTATGCTTTTCTTTTTGTGTGAGAGCTGACGTGTTCGAGATGGTTTTTAGGGACCGTTCAAGTATTACGTAACCCGATTTATTACAATTATGTACCCCTACTTCCCCCTTGTCAACAAAAGTAAGCAAAGCCCCTCCCATGCTAACGTATACAAGTCAGATTTAGGATAGAGGACCTTAAAGCACATAATATTCATTTAAATAAACTTTATTGAAATGGTGTTGAACGAATGTTATAATTCTTAAGTAATATTACGAACAAAACAGATTTAATTTTTTTCTATACACGTTAATTCCAATTGTCAGTCTTCAGTTCATTACACTCGAATCTAAGTAGTGATGTGCGAAATCGATTTTATCAATAATCGATTATTAAAATAACCGACCGCAATCGATTACAATTTGAATAATCTATAATGATCGATTATCAAAATATTCTAAGATGCTACCGATTTCTTTGTTGTTTTGTTGTTGGTTGAGGTTTAGCATGGCAACCGTGTCATTGCAAAAAGGCGAATCCCTTGATAATATCTCTGAACAGTATGAATTTCTCCTATAGGTTCGTTATATGGTGCCAGTAGCGAATTCGAAGAAGGAACAGACTACTCCCAAACTACTTATATTCTCTAACATTTCTTAATTCAAATTTATACCAGTTCATAGAGAAAAATTGAACTAATTTTCGGACATCAAATTCAATATCATCACTGAATTTGATGTCCGAAAATTAGTTTATAGAGAATAATTGCTAAGATTTTAAAGCAAACTTGTAGAAGTAAACTATTTAAATAATAAAAACCACCAAAATTAAGAATTTATTTTGTTTTTTGCTTACATAATGAAAAATGCTGAAGGAATCGTCGGAGTCGTTTTAGGTAATTTCTTACAAATATCTTGTCATTTCGCACCAAATTGAGGAAGTGCTACCCTCATATATCTTCGAAAACTTTAATCCACAGGCACACTGTGTATACAAAATTATTTGATTTCTGACGTCAGAAATCAAATAATACACATTGTTAAATATTTTAATTTAAAATCTTAGAATTGTGCCTTTTTTATCCGTAGTTTCTTAACCATTGACAACGGGGTCTGATCCTAGACCCCAAAACGTTTGGAATATACAGCAATTCTCTTTAAATTGTGGTGTTATTTCCTAAGAAGCACTTAGACATTGAAAATTATGCCACAAGTATCATTCAGAAAACAAATAGGGGCTTACTTGAACTCTACAGGAAAAATAAGGATACAACTCTGATATTAAGTTTGGGGTGCAAATTAAATTAAATATTAAATTTCAAGTGAAAAAATGAGGAATACAAGTATACTTTTTTCATATTTTTTAAATAATTTGTTAAAAAATATGCAAAATTCGACTCATTAAGAAAAGTAAAACACAAATTTTTAACAGTAGTTTATAAAGTTGAATGGAAAGTAAAATATTATTTTAAAAAGTCCGTAATTATATGTATCAAATGAAAAGAATCATCATAAATTCACAATAAATCACAGTTGAATTTATTTATAATTTAAGAACTGATGCAATTATAATAAACTTACCTACGGCGTGAGTAACTGTAAGTTTAAGTTTATGCTGCTGTTATTTTTACATTTTACATTTTGAAAGACTTGACAGTAAACTAAATTAACAACAACCGATCTGTCTATGTTTAAAGAACGTTAAAAACTAATCCAAAAATGACCTGTTTATTATTTTTATTACATCGGAGGGTTGATTTCTGGAATTTACTAATTGTTTACTTGCAAAAGTCAAATTTAAGAATATAAAACTAGGGCTTCACTGAAAATTAATTTATTAAAATAAAGCAAAAAATCCTAATCTTAATTTTGTGGCCAAGCAGAAAATTAATTTTATCTTGTTAGTGTTCGTGTTCTAGCAACATGTAATTGGTAACAAACAGATTGAAAACTGAACACTCAGTACCCTAAACTTCCGCTAACTGCTGCTAATAATCGTATTATTCTCAAATTTAAATCTCACAAAATATAAATCGATCATTTTCTGCATTTTTATATTCATCGTTTCGTGGCAGCCATTTCTAGGTTTCTCTTGACATTTCCCAGGCTTTTCTCACTTCCGTTTTGTCATCTTCATAACCGTTCTCTCGATTGTATGGCCGACTGAGATAAAACACTCTTCAACTATCGATGTCTATTATAAAACACGGCCTTATATCCCAAAACTTGCTCGTCTGCGGCTCTTCCACCGACGGAATATTGATAGGGAATTAACGAACAATCTGTTCTCTCTAACTTAACCACTAATCGCAGTGGCCTGTGCTCGTGCCAAAACCACTCGAAAAGCTGAATTTCCACTTACCGGCACGGCGAGAGTTTGTCTCTCGCACTTCGTCTGGTTCACTCTCTCTCGTTTCCACACGTAGTACTCTTTGTGGAGTGGAAAGTCGCTATTACGAGGTCACTAACTTCAATTTTAATTGCTGGTGTTCACTTAAAATGACTTCTATTTTCGGACTGGATCGGAGAACTAATACTTTAAATGGTAGTCGATTGGATCGTTTTATGAATAGGCTCTTTGCCACGATAAAATGTAAATACAAACTTAACTATGTGTTTCAGCTTCAAGGAAAATTTTCTGTCACTCATGCATCGTTCTAGGCAACCGGTTTAATTTTATTCCTCTGCGTTCCCTTCAAATTTCATCAAAAATAATTGAGATATTTCACTTAAAAAAAAATTATCTCTGCATATATAGATTGTAGAGATTTTTGAATGTATTTTCTTGATATTAGGTCGTTCAAAATGATAAATTCATGTTCATTTTACACGTTTTATTGATGACGTTCCGGCAATGTTTTTGGCCTTTTTGAAATCTACTAGCTCTCGCCCAGTGGTCGAAATTCGACCAATTGTGTCAATATCTCTGGCAGGTTAAGTAACTTGAAAATTTTATCGTGACATTCTATCCTAGGACTTTAGGGAGATGAGCAATTACACGGAACAGATCCAGATTCAGAACCTCTGTGTGATAGTTTCCTCGAAAATCCTAAATGTCGGTCTTAGATCTCGCTTCTACACATAAGTAACGAAATTCAAGTTTTTTCAGATATTATTCATAGGACTTTATTTGTGTACAAATTCGTAATTCTAAATTTAATATGACAACAATTCAACCGCTAATGGGCTATCCTAAATATTTATTTTTTCTAACCTCCCTGTATAGCTATAATTGCACTCAATTCTCTAACATTTATTAAAATCCTCATTATAATAATTCCATCTCATTATATATTTCCAACACCCTGTATATGCAACTGCTCATGGACCACGCATAATATTTTTAACATTTTTGAACCACTCGTTAAACCATTCTGTATATGCCACTGCCTATGAGCCACCGTATTTACTCTTTTTGTTTATGGAATTTTTAACTATCTTCTGTAACTATAATTCTACTCCGACCTATATTTCAATCATCATATATATATGGAACTCTTCGTGGGCTAATCTTTAAATCATTTCCTTTTCTAATATTTTTTATCATCATCCTGTATACGAATAATTCCTCTAACCCTATATTTCATCTTCCCTATATATACAACTGCTTATGGGTCACGAAATGTTGCATTTCCATTTCCGACAATCTGTATAATTGTAATAATAATATTTTTTGCACCACCCTGTATAATTGTAATTCTACTGCACCTTCTAGTCCAAGAACCCTGTAAATTCAACCGCTAATGGTCTTCCCTATACAATTATTTTATTAGTTATAATTGCACTCTACTATATATTTTAAACACCTTATATATGCAATTGCTTATGTGTCACCCACGAAAAAAATGATTTCTAACATAACTGGAATCTCCCTGTATAATATACAACAATTACTTTACCAATAAACAATAACAACGCTTGCATGCCACTTCCAGAAGTGCATGCTGTAAGTATATAGCAGCATTGGTCCCTTTATATATAATTACTCAATGTTTTGAGTCTGGCGGCGGCGGCACATTCAGTTGTTTGGCGTTGACATTATGGACGTAAATAATGAATTTTTATTTTATTTATTGAATGAGCCAATATTATAAATTAATATTAGCATTCTGCACTGAAGGTCGTCAATAGCTACTAAACAAAACAAAAATGAAGAAAATCGGTTGAGAGACAGAGGAGAAAATGGTACCTAATTGTTTTGTCTTTGCCTATTTATATATAGATTCTAAAAGTTAAATCTATTTAAAATTTAAGAACTGATGCAATTATAATAAGCTTACCTGTGGCGTGTGTAACCGTAATATTAAGTATTTGTTGCTGTTAGTTTTACATTTTGAAACACTTGAACTAAACTACACTAACGACAAACGATCTGGCTATGCTTAAAGAATGATATAAACTATTCCAAAGTGACCTGTTTGTTGTTTTTACTACATAGGAGGGTTGTCAAATTTATTTTAGTTTTAAGTATGGGTTGTACATCTGAGACTTGTACAATGATATTTTATTGAGCTTTTTCTGTTCATATGTATCCTATAGAGTGTAATGGGCTTTTAGGAGCCATTGGTGCAAGTTTATTTAGATAATGGAGGTAAAACTTTTACTTAATTTATTTATATCTTTTTTGTCGTTGATGGCAGTTTGGTTTCTGTGAATATTAATCAATTATAAAAACTCTCTCATAATTTGATAACTGTTTTGAGAGTCTTTCTATATATGGTAATCGAATGTATCCGTTATGTATACTATTTTGAGTTTTTTTGTTAATATTATATAATATTTATGTATTCGTTTCTTAAAAATTTTATTTATCATGTCTATTTATTATTTTTATGCTGTATTTCTAAATTCAGGCCCTGACAGTTGAATTTCCCTATTTTTTGTGAGAAATATGAGGACTTGATTTGAAATTGAGGTATCGTGAGGAACAGGTTGGTTATACATACCATTCCGTTTTTATCTTATTACTACATCTATGTATTGTGACGTCGAGAAAATTTATTTTTTCATTGTGTTCAACTTCGATAGTTGTTATTAGGGAAAGGGAATTACTAGACAACAACAAGTGATACTAATTCACTACTTTTGTAAATCAATAGAAAGTTAAACTTCATTTCTTTGCTAGGTCTTAGTTAATCTGCGATTTTTTTCGTATTATTTCTATCCTAGGATTAACGGGGAAATGTGTTACACACAGTAGCACTCTCCTGAAACACCTAGATGACGAAATTCATTTTTCTGTAAAATATTAAATCAAAAGGGATGTTCATATCTAAACATAAATGATGACCATGGAAAGCATCAACCTTTTAGTTAATATTAAACATTTCATATAAGCTCAAGAGTCATGTGCAATGTAATAATGTACCTCAAATTTTTCGCTTTTTGAAAATCCGCTATAAAAAGTATCATTTCAAAAATGAACTTGATTTGCATGCGTCATAGTCATAGTCATAGTCAAGGACAAATCCATGATCACACTAAATTCTAACCGCTTCTACGAAAATGCACTGCTGGAGATTAATTTCATTGTTAATATTCAAGTTTTCGACAGGGAATAAGAGAATTTAAAAATAGAGAACTGAGAAGAATTTATAATCCAATAAGTGAATTCAAGCAACTTTTTTAATATATATACAGATATATATCCACATATTTAGAACTATATCATTCAACGTAAGACAGCCGTTTCGAACCAGGAGTTCTCGTCAGATACGCTTCCTTGAATGACAAGTTCTAAAGTGAAATACTTGGATGTTATACACATCAGTAAGACAACAGTCAGTGTACTGAACCTAATAGATGTCGGTGACATTTACCGTCTATTGAGTAATTTAAGTATATGAAGGCATACTATGCTACAGCTATGCTGTAACATATACCATACTCTTGACAGATGGTTCGAGTGTTTTATATAAAAACACATAAGTAAATATATATACAGATATATATCCACATATTTAGAACTATATCATTCAACGTATGACAGCCGTTTCGAACCAGGAGTTCTCGTCAGATACGCTTCCTCGAATGACAAGTTCTAAAGTGAAATACTTGGATGTTATACACATCAGTAAGACAACTGTCAGTGTACTGAACCTAATAGATGTCGGTGACATCTACCGTCTAGTGAGTAATTTAAGTATATGAAGGCATACTATGCTATAACATATACCATACTCTTGACAGATGGTTCGAGTGTTTTATATAAAAACACATAAGTAAATATATATACAGATATATATCCACATATTTAGAACTATATCATTCAACGTATGACAGCCGTTTCGAACCAGGAGTTCTCGTCAGATACGCTTCCTTGAATGACAAGTTCTAAAGTGAAATACTTGGATGTTATACACATCAGTAAGACAACAGTCAGTGTACTGAACCTAATAGATGTCGGTGACATTTACCGTCTATTGAGTAATTTAAATATATGAAGGCATACTACGCTATAACATATACCATACTCTTGACAGATGGTTCGAGTGTTTTATATAAAAACACATAAGTAAATATATATACAGATATATATCCACATATTTAGAACTATATCATACAACGTATGACTTTTTTTAATGTTAAAAACTTCAAAATGTTAAAAATACTATTCTAAAAATATTGATATAGTTGAAAGGACTGATAAAATCTAAAAATCTATGAGGTGTACAATAATTGATTTGAGAAAAGAAAACAATGTTACCCAAAATTTTAAAAAGTATCAAAATATCTAAAATTTAAAAAATTCTAATATGTATTATAAAAATTATTGGTTGCAATTAAAAATTAAAATAACTTTACAATTTAGACGTAAAAATGTTTTTTGTTATTGAACTATTAAGTGAAACTGAAATTCAATAATGTGCATTATTTTACTATTTATTGTTTGGTACTTGGTAACAGTGAATAATACATGTATTTGAGTTGTTCGAGCTTATACTCAGCCGATTTTTTTTTTGAGGCAAGAAGGTTTATCAAGTCACCAGATAGCGAATTGACTGAATAATCACAGTGAAATCATTATACCCCTACACTCTACATAATGACTTACGTGACCAGTTTGTTTTAATGGGCCACAGTGGCAGGCCCCATCTAACTAAAGCGGTTCAAACATACCTGCCAAATTAATATGTCACTAGATTGGAATGACAACAGATATCACCTGATATGAATCTCAACGAACATATGTGGGACTTCTTGAAGAGGGTCATTTGTAACAGAATTCAACCACCTAGAACGACACAAGAACTGATTGTTGCTGCCATAGAGGAATAACTGTTATACACTAATTGTCACTGAAATACAATTTATATAAAACATTTTTATTGTTTTTTTGTGAACATTGAACACTAACACTTAAAATTCTTGAAAACATTGACGATATAAGATGTAATAAATATATAATTAAATCAGTATATTTGTCTCAAAAATAAAAAATTCTCGATGTGATACGAATTAGCACTAACTTTAAACACTATACTGTCCTGACAATGGCGGTGGCAAATATTCGACATTTCTAGATGAGACAGGCCCTCCTAACCAAACAAAACGGAAGCTGAGGACGCGCGGACCGTGGAAGCATCAGGCTGCAGCGGCTCCGTGCGTATTAGATCACTTGCTGTACAAACTGTATTAATCTTATTTGGCAACAAAATTGCCAAGGCAATTATCAGGCCAGATGGGTTGGAATCACGTAGCTTTGTTTGTTCGAGGGTCCCCGATATTGGTTTGTGATTTGTTTGTGTTGCGTTCCGTGTGGATTTATAGGACTTTTTGGTCAATTTAAGCGAGTTATACGATCGAGGCTATCGAGCCAAATTTTGTCGAAGGAAATGTCCTGTGATAAGATTTTGTATTTTGTTAATGTACGAGGTGTGTTAAAAAATAACGAGGATGTTCATTATTCAATGGTGCTAACCCTTCCTTTCATGAATTATGAAAAATAATGTAAAAAATTAAATTGGTGTCAATTCTTATTTCTATATGCCTATTGACAAACTATTTGATAAAAAAAATATACTTTTGAGTTGCAAATTTACAACAATATTTGAAAAACGTAACTTAAGAAATCAGTCGACATTACATGAAAATTATGATAAGAGGGTGCAGCCCGAGCGATATGACCAGCTGATGACGGTAGGTACTTAACTCTCCGAAATGATTGTATGGTAGAGTATTCGACGTGGAAACGTTCAGCCCACGCTCTGCTGCGGCTTGATTGCATATCCGCCACGTACTCCATGTCAGCTGTCAACCGCGATATCTCTATCGCCTCTGATATTTGAAAATTCGCTCCACCAACTATTTGACCAATGGGAGCAATTACGTCACACGTCATTTTTCACGAACAAATAGCCTGTTACGACCAAGTGAGGGGTTATAACCTTGAAATGTCTCCCACGCTCAAGTTTGGTTACTGATATTATCAATAATCTCATATAGTTCCGCGTCTATTAGCGAATTCTTCATCCCTTTATTGCGGTAATACATTTGCAAATAAATATATTAATATGGCAAAAACCTCATGAAGTTTTAATTATGCAACATAAGAATGTATGACACATTGGTAAAATGATAAATATAATATTTTGATGAATGTATACATAAGTGCTTAGTACATACCTTTAGTATTGTATTTACATAACAAAAGTACTGCGCTTCATAATATATACAAAAATCACTAGAGAGGGTGGTAATTTGTTTGTCTTCACGATTAAAAGGACATTTAGTACGCGGATGCCACATTGGACTCTTATGGAACAGTACGTTACTAATTTGCTACAGTATGAATTTGGCTTCTATAACAGTTCCTTTTTAAATTACGTATATTCAAACTATTATCTGGCAGATATGCAACAAAATGAAATGAAGGATCAATGTTGTCTCTACCGAAATAGTCTACGTAGATATTATTATACCACAGTAGTAGAGTCAAATATTAATTTTCAACAACAGTTACAACTTTTTCCAGTTCCAAATTTATAACTGTTACAAATATCTGTTCCAGTTCCATAAACTGTTCCAGGCCGATCATATTGCAAAAGGTAGAACGTCTACAGAACGATATAACACGTCGGTATTCATCTTAAGAAAGAAAACAGTCTGTAAATCCCCATTCCTATATTACGTTTTGTTCCCGAAAAAATATGAATTTTTGCAAAAATATATTTCCCACCTGCCTTCCATCTCATAATTGAATATTTGCGAAATGTTTAAACTTGTTGCTATTCAGTTTGGTAGAAGGGAGAACTTTGGAGGCGTCCATTAATTATGTGAGGTCTTTTTTTAAAATGTGGACCACTTTCTCCCTCTTTCGTACGGTGTCGTGAGACCCCCTGCTTACCCCTACCTTACGTCAGATTTTCTCTATAATTTTTACGGAACTAATTTTATTTGCGATTTTCTTGTATGTTGCTTTATGCACTGAGTTAAGCTTTAACAATTAATATTGATGTCAGATGGTATCCTACTTATGTCCTTGATAGGAATAATTCCACAGTACTTGAAAAAACTGTATATTTAAAACCTTTTAGGGTCTAGGCCAGACCCCGTTGTCAATGACTTATATGAAAAAAGACACAATTGTAAAATTTAAAATTAAAATGTATGACAATATCATGTAAGGGAGAAAGTAACTAAGAGAATTTAATGTGATAATATACAGGGTATCACAAGAAATTCTAAAGGTTATAGGATAATAGAGTTCCTTTTAAATTGGGCATTCGCCAAATATGCGATCAAAGATTTTTGTTCATTCAGTGATCTCATTGAAATCATAAGGGAATATATAATGAAAACCTTATGAATTATTCGGATATTGGGTCGTTAACAAGGACATGCCTATTGAATTCTAGCGAAGTAGTAGTCATGCAATTTTCATTTTGCAATTTACATCAATAAATATAAAGCCATTAACAACGAAGTCAGAATAGACTTTGAAACGTTTGGTTTTCTTTCAATATATGTCGTTTTATTTCGATTGTGGTATTATTGTTCAAAAAAACATAAAAGTAATTAACGATTTAATGTTATTTAATTTAATTTTAGTATTAAATCTGTTGCCTACTCCTTTCTTTCTGAAAGACATTGTATGTATGGTATTGATATTATACTAATGTGATTGTCTTGTAAGTCAGTGAGGTCTGGTGAAGTTTGGTGTTGATTATTTGCGATTGTTTGATAATTTATTTTGTTTAAGTCTTTATTAATAAATTCATTCTTGGAAGAAAGCAGATTTTTATAAATTTATTTTTTCCATTAAATTTATTGTTCTGCTCGGTCATATAGAGGTTTGCTTATATCTCTTTGTACTTAATTTGGATGATTCTAGTTGAAGTTGAGATACATGTTAGTGTGAGTCGGTTTTCTGTAAAGTTCAGTTTCAACTGTCGATTGTATTTGTGTTATTAAAATTTCTAAAAAATAATAATTGGTTGTTCTGTTATGTCGTTTAGTAATTCGTGTAAGTCTTCAAGAATATGTATTCAAATAGCGAGTATATCGTCAACATAACCCCATCAAATTAAATGTTTAATGCGTTTCGAGAAAACTGTTTGTTTTTCGTTATTTTCTATAAAAATGTTGTTTAAAGCCACAATCCGTGGCCATGCCAAAATCTGTGTGCAGTGTTTTGGTTACAGAAACATGATTGTGTAGATTCACAATGTCAAAACTTGCTAGTGTGAAAGTATTTTTATCTTGTATATCGAGGGCTAATGTGTAAAACCTCTTAAACCAGATTTTCTAAATTTTATAGTGAGACAAAAAACCAATATTTTTTTAATAAGGAGTTCCAATTTTTGCTGGTATGGATAATTTATTTTATAATATAACTTTTAAAGTATCAGTATATATACTATTGAGTATAGATACCAATATTTCCAAATTATTCATGAACTAAATATAAAATAGGAAAATTCGACTTTAGAGATTTTGCATTTAAACCGTCGATATGTGAGATATCCGCTGTTTTTAAGATGAGCGTTAGAATTTCCATTAAGTGGTAAAATAATTTTTAAAATAAATTTTCAGAGCCAACACTTTGTCTTAAACGGACGTTTATGAATCCATAGCAATATGGTGATTTAGAATAGTGTGGAGTAAGAGTTTTTTTTATATTCTCAATCTGGAAATTCATGTGTGTGATTGTAAAGTAAGCGGTATTTTTTGTATAAAACTTGTTGGATCTTCGTTTAATTTTGTATATTCTCCTGGGTTTATTATATTTTGAATATTAAAATCGTGGTCATGTTTATTTAAAATGACTCTGGTATGGCCTTTATCTGCAGGCAAAATCTTAACAGTGGTCTCATTTTTAGGGTTCCGTATATACAATATACGGATACCCTTATAATACCCCCCCCCCTCGGATTTCTCCCTCTTTTACATCACTCCAATTTTCTCCTAAACTAGTGGGCGGAAAATGTTGAAATTTGATATCAGTGTATAGTTTAGTTACTCGATCAGGAGTATACATCGTAAATGAAGAAATTTTGATTTTAGGGGTACTTCTGGCGGGAAAAATTAAAGAAATCGAACGTCCCCCCTGATCTCCGAAACTATAAGAAGCAAAGTTTTGAAAAAAAATAGAGATATAGAGCCTCACCTGAATTTTACCAGAAAAAATAAGGATAAACCCCTAATATTAATTTTGGGGGGCAAATTACAGAATTAAATGAAATATATACAATTAAAATTGTTTCTAACGCATCATGTAATATACCAAATCAAAGGGCTCATTATTACAAATACAAACTTTTTTTTCGTATTTTTTAAATAAATTATTTAACAGATATTAACTAAAATATATATTTTTTTACCCATTCCCCCTACCTTATTTCCTAAACTATAAGCCGCAAAAGTTTAAAATTTAGGATATAGGACCTCACCTGAACTTTACTGGAAAAATTAGGAGAAATCCCTAATATTAATTTTAGGGGTCAAATTACAGAATTAAATGGCAAATATAAAATTAAAATTATTTCTAACGCATCATATAATATATCAAATCAAAGGGCTCATTATGATGAATTCAAATACACATACTTTTTTTAAATATGTTCAAAATTAATATTTTAAAATATATTAACAAAAATATTTAAAAATACATATTCGCCAAATTTTTATGTTTACAGGAAAAATACGAAGAAATCCCTAGAAAGAGCTCATTATGAGGAATCGAAATTTCTATTTTTTTTATTTTTTAAATTAATTGTTTACAAGACATTAACCAAAAATATATATAAAATTCTCGTTTCCCGCTTTATTTATGAAACTATACTACTTAAAATTTTGAAACTAATTAGGGGTACTGGGGCGCACTTGAAATTTATAAGAAAAATTAGTAGAAAACCACAACATTAATTTTGAGGACAAATTATGTAATTAAATGGAAAATAAAAATTAAATTTTCAAACGCATCATGTAATATATCAATTAAATGGCTCATTATGTAGATTACAAATAAATCATATTTTTAAATAATTGTTTAAAAGATATTAACAAAAATATTAAACATCGACTTTATTCCCACTTTGGAAACTACACTATCTTAAATTTTGAAAAATATATTTTATTTGTATTGTTAAATAATTTGTCAAAAAGATTTAACAATTTATTATTTAAAACTTAACCTATTTCCCCCTTTAAATTTCAGTCTACAGAGCCTAAAATTCAGACAGTAGATTATAAAATGCTTTCCTGAAAGCTTATTAGTTAAATAATACTCTATTTTCAATTATGGGGGCCAAATTAGAAAATTAAATACATATTTTTATAAAAATCAAGTCAATCATATAGCAAACAAAATAAATAGTCTATGTGTGGAAAATAAAATGTATATTAGGGTAAATATAAGAAAATGCAGTCCAACTAGCACTTGACCAAATTATTTAAAACATTAATTGAATGTTTCGAAATATTATTGATGAAATGTATGATTTTTTCTAGTTCAATTGTTCCTCTTATTCGATATTATTGTTTACAATAAAGTTTAATTTGTTTACGGTTTGTTCTATAGAACTGGACACATCAAATTTTGTAACAGTTTTTGAAAAATCAAGGTCCTATTTTAGAACTGAGGTTTCTAAATAAATGTATCAACTATTCAGGAGTAGAAGTACTTAGAAATTATTATGTCCATAACAAAACTATATTATATGCCTACTTATGACAATCCATACACAGGACATCTCACCACTCACCATTAAATATGCCATTACCAGGCCCTTATACTAAAATTATCCAATTTTCTTCTACCTTTCGAAAACCTCAAGGACCTCATTAACACGCCGATCCGTGTAGCCATCCTCGACATAATGCGAATATAGGAAAATGTAGAAACCGCGTCGGCAATGCCATAAAAACATAAGTAAATATTAATTTTGTCGCAGGATCTCTCCACTATATCGGCTGCGAAACGGCTTCTTAAATTAAGGAATATAATCTGGAACGTTATCCGGCGCCTAATCTCCAATTACGTAGCTGGAATTCTGGCAACTCGGAGACCCCCGCCGGATTGCGAGGATCGGGGGATCACCGAAGGGTGAGAGCCGTTACTTGTAAGTCCTTCTGGTTAATTTCCAACACCTTGTACTGAGGAAAAGAAAGAGAAGTTGTTTTCTCTGTAGTTTTCTATATCGAGAATCAGTTTGGAAGCAGACATATACATAGATGGTTGTTTGAGAAATTTGAACTAAGTATTGATTAAGAGTTTTAGTATTGGATTTATAAAGAATCAAAATATAAATTAAGGACAAACGCAATTAAGGAGAGTGTTATTTGTCGTGGACAAACTTGTGGAGAGCCTATAGTCCAGACGAAAAATACCCTCCTTAGATGTGCTTCCCTCTACTGTCCGAAGGTTCAAGACTAGAAATAATTTGTTGAATGGGTTGAATGAATTGTAATCTTGATGAGAGGGTATCAGAGCTTTGATAGGTTTTAGATAATCTGCGAATCATTTCAATACCAGAAATCACAGGGACACGTTGTTACATATATCACGACTCCTAATTTGGAATCTCTATGGGCTGTTTTTCCCTGAAATTCCTAGATGTCGATTTTTTTCGTTATTTTTGTCAATAAGAGTGGTTGTTAAGTGTTAGAATATCGTAATACATTGTTTCTTGTACCATAACTATACAGAAAATTTTTCTTTTTCCTATATACATCTAAAAAATATTTTTAAAAAGCATTTTTGTCGTTAAGGGTGGTTTTTAAGGGTTGAAAAATTATAAATACTATATAATAAGGTGTTAGTAATGTTGTGCAATGTTAAATAATACTCGTTTGGATAAAATTTTGGCCTAAGAATCGCCTATTGTTTTACTTAATGTTTACCTTAAGGGTTAAAAATTCAATCGCGACCAGCACAACTACATACAGTGTTTGTAGCAGTTGAGGTTTTAGTGGGTATGGCGAATTTGCCCGATTAAACCGTAACCCTAGGAGAGGGTGTGGTTAAATACATTTCGTTATTTTATAAAAAAATCTCATTAATTGGTTAGGCTCCGGCCTAGCATTTACTAACCTTTTCATAAAAAATGAAAATCCTTTCAATTATATAACATTTTGTTTAATTTACATTTTAAAATATATGTTGCTCTTATTAAAAAACTGATTTTTAGGTAACCTAAGCAAACCTGGTATTGGTATTCAGCGACATCAAAAACCTATGTACCTGCTGTTACACAATTTTCTAAGTGTTTTTTCACAGTTTGACCTTGAGGTGACCTTGAATCTGACATTATAGAGGTGGGTTGACTTTGAATCTTTAATTAGTGTCTCCAAGTAATCAGATATGGTGATACAGCTTGTGTGAAAAAATGGCTTACCTTTCATACTTTCAAACTCACCTTCTTACACCCCCGCTACTAGACCCTCTAAGAGACTTGCAAGGGCGTTATGCCCATAAGAACTTTGTATCAGGATGTCAAATACTATAGAAAAAAAAATCGGTTGCCACCAATCCGACGAGGATCCAAAATTCTATATACTGGGTGCGTGGTCCTTTGTAATTCGATTTGAGGGCGAGGCTTTTCATTCAAAAATTTTTCGAATACTGCTGGAAGTTCTGAAAACCACTGAAGGAACTTTCCGCAACTAAGTCAGCATACGGCAGTATGACATTTTGAGAATGATACAATGAAAAGACTAATGGTTCTGAATCACTATTTTCTACAGTCTTTGACAGAAGCACAACCACTTTTTTATTTTTACCACACAGTACCTTGGACAGACAGTTGATATATTATATTTCTTATGTTATGCCGGCTACCGCCTAACAACGTTGTTTGTTGAAAAAATGGTAGTTTTAAATAAATTTACCTTTTCGGGGGCAACATGTTTACGAATTTTACTTTCCAATATCTTTTTCATGACCATTGACATGGTTGGTAAGATAGGGAATGAATCGTCTAGACAGGTTACTTTGGGAATCGGACTCCAAAAGCTATATTTCCATAGCTCAGGCAATGTTCATCTTTCTATACTACAGTTAATAAGATGAGTAATTAATGAGATAATACGCGGACATTAATTTAAGAGCTCACTGACTCCCACATTTAATCCAAAATATTAAACTTAAGGACCACTATCACAAATTATTTAAAAGGTATAACTTTGAATATTATTATCATAGATTTAGTGATATGAGGAAACTTGTAAACAAACTAATTAAGAATTATTTCCACACTAATTTAAATACCCTACAAAACAAAATACAAACCGATGCCAAGGCTTTTTGGTCATTTATTAATCAAAAATGCACCTCCTCACGTATTCCAGGAACAATGTCCTATCAGCAACAATACAAAAAAATAGTAAATTCCTTTATTCATTATTTTAAAAGTGTTTACTCCTCTTCCAGTTCTGGTAATTCTTTGGGTGGGTCCATATACTCACTAACATACTATAACAAGTTTATCTGTAAGTGACATCATCAAGTCCTCTAAACGTCAATAAGATTTACATCTAGACATGACATGATTCCCAGCTTCACTATTGTACTCAATATTCAAATTGTCGGAAATCTGTCCCGTGCACAAATCTGGTAACAAAGATATCATAACAAATTATAGACCCTTCGCCATTACTGCTAACTTTGCTCAAGTTTTCGAAATGTGCATTTATGATCAAATTTTTCCTATTGTCAGAACACACATATCGCCGGACCAACACGTTTTTATGAAAAATAGATCCATAGTAACTAACTCACCGATTTTCACGCAGTTTACAGCTGCAGCCATTGACTCCAAAAGTCAAGTAGATGTGGTTTATACCGATTTTACCAAGGCTTTCGATAAACTTCATCACCCCATATTAATCTAAAAATTATCGGTCTTTGGTTTCAGTAACTCGCTGGTTAATCTATTTAAATCCTACTTAAGTAACCGTAAACGGCTTTAAATTAAACATATACCCCAAGGTTCCAATCTCGGTCCGTTATTGTTTCTGATATTCATAAACGATTTATCAAGTATATTGTCATGTGAAACTCTTTTTTTACAGACGATATGAAATTATTTCTTAAAGTCGCGGGCATCAGTGATAGCTTACGGCTACAACATAACCTGGATCAGCTCACGTTATAGTGTACCAAAAAAACTCCTTTTGAAAATCGCGAAATGTAAAATATGTTCTTATACTTTAAAGAGGATTCCAATACTACTCGAATATTCGTTGAATAATCAGACATATTTCGATCATACATTCTCATTCGCTGAAAATATTTCCACTATTTGCAAATCGGTACTTCGATCGTTGGGTTTTATTTTCAGAAATTGCAACATCTTTAATAATATATCGGCGCTGAAATCTTTATATACATGCTTAGTTCGCTCAAAGTTAGATTACTGCAATCTTATCTGGCATCCTGTCTACAAGATTCAGCATAAGCGTCTGGAGGGATTTTAAAGAAAATTACCAAATTTTCTCTATTTTCGTGAGGACGGCTCATAACCTGGCAGAGGGTACCAGCACAGTTTACTACTTGACAGATTTGGTATAAGGGCTTTAGTTAAGCATTTTTATACAAATTCTTTCACAACAGAATTGGCACACCTGCTCTCCTGTCAATAATCCCAATACATTCGCCAAAGCTTGATTTTAGAAATAAGCTCTATTTTTACCTGTTTGCAAATACAAATGTGCTTATAAAATCACCATTATACATCATGTGTAGAAATTATAACACTATATCTAATAACTGATATTAACTATGACAATTTTGGAACTTTCGCTGAAGCATATATACAACAAATGACAGGTCAATTCTGGTTCAGTTACTAGCAAATGTCTCTTGTCAGTTGTGTTAGTTTCTATTTCCTGTTTAAAACTTATGATTTAATATTTGTTATTTAACCTCTCTTTTCTTTTTTTTTTTGTAACATGTACGCTATCGTAGGTTATTTGTAATTATGTTTCAATATTTTATATATTTGTCCTCTAATTCGATTCATTTCTGTTGGGCAATAAACTAAACTATGCGGTCAATGACAATTACTCCTCTCTTAATACTAACCATGGCATCTTGAACTGTGGCAAGTCTAAATTCAAATGTGTCTACACTTGGTTTCTTATTTTCCAAGTAAAATTTGAGCGTATCAGTGTCAGGGCTTGAAGCACTGATTACATTAATTAAGTATCTGTTGGCAGTTTTATGGTAGTTGTTTAAATCTTTTTAGAAGCTTCCTCTGATTTTTTTGCCGAATAAGTTCTTCAAGCTACGTGTTTTACTGTTTGAAATGGTTATTGTTAGATAGCTATCTGTGATATATTTTTTTAGATTTGCTTAAAGCTCTGTCTCTAATTAAATAAGTATTTTATGTAAGGAGTAATCCAGAGTGCTTATTACCAATGACAAAGTTTACATTCAAAATTATTACCCAAGAGATTTGCATTGAGAAAGTGTCAATGAGGAGGTTGTTTGATCTCATACTTTCTCAACAATATTTTCGATTTTTTTCCTATTTTGTAGAGACTGAGAATGCCTCAAGACGGTAATGCAATTTCAACTAGTCTCTAACTCATACACGACCACAACATAAAGTAACGTTGCAGAGTCACCGAAAATATTGGTCGCCAGCCGTTCAATTTGTTCCTGGAAAAATTCATAATATATGGAATTCCTTCTTAACCGATTGTTGTACATCAAACGTAATGGTTTCGATAGGAATGAAGTTGCGGTCGAGAATGTGGTTCTTATCGAAATTTATTTGCCGGCTGATTAGGTGAAATAGTATGGAAAATATATACGATCCACCCGAAGTTTCCCCGACTTTTAATTATAATTGCTTTCTTCTGGTCGTTGGTTTTAATTTATTGGGGGTTTTATCTGCCAGTATGTTGGTTTAATACGTTTATCGGGGTTAAAGTTGTATCTTGTGTTGCAAGTCACGGCAATTGTTTTGTAAATCATTTTTGAAATGTCGTGCTTATTATCAAGTACCGAGTAGTACATGCTTAACTGCTTTATCTTCATAAAGGATAGTCACATATTTGCCTTTATGAGAAATAATCCGTTTGCTACTATCTTGACTTTTATATAATAACAAGAAGATTACTTAAAAACAACAAACACTTGTTTAAATTTTCACTTTTTATTTCTTCAAATTTGACATATGTTTCGCCAAGTCTGGCTTCATCAGAAATTGTAAATACAATGAATGCTAAACTTATATTTCATACAAAGGAACAACAGGTAAGGTAATAAAATGATTAAAAGGTTTTAATTATGAGGAATTTCAGAATAAGTGGGCTGGATATAGGTCAATTAAATTATATATTTATGAAATTGTTTACAATAGATGTTAATAATAGAAAGTAATATTATTTAAAGATGTTTTTTAAGATTGAGTAATGGAGATGAATTGGTATCAGTTTGGTCGTTTAATAGATTAGGAGAAAAATAGATTGACCACATATTTCCCAGCATACCACCTGATGAATGCAGCAATCTAATCATTAACCTAATAGACAAGAATAATATCAATCCCATAATCAAAAATGAAATTCTATCTCTTCTGCATCTCTGTATCAACCAAAACTACTTCAAATTCAACAACAACATTCACCACAGTACTCAAGGCCTAACTATGGGCAATCTTTTAAGCCCCCTTCTGTCTGAAATATTCATGGACTATTTGGAAACACTAATTTTCAAACACGATCTCAGTAACAAAATTCTGTATTGGTACCGATACGTCGATGATATTATTGCGTATTTTACGGGTACACATCGACAATTACTGTTACTACACAACTACTTAAACCAAATACACCCCAACATAAAATTCACACTTGAAACAGAAACAGATAACACACTAAATTTCCTAGACCTAACAATTAAAAGGCAAGACACCAAACACACATTCTCCATATATCATAAACCATCACACTCTGACCTTACCATCCACAATAGTTCACACCACCCCATACAACATAAACTTGCTGCATATCACTGTATGTTACACAGACTCGTGACAATACCACTTAACAAAACCGACTTTGATACGGAACTTGAAAGAATCAAACTCATGGCAGTCAACAATGGTTACACCACTCAACTTATTGACAACTTATTAAACAGAAAATTAAAGAAAATTGCTATTAAAGAAGTCTCTCCCACTGACCCCAATCCCATACCTAAATTATACCGTACTCTCACATTCAGTGGAACCCCCTCACAAAAAATCTCCCAATTTCTACAGAACAGGAACATATATACAGCCTTCACAACAAACAACAATTTATCTAGACATATAAGAAACAACAAAGACAAGACTGACAAAAATTCTAACTCGGATGTCTATAGGTTGAACTGTGGTAGTTGCCCCAATTTCTATATTGGTCACACTGGAAGATCTTTCAATTCAAGATGGCGTGAACACACTAGAGCTTTCGAAAATCAACAACAAAACAAATCCACTTTTGCGGACCACTTATTGAAAGAAAACCATGTACCTCAGAATGCACTTGAAATTTTACATTTAGAAAACAAAAGTAAAAAATTATATCTGCTTGAATCACTAGAAATAAATAAAAACAAAAATTCTCCTAATCTATTAAACGACCAAACTGATACCAATTCATCTCCATTACTCAATCTTAAAATACATCTTTAATTAATATTACTTTCTATTATTAAGATCTATTGTAAACAATTTCATAAATGTATAATTTAACTGACCTATATCCAGCCCACTTCTTCCGAAATTCCCCATAATTAAAACCTTTTAATCATTTTATTACCTTACCTGTTGTTCCTTTGTATGAAATATAAGTTTAGCATTCATTGTATTTACAATTTCTGATGAAGCCAGACTTGGCGAAACATATGTCAAATTTGAAGAAATAAAAACTGAAAATTTAAACAAGTGCTTGTTGTTTTTAAGTAATCTTAAAAATTAATTTTCATCAAGTGAAGACTGAAACAATCATCAACAAGAAGATGTTTGTCAATAAATGACCCCAAAATAGTATTCTAGATTTTGTCTTTCTGCTTAATTATTAGGAACCCAATAGCCTCATAGATAATATGCAAAAGGGTTAAGAAACGGATAACTAGACCACTCTGGTTGACGGTGGTGCCGCTTTCTTGGATCGTGATCTTGACATTATTGAACCTGAATTATTGCTCTCAGTCGTAAGGTAACCGTCGTCATCACCAGCATAAGAAAAACTTCTTTTAACAGGTTTTCTGGTAGTATTCTTAGCAGATTTCGTCATATTTTTAGTTTGATTTATAACACTTTCAGCAGAGAGGAAAGTTGTTGATGATAATGAAGTGATTTGGCAGTTCTGATAAAGTCATGTTCATGTATTGCAGCGGAATTTTATTTTATCTTCAGTAGACTTCATTTAATATATTTCCAACAAGTTTATCCGTTCAGATTCAATGTCATCCAAAATAAATTTCCTTATATCTGCCAGGCGTTGTTTATAAACGTGGCAGGTTTCATCTTCCAGCCTCGACTTTACTGTATTTTGCCTTTTAACTTTAGTTCGTGGCATCTTGGTAAAAAATATATTCGAATTTGACCATTATTTTTTACACTTGTAGGTTAAACAGCTTGCTTACTTTTGATTTTCACATGCAAACTGGATTTACTAATTCCAGTATGTTTCAACTATTTCTAGAGTTCAAAATGGTAAGCACTACGTTTAGAAATATAACCCATGGGAATATTCTCGGTAATTTCAACAATGAAAAAATGTTAAAATAAATTCAAAGCCAGGTTTTGAAATCACTATAAAGCGATACAGCAACCACAGAACATATAATAAAGCACAAAACACACATACAGAAACTTTTAATGATTACGGTTTATTTGTACAAATGTTCTTCTATTATGACCACATTCCTTATATTAAGCAACATATAATGTCTACCTGGCCATCAAAGTGAGACCAAACACCGTCCAAACTGAACGAAGTGGTACCGCTATTTCAGTCCTTCCTACCCACACCAACAAAAAGATTAGACCAAGTCATCATATTTGTAAATCGCCTACGAATAGAATACACTCTCATTACACATAAGCATTTGTCAACCAAAGAACCAGAACTAGAACGTGCAGAACATATCACAATAAAATGTAAAGCTTATAAGACCCACAGAATAACAAGCAATTTAACCAGAGCCATCAGGGAAGCACAGGAAGATTACTGAACAGATTTGATTTTCATGGGATTTTTACTAATAGATATGGTTTTTAATAAAAAGTATATAATTTGTAAAGTTTTTGTGTACAGTAGTTAAAATATAATAACCCTTTAATACTCTCTTCGAGGTGTCATTCTTTTGTATGCAAGACAATATATATTATTCCTGGTTAGGGAACCTTCATCAGTTGCGCTTCCCACAACTGAATGTCCTCTCGAACGCTTCTTTATGTATTTGATACATATCGTTAAATTAGAAAACGCGAGATGTAAAGACCGACATCTAGGATATTCGGGAAAACTAGCACATAGTTTCGTGTAATTACTGTTACCCGTATCTCCTAGAATGTCACGATGAAATTTTCATGTTAACTTCACCTGTGAGAAATATTGAACGGGTAACAGCAATTACATGGAACGGCTCCAGATTCGGAACCTCTATGTGCTAGTTTCCTCGAAAATCCTAGATGTCGGTCTTTACATCTCGCGTCATCAAAAACAATTGTTGGAACTGTCGAAATAAGTTAAGCGATCTGTGAGCTTACATCGAAAACGCTGTCTAAAACCTTTGGCATGTAACAAAACAATGCATGGTGGAATATTCTTGTTTTATATATCTACAAAAAATTGCCGGAAAACATATGTCTATCTTTTAAGAATAGCTTACTATACCTATTAAATGGAAAGTCAAGTTTAGTATGTTAGTTACCGTACGCATTCCATGAACATTATTGTAATCTTTTAGATCATCTTTACATAGTATAACATAAACTCGCTTCCCGCCTTTTGCCCTTCTGTAGGCTTAGATCTTTTAAACCACTCAACGGATTTTAGTGCGGTTTTCATCAACTGATATTCATTCAAGAAGAATGTTTATAAGAATAGTTGTTTTAATTTGTTTACGTAAGACCATAATTGTAGAATCAACGCGTCGCTGCTATACTCGCTCTGCGACCGTTACATGGGAGAGCACATTAGCTCAGTTGGCTCGAGAAAATTGCTATTAATGTGAAGGTGTCGGGTTCCCATGACTCATTGAATGTTTTTGTGGGTATTTGGGTGGATTCCTGGAAGTTCACATTTAGACCTGGTAGGTAGGAGTGTTGTAGGAAAAACGTTAACTCCTCTTTAACGATTGGGTCGGTTTTTGAGGATTTTTTTTGTTTGTTTGAGTGGATTAGATTTATATTTACAATTTGACCCTGTAAGGGGCACTGCAATCGTGTTGTAAGATGTTTTTTTCCGTCCAAACTGTTCGCCTGATTGTAATGAAATTACGATCGGGTTTGATTTTTTCTTACAATATTTGCATTTAAATTAAACATTAATTCTTCTACTCCGTGCTAGTAATATCTAAATTGTACAAATTTAAAGTGATGCAATAAATAATTACAACATGTGAATGTTATTATGTTTAGTAAATAAGAAAAAATAAATATTTGATTGTAATGGAAAATTGAGAACACCAAAACGCCAGATTATATTTGTCAAGAATACTCGTGAAAATTATATATCTTGTGTTCATTGACAATCATTTTTTCTTTAAGTAAAGATAATTTATCAACAAGATGGACATTCTGATGTTACCTGAAACCGTTTACAAATGGCTCGTTAAGAACTTAAATTTTAGTAACATATGTGTGCTTAAAAGACCGTGTTCGAAGATAGTAAAACTAGATTAGCTCGGATTTCCTTGACATAATTAAACCAGAATTGAACGGATTATACTAATTCCAAACATCTCCAATCACTTCTCTTAATTGAAGATTACTGTAATGTCTTTTGTATTATAAAACTGTCTCAAGTGGTTTCGTTTCCGCTGAGATTTCTATAAGCTAAATTGCGTTTAGACAGACATCAGTTCCGATTTATTTATTATTATGCGAACGAAAGCCATTAAGGTGCTACAAAAAAAAGGAATTAATTAGTAGTCGGAAAACAGGACACAATTTTATGGAAAATGAGGAGTTATGTTAATTAGAGAAACGACTTCTAGAGAATATTGATAATATGTATGCATGCGCGTCATGGCGAAATGTTCGGGAAAGTTGTTTAAAAACAAATAAAAGTTTAAAACTAAAAAATGTCTTGGTTGTAATGGAATGTAGAGAAAAAGTTATTTAGAATTGCATGTTCTACGTAAGGTGTTGATACAAAAACACTGACACTGCTTTCCGTATCAATGCAGTGTGTCAGTACAATTGTCTTATGACACATTAGTCAAATTGTAATCGCCATTCAGATTTATTTATGGTCAATTGCTAGTCGAGATGCGTATAATTATTACTGTTATATTACTTATATTACGTGGGTATTGTAAAGGGTGTTTTTTTAGAGGTATAGAACTTTAAGTTGGCAACACTCTTTTAACCGGCGGCCATCTTGTCAGCTTTGAAGTTATTTATGTTTAGTATGGTTTGGCATTTCATTATAAATAGACTGACGCCTGAACAACGCTTCCAAATTGTGCAAATTTATTTTGAAAATCATGGTTCTGTTCGAAATACGTATCGCGCACTACGTCCATTTTACGGTCAAAACAATGGTCCATCAGAGCAATTCATTCGATTAACTATGCAACGTTTTCGCACCACGTTTACTGTAAATGATAATACACATCCACAGAGATGTCGTACAATGCGTACAGAAGAATCCATTGCTGCTGTAGATCGTAGCGTAGAGGAAAACCTGAATCCGTCTATCCGCCATCGTGCACAGGAATTGGATATGTGTCCATCCACTTTGTGGAAGATTTTGCGGAAAGATATTGGTTTGCGTGCTTACAAAATTCAACTCCTGCAAGAATGGAAGCCACACGAACACCTAACAAAGCGTACCTTCGGTGAATGGATCCAAAACAAGATTGTTGTTGATCCCGATATTCATAAGCGAATTTTGTTTAGCGATGAAGCTCACTTTTGGTTGAATGAACGTCAATAAACAAAACTGCCGTATTTGGAGTGATGATAATCCTTAAGTTATGTTGAGATACCGTTATCCAGAAAAACTGACTGTTTGGTGTGCTATATGGGCAGGTGGAATAATTAGTCCGTACTTCTTTAAAAACGATGCTGACCAGAACGTTACAGTCAATGGTGATCGCTATACAGCCATGATTACTAACTTTTTCGTTCATCAATTGAACAATCATGATGCACACGAGCTGTGGTTTCATCAAGACGGGGCAAGACGACACACAGCTTGTACCACAATTGACTTATTGAAAGAAACGTTTGGTAACCACATAGTTTCACGTTTCGGACCCGTGAATTGGCCTCCAAGATCGTGCGATTTAAAGCCGTTGACTATTTTCTGTGGGGATACGTCGCTAGTCTACGCTGATAAGCCCGAAACTATTGACCACTTTGAGGACAACATTTGCCGCGTTATTGCCGATATACGGCCACATATGTTGGAAAAAGTCATCGAAAATTAGACCTCCAGATTGGACTACGCCCGAGCCAGTCGTGGCGGTCATATGCCAAAAGTCATATTCAAATTATAATGCTAGAAGATTATCTTTCGAATAAAGTAAATTTCATGTCAATTTTAAAAAAATATGCTTGTTATATTCTATTTCAAAGTTCTATAACCAAAGAAAATCAAGAGTAGATTGTCCGTCATTGTTTAAGTTAGCATGTTATATTACCGCCCATAAGTAAATTATGATTTTGAAAACCGAATCATTGTATAGATGAATATAATCTTAACACACCAGCCTAACCGACAAAACTTGCCACCGCTTTATACAACGACGACGATACTATCATCTAGGAATGTGTCATGTGTCAGTGTCATTACATTCATGAATGCACTTTCACTACCAACGACACACATATAGGTGTCGGCACAAAAGTGTCATTCAATACAGTGTTACACATGACTAATGACATATCTGGAATGTGCTATATTTTTTTAAATTGGAAAATTATGGAAAGTATGTGAAAATATTTAACATAGAGTTTGATTCATAAAATTTACTGGACTCTGGAAAAAAGACAGGTTATCTTACAGTATTATTACGGAATCTATGGGTTATTTTAAATTCCATCCAAACTAAATATCATTTGCACCAAATTAAATCACAAAACGTTCAACTTCCAAATATTTACATCAACGACGATAACTAATACCGAACATATGATCATCCGTCAAGCTCTGATAGTTCTCTCGACTGTTCACCCTCTGCCTCTCGTATGCTAACGTGTATAATTCTTAATTTTTTTCTGAGTTCTTTGGGAATAACATCACATAAACTTGAAAGTCTGTATATTTCAAAAAGTTCAAATGTTACAAGGTCTAAATCAGACCCCGTTTTCAATAGTATGAACACAATTGAACAATAAATTAAAAAGTTAAAAAAATTTAAAGCACACCTATAATTCTTAATTCCGGAATTGATTTGAAATCGTTTTTTTTTTCAGCATCATATTTTCGAGAATTCGTATTTTTACGATTTCTTAGAATAACACCATAATTGCTGGAAAGTCTGTTTACTTCAAATGAGGTTTCAAGGTCTAAATCAGCCTCGTTTTCCATGGCAATAAAAAAATTCACTCTAGCTTTAAAATGATATAAGTTGATTTCTGCTGAAAGTGCATTAAATTTTTTTATACCCTTCTCGTTCGCTGCAATCTGTGATAGCTGAGAACTAAACCTCCTCATTTCTTAGTTGAATAGGCAGCAATATGACTGAATGTTCTGTAGCTGGATTGGTTCTGTTTCACATAGACTTTTTTTTTCAGTGGAGCTGAAATTCGCTAACCGAACTAACAGCCGAACGTGTTTTCCAGTTGCATACTGCCATGTGGGGTTCGACCCTCTAAAACACCTCCATCGCCCTCTAAGTACAGATAACTCATCGTAGATATATCTTCAGGTTCACCAGCGTAGTGACTATTCACCCATTACTTCTCCCACAGTCAAGTACACCCGTTCCTCCCGTTCTTGAATTGTTATGATGGCTATTATATAGTCACTAAATTTCTTCCACTCTTTGCGGTCGGCGGTTACTAACTTCCACTATATTTTGCAGCATAATTACTCTGTTGGTATCAGCACTCCTTTCTCGGCGCCCCACTTTTCGCACTCCATTACCTTATGCTGCGGGGTGTCGACCTCTCTGCAATATATACACAAATCGTCCCCCGCCCATTTCATTCTCAGCAAATAGGATCTAAACGTCCCATATCCAGTGAAAAACTAGGTCAACCCTTAATTCAGTTCCCTAAAGCTACATCCATTCCTGTATCCTTCCTATCAGTAGTTTGGTCCATTAAGCTTTTTCCACATTTGCATCCCATCTACTCTGCCATAACTCTATGATAATTTCTCTCTCTCTCTCATCCTTCCCTCTCCATCTACACCCTGAACTCTCGCTCTCTCCTTAACCAAAAGTTTAATGGGTACCTCCCCAGTAACCACATACAATCCTTCCATCGCTACTGTCCAATATGCATATGCCACTCTTATGAGGATTGCTCTAACCGTTTTCTCCATGAGTCTGCGATAGGTCTTCACCTTCATTGCTCTGTGCCATATAGGGACACCATACAACAAGATAGACTTCACCACCCCATACCACAGCCTCTTTTCGTCGTTCGAGGCTCATTCACGTTTGAGCGTAGCCTAGACAGAGCTGCACCTATTTTGCGGTTTTCGTTATGACAAACCTGACATGATGGTTAAAAATCAGTTTGTCCTCTAAAATAAATCCCAGATACTTGACTGTTTTACGTGGCATAACCACTCTCTGTCTACAATTCAATTTCCCCTCTTGCTCCCGGACCTTTCAAGATTACCGCCACCGTCTTTTCCTCCGCAACTTCCTGGCCATTGCTCTCTATCCACCCGAGTATCTTACTAATCGCCTCGTCTCCTCCTTGATCTTTGCGTTTGACACCCCTCCGAACGTTATACGTAGTATCGGATCATATAATACGTTCCATAGTGTCGGCCCTAGCACTAATCCCTGTGGTACACACTGTGTCAATATTTCACATAGACTAGACACTGAAGGATAAAATTGTTAGCCCAAAAAGCTATCTCGACAACACCCACGGTACTTTGTACCTGCAATAATTCTAACTTGTAACTTAAAAGTTTCTGCAGAGTTCGTAGAATGACTTCAATTTAAAATTACTTACGTGCGCCTAAATTCACTTTTAGATAGGTTCCTATTTTACATAATTGGGAGCTAAAGGAATTCGTATGGGCTTCCCAGTTCGTCACCGAACCAAGGTAAATACCTAAAAACTTTTTCTAGGCTCGATGGTGAAAATTGCAATGTAAAGTTAACGTTCTGGGTCTTACTATAGTTGAGGCTAAGCTTATTAACTAAAACAAATTCGCAATTTTATTAATAAATTCATAAATAACTATGCTCTAAATACATAATTATTCAAGATTTTAATCATTTGAAGTAAGCGCAACTGATGAAGGTTCTCACTTAGAAAACAATATATTCCCTTGCGTTCAAAGATTGAAAAAATCTCGAAAACATAGTATCGCAGTTACGTTGACCAGGATTTTTTCCGTATAAGTTCTCCCCTAGAAATCACAAGGAAACGGCGTTACACACAATACGACTTTCGGTTTGGAATCTTGGGGAGCCAGTTTCTCCTGAAACTCCTAGATGTCGGAACTCATTCCGCGATAAAACATGACTCAGATCTGTAATAAAAATTGTCAGATGGTACACATCTAATTAGTCCATTTTAAAGTATACTTAGAACGCACTGAACAAATGAGTGGCAAAAATCACACTACAAGAAAATTAACAAACCAATTATCTGTAATAAAAATTGTCAGATGGTACACATCTAATTAGTCCATTTTAAAGTTTACTTAGAACGCACTGAACAAATGAATGGCAAAAATCACACTACAAGAAAATTAACAAACCAATTATGACAACTTTTTTATAGAAAATCTGCCACAGAAAATTTCGCTACAGAAATGTCCAATCTGAAAGACCATACGACCTGTACATAGCTATACGTAGTATCATCCATACTCCCCTTGGCATTATAGGTGATTACTACAATGTTGAGTCATTCGTTATCACGATGCCTTCCTTGGTTTTACTTTAAGAGGTAACTGATAAATCTGCGGTTATAAATTTTAAAATGGAATCACATTGAAACGTTGAAAATCTCCTTTTCTCAACTCAACCCATTCACCGAGGAGCCATTACGGTAATTCAATCTTTGTTCCTTCCAACCCCAGACAGTATTTTAACCGGATTCAAATATATTCCAAAGTAAACTCGGGGGGATCCTCAATCCTATTAAATAATTCGTATAAATCATCATCCAATTTTTAAACGCTTGTCGTTGCACCTTACCGAAGAGATAGTAGTAGTTACAAAATTCTAGGCAGGAGATTGATGGTAATGGCATATTCTTACTCTTTGTCCTTAAACTGATATTAATATAATTTATTTCGATATTAAATATAGTTACAGAGCACAGGCACAGTCAAATTTGAGTGTGTACAATATTTTTCAAAAAATTCTGAAAAACTTATTTCTAAAATGTTTATTTGATTTCCAAATAGTACTTTTTTCGCTTAATATGTTTCCCTGGATTGCTTTTCTTTGTGAATAGCTCATTTATGTTATTATTCCATATCTCTTTAGGCTTTTGAGTTTTCATTTTCTTATATACGAGTAGTTGTCACTTTCCGTCACACTAACTGAAACCCCCCTGTATACGAACGTATTTAATGACCGACCCTTAAACAGCGCTAGTGGCTGATCCAGGATTGCCCCACTGAGAGTAGATTTTAGTACATTAAACACTAAAAAAGCATACAACTCAGATTTGGGGGGAGGCTTGAACTTGGATAAAAATTGTGCCTTTTTTAACTAAGTTTCGTAACCATTGACAACGGAGTCTGACGTAGACCCCGAAACGTTTGGAATATACAGCAATTTTCTTTAAACTGTGGTGTTATTTCCCAAAAAGGACTTTGACACCGAATATGATTGTCATGTCCTCGTTTGCGTGACAGCTCTCTTTTTCGAGATATGACACAGACTTATCTTTTTTTGAATGGAAACCATAGTTGGCTATGACAGCAAAACATCGGACATTTTTAGAGCTTTTCAACGATATAATACTTTAAATAGTTATTCATAAAAATAACGGAGTTATGGATGCTTTTCTCACTTATTTACACTTTTAACGAAGGTAGCCATGAAAAAGATTGTTTTCACTTTGACGTTTCCTCATTTGAGAGTAATTCCATTAGTAGTGCTGAACTGACAGTCGATATTGACAAGTTTTCGTGATAAAATGAAATATTTTAACGAAGAATATGCCATACGAATTCAGTTCGTGCAGCTGAGGAATACTTTCATAGATATTTTAATCGTCGTTAACCTGCTCTATGTACATTTAAGAGGCTTCACGATAGTTTACGCAGATATGGATCCTTCACTAAACCACCAAAGGAACGTAATCAAATTAACGAAGCAGCACAAATAAATGTTTTGGCAATGGTAAATCAAAATCCATCTACATCAACTCGTGAGATTGCGGCAGAAGCTGCCACTTCTCAACGAACTGTAATTAAGGTACTGAAAGCGCACAAGTTTCACCCGTACAAACTTTCAGTTTGTCCAACTTTGCATGCTGGTGACGAACATCGACGTATTTTGTTTCCATTAAAGGTGTTATGGTCAGATGAAACTAGATTTACTAACTGCGGTATTGTCACTAGATACAATAAGCATATCTGGGGTAAAGAAAACCCTTTCTATGTAGAACATAGACGACCCCAGATTAAATTTGGTTTTAATGTTTGGTGTGGTATCATAGAGTCTACTATTCTGGGGCCTTTTATCTACGACGAATCACTTACTGGGGAGCACTATTTGCATTTCTTACACTTTTCAAGACATGTTGCATAATTTGAATTTGAGAACTCCTTTAGAAATTGAGTGATTCCAACATGATGGAGCACCTGCTCATAACTCGTTATTAGTAAGACAACACATCTATCCAAACTCTTGGATAGGAAGAAATGGCCCACGCGAATGGCCACCCCGGTCTCCCGATTTGGCATTTACAGACTTCTGTTTATGGGGTGCGCTAAAAAAAAAAGTGTACAATAGAAAATATGAGACAGTTGGTGACCTAAGGGAGGCGGTATTACAAGCAATTGAAGAAATTGGAAGGCGGTCTATGAGGAAAGCGGTAATGTCAATCTTAAAAAGACGTAATTTTTGCCTAAATAACAATGGTGGACTTTTCGAACATAAATTATAACCATTATTATGTACTTTAATTTCTAAAGTTTTCAGTAACCACCTACTTATTTAGTTTTTTCATTATATCTGATATACCTTATAAAAAATCGTTCAATGTTTTTTGGAATAGTTATTAATAAATCAATTTATTTCATGGCTACGTACGTTAAAAGTGAAAATAATAAAGAAAAGCATCCATAACTCCGTTATTTTTATGAATAACTATATCCAGTATTATATCGTTGAAAAGCTCTAAAAATGTCCGATTTTTTGAGGTCATAGCCAACTTTGATTTCCATTCAAAAAAAGATAAGTTTGTGTCATATCTCGAAAACGAGAGCTGTCACGCAAACGAGGACATGACAGTCATATTTGGGATACAATTCCCTTCAATTTTGAGGGATTTGACTAAATCGACAGAATTTTGTTTTTTCAAAATATCTAGTAAGCCATGACTTTTTACAAAAATCCGAAAGTGTCATTAAATTGGGCCAGTAAAACTGCAAATCTTTCCCAATTTAACCATTGCTCTATCTCCGCTAGTTTCCAAGATCCCCATACTGATCATCAAAAAAAAAACTCACCCTGTATATTCTGCACTGAAGGTCGTTAATAACTATTATGCAAAATAAAAGTAAATGAAATCGGTTTAGGGACAGAGGAGAAAATGGTACCTAAACACTTTGTTTTTGCGTATTTATATATAGATGCTGGGAAGTTACAAAAACTGCCGAAATTGCAATTTTTGCAACTTTAAACACTCCTTATAATTAATTAAGGAATATAAATTTATTAAAACAGTGATTTTGTTCCTGGGCTATTGAGCTGTGGTCTTTTGAAATATCTATCTACTTCAAGAAAAAAACAATCAAATCACTGTGGATTTTTTTTTCAATTGAAAATACGAACTTACATGGAGTACTGGGGCAATCATAACTACTCGTGAGAGTTAACTAGTGACCGATACAAAATCCACGAATTTAGCATATTTGTCTTCCAAACTGAAAGTTGCCTGACTGTAGTTGTTATTCTACCAATTCTATGTACCTTGAAAAAAAAACCGCAAACTCCGAAAAAGATTAACACCCTACAAATTATTTGGATTTGGTTAACCGCGATTTCTATTTAGAACAGTTATTCACATCTCCATAACTTTTTACTTTCAAAAGAATCAGGTTAAATCTTTAAGCATTATTTTGAAAACTGTATACCGAGCGATTACAATAGACTCGCTTAAGACCTTAACAAAACCCAGACAAGTTTTTCCTCTTTGCAAGAACCCCATATAAATGGCAAGAGGAATTATATTGAATAATAATCTCTACTTAAAACAACGTAGGATCTCTATAGCAACCTCTCCGTGACTTCTCGAAGTGTTATCGAAGCCTCAGCGCCATTCTCCGTGTGCATTCTCGTCGGCGGTGGCGGAATTAGTATTCCGAATAAGAAATACGTGGAAATTATGAGAAGACAATGCAAGACTATTAATTAAAGAAGCCTAGCTACAATATCTCATTAACGGTGAATGTGTCTGCTAATTTGTTCGTTTTGAATACGATTAAGACCGCGGTCGTATTGTAAATTGTGTTTCTGCTGGCGGACGCGGTTGGTCGTGTTTTCATACAAAGGGATTTTATCATAATTCTCACTTCAATTCAGTCAGTTTTGAGTTGTTGAGCCGTGGAGTCGTTTGTTTCACTTTCGTTAATAAAACAGTCCTCGACAGAAAATGACAAAAGATATTTCTTTTGAGCTCTGTTCCAAAAAATAATTTTTGCCCTAACAATAACACTGTCAGAGCCCTAATTGTCAATTTTACTCTAATTAGTACCATTGTAAGGAAATCTGGTTGATTTCGAATAGTTGAGAAATATTCTCAACTTTTACACATACTATCGTTTTGATTCAAGAAAAGAGAAAAACCCAGAAATTTATAAAGATCAAAACAATTGAAATAGAAAAGTACGTCTTAAACTCAACAGAATATGGTATCCCTCTCTCTGACGCTCAATACCAAAGCCATCAGTGAGGCATGCAGTCCCCGCCCCCTCGGTTGCCATTAGCCAATCAAAACTGGCAGTATACCTGCAGAGAGGATTAAGTAGTGGTGTGCCGCTTTCTGGTTTAGTGTAAATGATTGGGATAATTTCAATAGGGAAATACATAAAATATGCTTATAGTGTTAATTTATTTATATACTCACTGACAAAGAAATCGCAACACTCAGAAGAAGATATTTAAATTTAATTTTTATTAAGGTTTGTTATTAATGTGTTTGTCCACCGTGGTTTTCTGTACGCAATACGTCTTGACATTGATTCAATAACGTGGTTCATTTCTTCTTGAGGAATAGTATCGCAAGCGACCTGTATTGCATGTCCTACAACCTCCAAAGTTTGTGGGCGCTGGGGTAATTTTCCGAGCCTTCTACCCATCATATCCCAAGTATGTTCTATGGACAAAAGATCGGGGTATCTGGGCGGCCATGGCAACAGATTCACATGCGTCTCTTCAAAAAAGTTTAAACTAATTCAAGCTATATGAGGCCTAGCATTATCTTATTAACATATGGGATCCATAAGTCGATGATGGTCAGGGAGTACATACAGCTCTACTACTTCCTGAAGATAACGTTGAACTGTAATGTTGCCTCCAACAAAGACTAACGGTGCATGTGCAATAGCACCTCGTACTATAACCCCTTCAGTTCTGTGTACATGTCGCTCCATATCCAATTGAGGTTGATGTCTTTCTCCTCGACATGTCGTCTAAGCTTTCTTTAGCCGTCATCATGTCCATCCAAGAGGAATCGAGATTGATCAGAGAAGACGACCTGCCATTCCACATTCCAATGTTGTCGTTCTTTGCACTACTGTAGTCGTTGCCGGCTATGCTCAGCGGTCAGGGGTACACAAGATGGTGTCGTTAATGGTGCAGTTCAAAAGACCATATACAGCGGGAAACTGTTTGCACACTTACAAGAAGACATTGTTCTCGTAAACACTCATCAGCCAAATTTCGAGTTGTCGAAAATCATTCTCTAAATGGCATAAGCTTGAATTTCATCGGTGCCTACTCTTTTTCGACCTTGGGTATAATCAAAAGACGCTTGACAACATCTCATAACAGTAGTTCGATTTCTATTCGCCCGGTTAGCGATTTCTCAAAATAAAAAAACTCGCCTCACGGAAACCAATAATTCGACCTTTTTCAAATTTACTTAGCCGGCGATATATACGGTGTACACGTCCTCTACTCATTTTAACAGTACCAAATATCAATTTTGGATCCCATCTAACAGTTTGTTTCTTGGCAAATTTAAAAAATGCAAAAATGAATACAATAGTAATTGTGAAAAAAAAAGTTTACATGAGAAACACATTCAGCAAACTTTACCAAATTTTAATCGTTTACTCTTACTATAGCAATTAAGTTTTACCAAAACAACATTAAATTTAAACATCTTCTTCTGTCAGTGAGTATATTTCAGCATAAGGATTTGTTTTGCATCAGAATACGTTCATAACCTGAAAGTTGAGAGTCCTTCAGTCGTAAATACATTTTTAAGTAAAAAGTTTTAATGTTTTACTGGTTTAGTGCCAAAGTTAATAAATTTTATAATGTACACTTCTACTGTTTTACCATCAAAAACTACACAACAATTCACTTAAACCTGAAGATGCTAAGAAGACAAATGGTTACTTAAAGACACCTCTCTACATTAACGGTGCTGGTTATCATAATTCTCATTTCGTTCAGTCAATTTTGGTTGATGAGCCCAGGCTTAACGCCTTTGAGTGTTTTGAACTTTGGTAACAGTAGAGACCTCAAAAGACAATTTGAAAGTTAGTTTAAGGCTTATATTATTTCGTCTGTACAATGCAAATGCTAAAGCATTAGAACACAACTTTACTTCACTCAGCTGCCCCCCCCCTGTACCTAAAAAAGCTGCCGTAAAGTTGCTGACTTGCCCCCCCCTGGACCAAAAATTTTCTGAATTGTCCCTATTTTTAGGACAATTATTTTTTCTTTCCCCCTCTTTCCCCTCATCTAGGACCATTTTTTTGCAAATTTGCCCTTCCCTAAATCAAAAGCTGGGTTCACCCTTGCTCAGTTCCATTAATGATGACCCCTGTGTCCCAAGACATTTTCGTTCTATTTATTTGGAATGATTTTTACACGAAAATACACAAAACTTATTTAAGGTGGTGCTTTTGGTTTTTATTTAACTGATCTCAAAAAAGGAGGAGGTTCTCAATATTTAGAACCCTGTATCTTTATAGTATTTAAAAGAGACAACCTATATATATATATATATATATATATATATAAATAAACTGCTTTTAAGAAAAAAACTCTAAGAACAAACGATGTTCGGCTTACGAAGAGTAAACATCTCGCAAAAACCTCCAGAAAACGCTACTCTCTGGTACTCACTGACCACGTGCACTTACGGGTGTCAGTTATTATTAATCTCTTCTCAAATCTCTGTTGATTTCTTGATAAGTCATACAAAATCACTAACTATTTCTAATGTAGTTCTCACTAGTGCAACCCCCCGTGAGTGTGTAAGCCCCTCGTGAGTTTGCATTGCGCAACCAGCACTTTACAGACACTCTAGCTGTGCCTAAAAACCCCCTCGTTAGGACCAGCTACCAGCTACAAGATACAGCCAAACACATGGATGGGAGACTTCTCCGGCTTTTACTGATCCTCTTACTCGTATATAAGGTTAGAGTTTTTTATGACATACAATTGATTCTTTTTTCAAAACAGAACCAATCTCAAAAATACAGTGCACTAAAACCCCTTTCATAACACTTAATACAATAAAATTCTAATAAAGTAGACACTTAAAATGGAGAATGCTGATTTGCCTACTGATCTGCAAGTACAGGATTATTGTCACCACGTCAAAAGCAGTTTAAATGTCGTAGTGTCGTAATAGTATCAGAAAATATTATCAAAAAGATGGGTCATTCCTACCATACAAACACATAGTATATTTGGCCTTCTGAGTTGCTGAGAGAGATTCGGATTGAGTGCTACGGACAAAGTTCTCCCATCCATTTCTTTGCATTAGACTATACCCAGACTAGACGGGTATAGAGTACTGTCATAAATACTTTTATTCTTGCTTACTCACAAAAACACAAATTAAAACTAGTTTCTTTTACAGGTAAGGTCTTCCCGTTTGTGCCTGGATTTACTACCAATAACACTGGTAAGTTGTCAGATTTAAGAGCTATTTATAAAACAATGTACACAGCAAATATTAATTATAGAAATGGTAACTTAAAAACTTGAATTAACTGTTTACTTATTGGCTCTAATAGATCTTTGTAAGGATTGCTCTAGTTTAAGTGATAGAAATTTCTCCATTAGTACACAAGAAATTCAGTGAAGAATTGTTGCTGGTAGATTTCGTTTAGATGGTTTAGTTCTCGCATGATGCAGTGTTATGTATTGGGACGGAATTGTTTGATTTTTTAAATATCTCAGCTTAGAGTTATGCTATTAAGATTATTTTTTTCTAATTAATGTGTAAGCGACTGCTGATTTATGTAAAATAGTAAAAAGTTGTCGATTGAACAACAAACTTCATTTCAGATTTAAAATTGTTTTGAAAAATTTATATTCGGGACGGTAGAAACTATGTTGATCTTTCATCTTTACCTATTTTCTCCTGGAATTCCTTCGACAGAATTTTGGTACTAAAGACAACCTATAGAAATGATTCGATGATAACCTGGAGGTCAATTTAAGTTTATTTTTTCTTAGAGAGAAATTTAAGAAAATCAACTTTTACAGTCTAACCGGAAAACGTAAGATAGCTTCAATGTTGAATGCTTAGATAGAGTTAGTCAAAGATAATTTATTGGAGTGGATTTGTAAAGTCCTGGCAACTGTATAATCCCTTGCAAAAAAGGTCACAAGTCAAATAAGACCCACGGATTCTAAGTAAAAATGAGCTCGATATTTTAAAATAATAACAAGGTTCAAATAAATGTAGTAGGTTTTGGAAAAGAGGAAGTTTCAGTCTCATTAATTTACTACAATAATATCATATTCGGTTAAAATTTAACGCTCTATAAAATTGTCTTAGTGCTTTTCAAGCAAGTTGTGACTATTTTCAGAAATTTTTTTAATAACTCAATTAAAAATCTTTAACAGGTCCCTAGTAACATATTCAGTAATTTATGTTAATTCAGTTATCTTTCCAGAAAGCACTGGAAAGGTTCTATATATTATAAGTAATTTCATACGCGAAACTAAATCTACGTAGATTTTTTTCTAATTTATATAGGACCTACTACTATTTAATTAAATTGCAATTGCAATTGCAGCCTTGGCCGTTTATCGCAATTCGAAAGCCATTTTTGTTTATTTTGCCAGGAGTCTATTTCAATATCTCTTCTACTCATGGCTATATTAATTCCTTTTCCCCAAGACTGATTTGGTCTTCCTTTCTTTCTTCTTCTTTTTGGTACCCATTCCCAAGTCTTCCTCGGTAATCTCTCATTGCTCATTCGTCTCATGTGTCCGTACCAAGAAAGTTGTTTTTTCTCCATAGTATCTGTTAATGTTGTTTCTATCTTCATCATCTGTTTGATTCTATCTGTTCTTACATCGTTCTCTAGTGTTGGCCTACAGCACCTCCGCCAAAAATTATTTTCGACAGCATTAACTCTGTTTTGCAATCTGTTATTTATTGTCCAAACTTCTGAGCTGAGCCATAGGTAACTGTACTTTCTACCAACGTTGTAAATAATATATTTTTTGTTTTTTTCCGAACGTTTTTACTCCATAATATTAGTTTACCTGGCTTGTGATGGCTCTGCCTCTACCTATTTTTTGTAATATGTCTTTTTCGTCATTTCCATCTTCTATCAATGTAACTCCCAGGTATTGATATTCTTTGGTATTTCTTATAATTTTGCCATCTATGTTTAAGTAATAATACTTCTTAAATACTTACTTTTATTTGAAACTTCATAAGGCACTAGAAATTCTGAGTATATAGTTTTAATTATTTCTAAGGAATATTCCTTTAAAACCAATTGTCAGTTCTATAAATTCTCCGTGTAGTAAACTTTCAAAATTTCTCTTAAACATTATTCGTCCTCTTACAGGGAGTTCTGTTTCTCATCTAAAAAACAGTGCACATTTCTTGGAAAAACTGTCTCATATCGAATTCAAAAATACCTTTACAATAGGAAGTTTTGATATAGTAAATCTTTATAACAATGTTCCTGTTTCCAAAACACTTCCAATAGTAAAACAGCTACTAGAACTCATCATTAAATCAACGAACTCAGTTATCAATTGAAACAATAATGGAACTACTAACATATTGTACCAAAACTACATACTTTCAATTAAACGATGACTTTTACCAACAGGCTTTTGGCATAGCCATGAGTTCTTGTCTCTCACCAGCATTAAGTAACATATTTCTGGAAAACTTTCAACAACAAGTAAATTTATCAAAACAAAATAAACCTTAATTTGGTGGAGTTACGTTGACGATATTTTCGTAATTTGGGAACACAATCTTGAAGAACTAGATAAATTATTAAATGTCATAAATAACAAAGAGCCAACTATCAAATTTACCCTAGAAATTGAAGAAAATAACAAACTTTCTTTCCTAGACATATTAATAACAAAAACAGAATCTTCATTCGAAACAGAAGTTTATAGAAAACCAACTCATACAAACAGATACCTAAATTCCAATTCAAATCATCTGAAAACAGTAAAGAAAGGTGTCATTAAGTCAATATATGAACAAAGACCAACTGTTCTAATGATAATAAATTTAACAATGAAAAAAATAATTATAAAAAATGTTGTCACTGGAAACAATTACCCTACAAAATTAATCAACAAATAGTTAAACAGACTTGAACAGAACACAAAACTTGTCTTATTAACACTACTACTACTCAGGACAACTACATTACAGTTACAACTATACTATATATACATGGTCTGTCAGAAAGATTGAAAAGAGTGGGCAACAGATTTAATGTTAAAACAACATTCCAAACAAGAAATACACTGAAATCTCTAGTATCGAAAACAAAACCGAGAACTCAAAAAACTGCATATACCTACAAGATTCCTTGCGAATGCAATAAATTTTATATTGAAGAAACATCGAGACCATTAAACGTACGAATAAATGAACACAAGAATTACATAAAGAAACGACAATTTGAAAAATCGAAATTTTTTAACATGCTTGGGACCTAAGCCATAAAATACAATTTGACAATTCAACTATACTTCACAAAGAACAACATAACACAAAACGAAAAATAAAAGAGTCTGCCTTAATTTTTTGAATGAAGACGATTGAATCGCTTCTATTTCTCTAGATTTTAATCGTATCTGGTTACCGATTAATTAAGGAAGAAATTATTAATGGTAACCTCCTTTTAAACAACCCAGTATCGGGATAGTTCATAAGGTTTTTCCTAGGTTTTCCCTTATGACGTTAATGGGCTCACTGAAACAAAAGAATTCTTTGATGGCATTTTTGGCGAATGCGCTATCTTATAACAAAGTCGCACCTAGGAACGCCAATTATAAATTCTAAAGACAACTCTTTCAAATTCTTCTAATTTGAAAGCTGTTTAACTATAATACATGATCTTTAGAATTTTTTGTGCTACCTGTATATCTAAAAACAACTAATTTCTAATGTCAATTTAAATGTCATAATAATTTTCGTTTTGCAATTTACATCAATAAATATAACATCGAAGTCAGAATAGACCTTGAAACGTTTGGTTTTCCTTCAATATACGTCGTTTTATTTCGGTTGTGGTGTTAATGACAAAAAAAAACAAAAAAGTAATCATTTCAATTATTTATAAATATTGCATCATTTTCAGTTTGAAATGTTTCCTTTCATACTTTTGAGAAAAATTAATTTATGAGGAGCAACAGGGATAGAATGAAAGATATTGGGAAAAAATCTGTCGAAGCCATCGAAAAAAAAAAAAATTTAATTTCAGGCCAAATAGATGCTGTTTAAAGTGCTTTCATAAAAATATATAACAATGAAATTATGAAAAGTGTCACAATATGACAAGGATGTCACAGATGCAACAAAAAGTCAAAATTGTCAAAACTCAAAATTTTCTAAAATAAAATCAAAAGAATATTGAACTGAAAAAAAATACTAAACTAAATTTCGCAAACATATTTCACCTTTTTGATTTTAACGCATTAGTCAATAGAGTATAAAATATATCAAACATGGAATTTTGTTATTTCGTTATTTTGTTGAATACTAAAAAGTTCTAATTTCTCTATAAATTGTCATTAGACGCTCACCTTTCCACATATCTTGTATATGACTATTAAAAACATCATTGATAACATGAAAACAAAAAACTATAAAACTTTCCCCTCTGTCTAGACAGTCTTTTTTACATTTCCACAAATATCCATACAATAAGATATCTCGACTCAAATAACCCAACTTCGGGGTAACTTAAATAGCCATTATAACGATGATAAACTAAAGACAACCCCTCGATGCACATAACCGATGGCATCATCAAGGTAAAGCCTAATAGGTCAATTACCGACATAATTGTAAGCAGTTGCTGTCCCTTCAGCCCTTAAAATAACCCCAAAGATGTCCCCCAAGACTTCTTTAGATGCACTGACGCTATCCTCCGGGATATCTTTGGTAATGTTTGCCTCTTAGGCTTCCTCTTTCAATGTTACAATATTAAGTAAGTGTTATTTGTTCATAGCATTTCTACCAGGGCTGATAAAGAGTTTTTAAAAAATGTGTTACATTTTTTTAGTAATATTTGTGCCTACATACAATGCACTGTGAGACAATTTATATCAGACTGTGGAAAAAAATTCGTCAATTTATTGAAGCGAAAGTTTCTTAACGGAGGACCACACTTACACATTTGAAAATAGATGAGTTTGGTTATGAAATGCAATAAAACATTTAAAAAATATATAACCGACTTCCACCTATAACTAAAATGCTAAAAATTATTATAACAAAATACAACTCTAGCAAATAAATAACACATTCAATGTTGTTAGGTACCTACCCAGGAAGTAAAAAATGTACACATTAAAAGGTGCTCATTCTGTACAAATTAATTACCTACCAATCTAGTATATTTTTTAAATCGGTGCCAAGCAAATCTAAAATCCTTCATTGCGTACTTATCTACTACTTCATCAAACTTGATTGTTTCTTGGCACCTACTTCAAAAATATACTAGATTGGTAGGTAATTAATTTGTACAGAATGAGCACCTTTTAATATTTACATTTTTTACTTCCTGGGTAGGAACATTGAATGTGTTATTTATTTGTTAGAGTTGTATTTTGTTATAATTATTTTTAGGTTTTAGTTATAGGTTGAAGTCATTTATATATATTTTTAAATGTTTTATTTTCAACTTTTTAGTTTTTTTGAACTCAGATAGTTTTCATTCTTTATTTTTTATTTTGTATGTATAACCTTAATAGATAGGACCAGGTAACATCGAAAGCCTCAACATTACACAATGATACATTTTCATTTAAATTGACAGGTAAATGTTTACGAACAAAATGTACTAGTACACGTTGACTTAATAAGCCCCAAATATATTTATGCCTTATGGACTACGCCATGTAACCTTTTTTCAACTTTTTTTGACAACCCTGTATAACTATAGATAATTCCACTCCAACCTATGTACCAACCATCCTGTACATACGACTGCCGACGACAAGCATAAATTTGTTAGCTGCCTTCTGTAAACTATAGGACGGAGTAGAATCCATCCGATATTTACGGAGTCAAATCTGTCCTATATTTCAACCATAGTATATAACTCCTTGTAGGCACCCCATAAATTATTTCATTTTATATTATCGCCTTGTATAACATTAATTCCTCTCCACACTTTATGCAACTTCTTATGGGCTATAAAATAAATAATTTTTTAATCATACTGTATAAATATAATTCAACTCCAGCATATAGTTCAACCATCCTGTATGATTTGTTTACGTCCACATCATATAACAGTTTTTTAATCACCCTAAGTAATTTTAATTTCACATTTTTTCCAACATTTATATAACACCAAACGCCCACTCCACCCTATACTCAACCATACTGTATATACGGCTGCCTATGGACCACTATCATTCTACTCCGTCCTGTATTTCAATCATCATATAAATGCAACTCCTTCTATCACTTTACTTTGTGATTTTGTTTGCTATAACTAAACACCCTGTCTATAAACGTACCAAATAGCAGTTTAAAGTTTGACATGTGTTGTCACTAAATTTTCTATTAGGCCGGGAAAATGTGTAAACCAAAAGCACCGTCTTCGCAAAATTTGCATTTAAATAGGTATTTGCCTGGTATACAAACAAAACGAGCTTGGTACTCATTGATTTAAGGAGCCGAAAATACTATGCTTTCCTACCTATATGCTTGAGATGTACATAGAAAATTTTCAAATTCGCAATTAAAACTTCCAGTGCCTAAAATTACCCCACTATTACGTTGGAATTAAAATATTTATGAGGAAATGTCCGCTATGTCATTTCGATAAAATTTTTGATAAGACTTTTGGAATTTTCGTCGATTTTCTGCAAAACTGCAAGTTGCACGTCGCAGAGTCGCAGAAAAGTATATGAGATCACCTAAGGATCTTCCTTAATAGATTAAACGTTAAAAAACTATACACATCCATTAGTAGGTATCGAAAAATCGACTAAAATATTAGGGATATTGGTCGATTTCCATGCACGCATGTGTTCATTCACAAATTTTATCACTTTACCAATAGAATTATTTTCCAAAATTTGAAGTTTCCCCAATCCGGATATATACTCTATTAAACAAGACCATATTCATTCAAAACGGTGCACCACAGGCGAAGAAATCAGGTAACATACATACAAAAAAAAAGCGAAAAAAAAATACGCGACGAATTGATAACCTTCTCCTTTTTGGAAGTCGGTTAATAAATGACGGCAAATTTAAAAATTAACCTCAAATTATAACACCCTTTACATTTAGTCTCTTGCATCCTTGACAAAGATCTGTATAAGTGTGAATGAAATGTAAAGATTTTTCTTTATAAATCTATTAAAATTTACAAATGAAGTATTTCTGATAAATGCGGCTCCCCATATTCGGAAAGGTGAGTACCAATATCATAATCTAACTTCAAAATCTAAAAACAACTCTAACACTAATAAGTTTACGAATGTAGCAGCAAATGCGATCAACGTTCTAATTAATATAAGAGCCGATACCTAGTTCTTAATTATATTTTCTTTGAATACTTAATTACCTTTGCACATGCTGTTAAAAAATTTCCACTCGTCCCTCGTATTAACTTGATGGAAGATGTTATTAGACTTGCATTCGTAGATGTGCACGGAATAATTCATCAGCATACTTATTCGGGAAAGGATTTCCATGTGAATAAGATACGCTGGGTGAAAAAACAAGGGTGGAATTTTAAATGGAGTGTGTAATTTTTTTTAGTATCTGCCTCGAAGTTTTATATCCATCCGGAAAATGGGCGGAAATGAAATCTTTTGGAAAATGTCTCGTGTTTATTATGGATTATTCACACAGCGTCTTTTACTACCAACTGACAGAAAGTTGCGTTCTAGAATACTACTTGTGTAATAGTGAAAATAGTTTTTTTTTTCGTTATACAGTAAACTTCAAAATAAGCAACACCAAAAACGCCAATTAAATTTATATTCCAAATGTGTACCATGTCGGATTTATTATAATTTAGTAAGCTGTCGAACATATTAATGTGGTTACTACGAAATGCTGAAAGTAACTTTTCATTGTTGAAGTTCTTCAGTATATCCTGACGAAAATTCTGATTTTCGTTTTTCGCAATTCTTGAAATAATGCTATGCGACGAAAACTCTCGTATACTACCCTTGGTGTCTTAAAACAAGACTTCAAGACTCTTAGCAATTATGCCAAACTCCTCTCATTCGACTTGGTCAATCTATTTCCTAGCATACCACCTGACGAATGTATCAACCTAATCATAAACCTAATAGACAAGAATAATATCAATCCTAATAATTAAAATTTAAATAGTTTCTTTTCTACATATGTGTCTCAACCAAAACTACTTCCAATTTAACAACAATATCCGCAAGAGTACTCAAGGCTTAGGCAACCCTTTAAGTCCCCTTCTATCCGAAATATTTATGGACCATTTAGAAATGCTCAATTTCAAACACGATCTCAGTATCAAAATCCTGTATTGGTACCAATACGTCGATAATATCATTGGTTGTTTTACGGGTACACATCGACAATTACAGTTACTACATAACTACTTAAACCAACTACACCCAACATAAAACTCACACTCGAAACACAAACAACACACTAAATTATCTAGACATAACAATTAAAAGACAAGACAACTAACACTCTTTTGCCATTTATCATAAACCATCACACTCTGACCTTACCATCCACAAAAGTTCACACCACCCCATACAACATAAACTGGCTGCACAAAAACGACTTTGATAATGAACTGGAAATAATCAAACTTATGGCTGTCAACTTATTGACAACTTTTTAAATAGAAAATTAAAGAAAATTGCTATACAAGACGTATATTCCACTGACCCCAATCCCATATCTAAATTACACCATACTCTCACATTCAATTGAACCCCCTCACAAAAAATCTCCCAATTCCTACGAACAGGAACATACATACAGCCTTCTCTTCAAACAACAGTTTATCTAGATATATAAATAATTTGGTCAATGCGAGTTAGACTCGCATACTAAGGGTTCCGTACCACCTTCAAGATTTTAATATTCCAGTTTCAGACAAGCAGGGAATGAGTGCATTTTCTTATATTTGCCCAAATATCTTTTAAAGGAAGCGTTTTGAATTTATAAACACTATACACTTTCATTTTCCACACATAGACATTTTATTTTATCTGCTTCAGGATTCGCTTGATTTTTATAAGAATACATATGTATTTAATTTTCTAATATGGCTCCCAAAAATTAACATTAGAGTTTTATTTTACTATTAAATTTTCAGGGAAGCCTTTTATAATGTACTGTCTCAATTTTGAGGCTCTGTAGATTGGAAGATATAGGACAAAATAGGTCAAGTTTTAAATTATAAATTATTAAATATATTATTCAAATTATTTAAAAATACAAATCAAATATATATTTCAAAATTTAAATGGTGTAGTTTCTAAAGTTGGAATTAAGTCGATGTTTAATATATTTGTTAATATATTTTAAATAAATGATTTAAAAATATGAATATATTTGTAATTCACATAAAGAGCCTTTTATTTGATATATTACATGATGGAGTTTGAAAATTGAATTTTTATTTTCCATTTAATTGTATTATTTGTCCCTAAAATTACTATGGAGGTTTTCTAATAATTTTTCTTATAAATTTCAAGTGAGCCACAGTACCCCTAATTATTTTCAAAATTTTAGGTAGTATGGTTTCGGAAATAAAGCGAGAAATGAGAATTTTTTATATCTGTTTGTTAATATCTTGTAAACAATTAATTTTAAAAATATGAAAAATATGTATGTGTATTCCTCATAATAAACTCTTTCATTTGATGTATTGCAATATTAATATTAGGGATTTCTTCGTATTTTTTCTGGGGTTTGGGGAATAAAGGGGGGAATGGGTAATTTTTTAAATATTTTTTTAATATAGTTTAAAATATTTATTAAAAAAAATAAAAAAATATATTAGTATTCGTCATAATGAGCCCTTTGATCTTATATATTACTTGATCTGTTAGAAACAATTATAATTTGTTATTTTCCATTTAATTCTATAATTTGCCCCCCAAAATGAATATTAGGGGTTTCTCCTTATTTTTCCAGTAAAGTTCAGGTGAGGCGCTATACCTGTATTTTTTTTCCAAATTTTACAGTTTACGGTTTCGGAGTTAAGGGGGGGATTGGGTATTTTTTTATATTTTTGTTAATATCTTTTAATTAATTTATTTTAAAAATATGAAAAAAACATATTTGTTTTCGTCATAATGGGCTCTTTCATTTTATATATAACATGATGGGTTAGAAACAATTTTAATTTTATATTTTCCATTTAATTCTGTAATTTGCCCACCAAAATTAAAAGTAGAGGTTTCTCCTTATTTTTCCAGTAAACTTCAGGTCAGACCCTATACCTCTAATTTTTTTCAAAACTTTTCGTTTTATAGTTTTGGAGGGGGAATAGATAAATTTTGGTATATCTTTTTAATTATTTTTTTAATATGAAAAAAATATATTTGTATTCCTCAGAATGGGACCTTTCATTTGATATATTACATGATGCCTTTGAAAAAAAATTTATTTTTAAATTTTCATTTAATTCTATTCATTCAAAATTTTAGGCTCAGTAGTTTCGGAGATCAGGGGGGAACTGTCGATTTTTTCACTTTTTCACCCCAAAAGTACCCCTTAAATCAAAATATCTTCATTTACGATATGTACTCCTCATTGGGTCACCAAATTATACATTGATACCAAATTTGAATCTCTTCTGTCCAGTAGTTTAGGAGAAAATTGCTGTGATATGACAGAGGCATAAATCCGGAGTGATATACAGGGTGTTCCTAAATTGGAGGTACAAACGAAAAGGGGAGATTCCTTGAGTACTTCTAGGAAGAAAAGTCCTATAAACATGGGTCCGCAAACGTTTCGTTTTCAAGATACAGAGTGTTAAAGTTTGAATTTTTTTCAAGTTTTTTTCTCATAGTATCTGCACTTTACAAGAGATTCAACTGAAATTTGGCATAGATATTACAATTAAGAGTTTACACCTTGTGGTGACATGCCAATTTCGATTGCAAATCTACAGGGTGATATTGTTTCGGGAACATTCTCCACTGTTGTCCTTCGGAACTTTTTTTTGGTGAGCCACTGGTACTTTCAAAAATTTTAAGGAAAAGCTTTGTTGTTATACCAAACTTTATGTTCTCTTGTAGTTTTGTCGTATCTACTAACCGGTTTCGAGAAAAAAAATTTGAAAGATTCTCTAGAAATCCTCAGAAAATTCCGAATTGTCATAGAAATCTAGTTACCTACCTAGTAGGCTGTGGTGAATGAATAAATTTATTGTTAGTTTTGACACATCAAATTAAACTCATGTGTTTTGAAAATTAAAGGTGTTTGCATTTTAATATCAAAACATGCCGAATTTTACGAATTCCGAAATGGCTGAAATGCATTTCATGTATGGTCTTGCAAATGGTAATTCAAGAGAAGCTAAGCGTCTTTACATGGAACGCTATCCCAATAGAGTGATGCCTGGTCATCGGATGTGCTCTAATATTCACAGGCGTCTTTCAGAAACTGGATCTTTTTCTGCGAAAAATATTAATGCAGGTAGACCACGAAGTGTGAGAATACCACGACTCGAAGAGGCAGTGCTGAACGAAATAGAAGAACATCCAGGAACCAGTACATGAAAAATTAGTGTTACCTTAAATACAACTCATCAAGTTATTTGGCGGATCTTGAGGGATTCTTTGCTCTATCCTTATCACATTCAGTGGGTGCAGGCGCTCTTGCCTCGAGATTGTCATCTAAGAATTGTTTTTTGTCAGTGGTACCTCAACAGACTATTGAACAATCCTCATTTTGATTGCCAAATTCTATTCACTGATGAAGCCTGTTTCTCAAGGACTTCAATCATAAATTTTCATAATGAACACATATGGCCTGAGGAGAATCCACATGAAATTGCAGAAGCTTATTTTCAAGAGGAATTTTCATTAAATGTGTGGGGTGGTAATATTGGCGATTATTTGATTGGTCCTTTCTTCTTGCCAGGGTGACTTACTGGTCAATCATACACGTGAAATGTGGTTCATGCCCGACGGTGCTCCTGCTCATTTTTCACTTTTGGCTAGGGAGTATTTGAACGAAAATTATGTAAACAGATGGATTGGACGAGGTGGACGTCAGCCATGGCCCGCCAGATCCCCAGATTTAAATAGTTTAGATTTCTTTCTATGGGGCCATCTGAAATCTCTAGTGTACATAACGCCAGTGAATAACGTAGACGAACTGAGAAATCGTATAATAGGCGCGTTTGATACAATTAGGAATACTCCAGGAGTGTTTGAAAGAGTTCGATCGTCTATGAGAAGAAGAACAGAAGCTTGTATAAGGGTTGGGGGAGGACATTTTCCATAATTGCTGTAGTTTAGTTCCTTTGTTGTTATTTAGTTTTTTTTATTATGATTAATTTTTGAGTTGTACGTTTCTTGCAGTAATACATTTTTTTGATGATTATACCAGTTTATCGAATCTTTAAGATTCATTGCTAGTTTAATAATTCAATTTTTTTTTCTCGAAACCGGTAGTAGATACGACAAAACTACAAGAGAACATAAAGTTTGGTACAACAACAAAGCTTTCCTTTACAATTTTTGAAAGTACCAGTGGCTCACCAAAAAAAAGTTCTGAAGGACAACAGTGGACAGTGTTCCCGAAAAAATATCACCCTGTAGATTTGAAATCGAAATTGGCATGCCACAAGGTGTAAACTCTTAATTGCAATATATATGCCAAATTTCATTTGAATATCTTGTGAAGTGCAGATACTATGAGAAAAAAACATGAAAAAAATTCAAACTTTAACACTCTGTATCTTGAAAACGAAACGTTTGCGGACCCATGTTTATGGAACTTGTTCTTCCTAAAACTATTCAAGGAATCTCCCTTTTGCGTTTTTACCTCCAATTTAGGAACACCCTGTATATGTATTGTATATACGGAACCCTAAAAATAGCAAAGATAAGACTGACAAAAATTCTAACTCGGGTGTCTATAGGTTGAACTGTGGGAGTTTCTCCAACTTCTATACTGGTGACCAATCTTTCAATTCAAGATAGCGCGAACTCCCCAAAGCTTTTAAATATCAACAACACAATAAATCTACATTTGCAGACCACTTAATAGAAGAAAACCAATTTTACAACAAAAGTAAAAAATATATTTTCTTGAATCCCTCGAAATCAACAAAAATTTTTTCCCAATTCCTTAATTGATCAAACTGATAATAATCCCTCTTCCCATACTTAATCTCAACATCAATTTCTAAATAATATTATATTATCCATAACTGTTGTCAACATTTGTTTCATAAATGTTTTATTTATCTGACACTTCCTCTAAAATTCCCCCCAGTTATGACGATACATTATTTTATGACCCTACCTTTAGGTTCTTTGTTAGAAATATAATGTTAGCATTCATTGTATTTATCTGAAGAAGTCAGACTTGGAGAAACATGTAAAGTAGAAGTAAATAACTAGTGAAAATGTAACTGTTTGGTGTTTTTAAGTAATCTTAAAAACAAATATAGTTTGAATATGACCTCAATTGGTCAAGTCGTTCAAAAGTTACAAGTTCTATAAAATCCGTTGAACGCCATCTATCGGATCTTATTGTAAACGTAAAGATTTGTCAGTTTGACGTTTACGATTTTGAAGTAGGTCACGACCCTCTTAACACCCTATGGGCTAAAATTTTGTTAAAGCTAATGCTTACCTGCAAATGTTGTAAATAAACGCGTAATAAACTGTCTAAAAATAAAATTATAAGTATAACTGACATGTTAGTTCTCTATCTTTCGAATTAATATACAAAATTCTACTCACGGGCAATTTTTTTCCGATGGAACGTAAACAACATGAATATGCTTTTAAAAAGTTTCGGGCGACACTCCGAAAGACAATTGCCGCTAACGTTAAGCCAGTTGACGAGACGATCGGCTAATCTTTGTTAAAATAACATTTGTCACTCGCAAAGCCATTTTCACAAATAACTTTTCAAAGTGGAAAAGCGTCGCGCAATTTCTTCTTCTTGCGGTTAAGATTAATGAAAGTCATTTAAGTGTCGCGAAAACTTATGTTGATATTAGACTTACGGAATCCCTAAAATATTTCAGTTTCGCAAACTATTGGGCGGGACAGGCCGCGAATATTAATGAAGATTATTGCAAAGTAATTTAACTACACCTAAAGTCGAATTGTGAAAATGGTCGGTGCTCTGTTCCGTTCAAGTTCGGGGTCGAATTTTCCGTTGGAGAAAATTGTGTTGAAATAATTATTATAACTTAGTGAGTATAATGGAAAACTCTTGTTTTTAGTTTGGATTCGCTTTGCACTGGAACATGAGTCAGCGTCAGAGCGCGCTCTGTATTTGAATGAAAAAGATAATATTAATGATGGATGTGCGCCGGACTTGTTACGTAATAAGAAATTGTTTGTTGGCTAATTAGAGGAATTTATCATAACTCTGAATGTTGTACAAAAACACTTTGACAGAATGATGAAGTTAAAAATATAATAAATTGACTTCGCGTTAATAAACTTCTTGTTTAAAATTAACTCATCATTGAATGCTCTGCTCATTTATTTTTATTAGCAGGAGAGGGTATTAGGGTCATGTAACAAATTGTGAGTTGATTAAATTTTGATTTGCTTTTGTTTTAGCGTTTTATATCGTAAATGTTATATTAAACAGAATTATCCTACCTCTGCTTCATAAATCAGTCCAGGATATGAAATACGTTATTGCATTTGGCATACAAAAGATTGTTAACTGATTATTATATGTCCGCATAATACTTGGATATCTTTCCACATAACCTCGATAAAAACAAACCTTAAAATAATCGATTATCTGTAGTAAATTTATATTATATGGAGCTTCAAAACTACTATCCAAAATTTTATTTCTCGTAGTATATTTGTGTCATCAGTGATTGCTTTAAGAGACTATTGTCTAGGACAGGTTCCCTTATCAGAGATGCTTTTTGGAGTTAATTTGATCTATCACCTCTGGTTCCACTCTGTGCTTCGACAAATTTCCCCCGATTCCTAATATTTTAGCTGAAAGTGTGTTGGAACTTTGAACCACTGTGAACTTTGTGTGCTTTCTAGCTCTAATACAAATCCCATCCAGCTCCTCTTCCTTATAATTATCAATACCTCTGTTAAGCTTATTTCCGCTGCTTCAATTTGTTAATTTATTGCTGTGATTATCTCTACTGGGAACCATAGCTAAGGGCTTTGCCGAAACTTTCACAAATTGTACTGTTGTGGGTCAAGTTCCTCATCCAAAAAATCAGTTTATTAAACCTTGGATCAAATTTGAACCTATATCATCCAATGAGGTTCGTGACCAATACAATCAACTTCACATTTTACTAACTGTACTTTTTCTAATAATTTACCACATCAAGGCTTACTCAGTCGCAGCAGGCGCCTGGTATAGTGTATAACTCGCCTCTCGACCGAATCTACTCGGAGTTTAAGGTTTTCTATGTATAGACGATGCTACCTGTCTTTTAGCGGACCCTCGACTACCTGGTGCAAGCATGTTGCTTAACGGCAAGCCTGGATGAAGGTGAAAGATTTGCCTCAGTTTATCCCACCAGAAACTGAGACGAGAAGTACACCTCAAACGGCCATCGTCTACCTTTCCATTATAATATCGTATTACCGACTCGGGAGTCTCACGTTCATTCTAGTGGCTCTATCGTGCTTTCCACTGCCCGTGCAAGGTTAACATTAAAATGGAAATCACGTCAAGTGGAGCGAGCTCCTCTCTACCCACATACCCATTTTGGTATCTTTCGAACTCCCCGTTCGTTTTAGATTGTCTACGCTGATGGATGACATGCTCAACTCAGACTTACTTGTCTGGACGAGACAATATCAGCTTTCAACCAGGTGGAGGTGCCTGGATTTAAGGGACGGTTTCGTCCAGTTTTAGGAGTAACAGGTGAGAGTTTGACGAAGCACTCTCGTCTCGAATAATACGCCGCGCTCCGTACAAGGCAATGATCTGAATCTCCAACGAGAATTTATATAAATTCCATCTTGTTTATCAAGATGGATAGTGCGAGCTGATCTCATTCCTCGAAAGATTCTAACTTCCGACCACTATGCTTTTTCCTTTCTTTCAGTCTTTTAGTTCTAATGTAACCGCAATTTCGTCTCTAAACCTCAATCCCGAAGGAAAGTGTGTCGGATAACTAGTTGTATTAAGGTTTAACAAGTAAATCGTATTACCATCTTGACAAGTCTTCAAAGCAGGAAGAATTCACTACTATAGCCATTCTGATATATAGTGGCATGTCAGAAAAACTTAAAAGCGAATAACATACCTGTGTAGAATTCAAATAAGAGCGATGACAAAAACGAAGTCCGCCGGTCTGGCAGTACCTTAAAATTGCTTCTATAGCATACCATGGACTACTGGTGGTGGTTTGGCCGCTACACCCCTTGACTGTAACTCTTCTAAATAGTGAACTTTTTCGGGTTTTGGCGTTTTAAACACTAGCACCCAATTTTATTATGAACACAAGCTGCTTTGATAAATGCTGTAATTTAATATAACTTGATTTTATTTTTTCAAACAAAATCATAAATCAAAAAACCTACGTATTAGAAAATTTTTACTTAAATTTTCGGTTTCAGCAATCCAAAATTAGCAAGAAACAGCCTCTAACATCACAGTCGCAAAATGACTGTAAACTATATAAGTACCTTTAAAGGCATTTAAAAAAAAATCTAATTAAAATGTTACGCATATCATAAATGTATACCAAATAGTTTCTCTTATGTATAAACATCTAATACGACGGGAAAATTTCCTCATCACTCATCGTCATTGACACTTTCCTGCAGCTATTCAATAACTTAAAAACTTGAAATGCTAAAAACTTTATTTGCTTCCCGTGCACTATAAAACTCCACAGTAACTCCAACTAATATAAATTCCATCTTGTTTATCAAGATGGATAGCGCGTGCGAGCTGAATTAATTTGCCGATCTCATTCTGTGTTCCTCGAAAGCTTCTAACTCCCGACCACTATGCAGCAGCTTTTTCCTTTCTTTTAGCAGAAACTTTTTCTTTAAAGATAATTTATTTCTGATTTTGATGGATACCCCATTACCTAATCGAATATTAGTAGGAAAAGGCAGGGAAAACTTTTCTGAAATGGTTTATTAGTTGTTATTCCCCTAGTTGTTTCGAGCCGTTTGAAGTGCCTCAGTCGGGAGGCTGCGTTGGAAAGAATGGGGAATCGAAATTACATTGGAAAGGTTTCGTCTTTCTCTTCCTTTTGCAATTATTGGATCAGATGATCAATGAAGAGAAAAGTATATTTCAGTAATAGAAATAAATAGATGTCCAATTATAAGAAAATATGGATTTCGTGTTATATTTATTAATTGTAAACTTCTTTTTTAGTACAAACCCAACAGAAGTTGATAGCTCAAGGTAACTGTAGAGAATAGAATCAATTTGTAAAATGTAGAGTTACTTTAAGCAGAATTTGCACATTCTATATAGCAAAAGAGTATAATTAAAACTCTCCTGGTCCAAGCACTCTGAATCTGTGAACTACGTCATCCTAAACAACTTAACTCTAATGATTACTGCGTGTTTTTCCAAGGAAAACAGACACTTGTCTGTTAAGAATAGTTATGTAATTTTAATCGTAACAGACAGCATTGAGAAACAACTCAGAAAACATAGGATTGGAACTGTCTTCAAGCGATCCAAAACATCTTTGCCCCATTTTTCGACCTTCACAAAGATATGTACTGGTGTCAACTCCGTTGGCCGAGCTGGTCATTCTATAGAACCTCTCCGTCAATCCATCTATCGAGATATCCTTCATACAGGTAACGTCGAGCTGCACCACAATAATGCATCATCTCGTTGAAATGTTATTTCCCAGTAGCCGAATTCATAGGGATTATGTCCAAGAATTTCAAGAAATGGCTGTTCAATTGCTTTTTGTAACATCTCCAGATACACCTTACTGGCTAAGTTTATATTGAGGTAATTCCAAAATTCCTGTCAAAACACTCACTTTTCCTGAAAATTAAATATTTTTTCACCAAAGATGTGCGAATTTGTGTCAATCCAATACCACACATTTTCACTGAAGGAAAAAATACTTTCTTTACTAAAATAAATAGCAAAATGATGTATCAGTATTCCTGTTTACAAGTAATGTGTTGTATACTGTGTTATACTTATCAGTATTTGGAGATGTTTGAACTCCGACTCTGGAGTCGTTGTCAATTTCCTTTTAACATTGATTTTGGTGTTTGTTAAAAATTTGACAGTGACAATTTTCTTTTAGCGATCACTGATACTGAGGGTACCCTTTTCCGCTCTGTTAGCAATAGATTTCTCCAGTCCAAATGAAGATTGATTGAAGATTTCTGCGTTATTTATCATCATACAGCGGGCTTCTTTAAGTTTTCTTTATTTTAAATTTTCCTCTTTCAACAAAATCTTTGTTTTATCCCAGTCTATCCTATGGCTGCCGGTGCTCGTTAATACATGATTGACTAAATTTGATTTGTCCACATGTCTTCTGGAAATGTTATATTGATGTTCTTTTTTCCTTACTTCTAAAGGTCTTGAAGTTTCACCGGTATAAGAATGGCCACGGGTACACAAAACACTTTACACACAATTTTTGGAACTCTGGGTTGTGTTAAACGGTTTGGTATGTGTGAGGATAGAGCGCAATGTATTTATTTATTTTAAAAACTGTTTTAACTTCGTATTTATTTCCTAACCGCTTATTTTTTTCTGATACACCTGTTATATATGGAATTATGTTCATAATTTGGTTATATCGTTGTGTTTGGTTGGTACTAAAGGTGTGTTGGTTATTTGTGTTGGTTTGTTGTTGCGATTTTCTTTCTAGCTGATTTTAGTTTTATTTATAAGCCTTAGGCATATTCATTTTGAAGTAGATGCTCTTTGATAATACTGACTTCGTCGTTAAATATTTTGGTGGATGAAGATCTGTGTTTTGCTGTATCATATAAGCACTTTACAACATCTTTCTTTACATTCAAGGTTGGAGTTAAAATTCAAATATCTATTAGTATTCGTAGGTTTCCGATAAGTGCTTGTACGTATTGTGTTGTAAATGTATAGAAATGTGTTGTAAAGTTCTTATGTTATTGAGCATAAAATATATCTCCATCCACCCAAATATGTATTATCAAAGAACACCTACTTCAAAATGAATATCCCTAAGGCTTTATAAATAAAACTATAAAACAGCTAGAAACAATATCGCAACAACAAACCAGCACAAATAAACAATACACCACTAATACAAACCAAACACAACCAGACATCCAAAGTGTATCGGAAAAGATTAAGCGGCTAGGAAATAAATACGGTGCTAAAACTGTTTTTCAAACAAATAATGCATTACGCTCTATCCTCACACATACCATTTAAAGCAACTCAGAGTTCCAAAAATTGTGTGTACAGTGTTTTATGTGACTGTGGCCATTCTTATACGGGTGAAGCTTCAAGACCATTAGAAGTAATGAAAAAATAACATCAATATAACCTTTCCAGAAGACATGTGGATAAAAAAAGATTTTGTTAAAAGAGGAAAATTTAAAAGAGATAATTTAAAGAAGCCTGTATGATGATAAACAAAGTGGAAATCGGGGAACCTTCAATCGATCTTCATTTGGACTGAAGAAATCTATTGCTAACAGAGCAGAAAAACGGTAGTATCAGTATTAAGTGATCGTCAATAGAAAATTGTCACTGTCAAATTTTTGACAAACAACAAAATCAATATCAAAACGAATTTTTTAGAAAAAAACCCAAATTAAATACTAAACGATTGACAACGACCCGTAGTTCAAACGTCTCCAAATACAGATAAGTATAAAACAATATTCAATACATTACTTATACAGTGATTGGCAAATGTGTGGAACCAAGTAAATATCTCTGGAATTATTAGAGATATCAAAATGAAATTTGGAAGGTGGATACTGCAGTAGATTGCCTATTTGTTTCCAATTTTTTTTGCAATTTTTCCGGTTTTACCGGAAGTAATGTCGATTTTAAAATTTGCAATGAAACACCCTGTATAGTATTTTAGTTTCTGATGAAACATTTTATTGCGAATACAAAAATATCGGGTTTGATATTGTTTACTTCAATACCTACCGAGATATTAACAGAAAAGTAACTAAGGAAAGGAAAAATTCGATGGTAGCTAAACTCGGTTCAGATTTTATTTACGCCCGATAAAAACAAACCGCTGAGTAAGGATTTGTATTTCTATTGGCCAATCGGTGGCATTATACCGTCACAGCCAACAGCACTGCTTGTTCCATAGTCGAATACACTTACGTTTGTTTAAATCAGGAGCAAATTAAATCTCAATCAAGTTTAGTAGTCCATGAAATTCATTGCAGAAGTGACAGTAGTTGTCAAAATAAGTTATTAGTTTTTTTTATTTGAAAGTAAAAAGATTGTATTGTTTTAATTTGATGGTAAAATGGCCGAATTAAGTGAAAGAGAAAGAATAGAAATATTAATGATGATTGGGTATGGGGAGAGGAAAATGAAGCATCAAGAAGTTTGTGACCTTTTTAACATTGTTCATCCGAATACACAAATATCCCGTTCAGTAGTGACGAAAACTTTGCGAAGGTACGACACAAGTGGAACAGTTAGCAATTTACCAAAAAGTGGCCCGTTAAAAAGTGCAAGTAATGAAGGTGTAGCTCAAAATGTTATATATATCTTTGGAAGAAAATTCTCACTTATCCACTACCGACCTCACCAATATGCATGGAATTAGCCGTCGTTCAGTAGGGAGGATATTAAGGCGAGAAAAATATCATCTATACAAAATTCGCCTCGTTCAAGAACTCTCCGAAGACGATTTCGACAGACGTTTGCAACTTTGTGAAACGATGATAGATATTTGTAACCGTGAATAATTTTATAAGGAATGTGGTGTTTTCAGACGAGGCGACATTTTGTTTAAATGGTACGGTTAATCGACATAACTGCCGCTACTGCTCGCAAAGTAATCCTAATTGGGTACAAGAGGCTCATACACAACATCCCCAAAAATTGAACGTTTGGGCCGGCATTTATAACAACAGAATCGTGGGACCCTTCTTCCTACAAGAAACTTTAAACGGAGATAGGTATTTACAGCTCTTGGAGACATAAGTTATTCCGGCATTGGAGGTAAATGGACAATTACCAAATAATATCTGGTTTCAGCAAGATGGAGCACCACCCCATTACGCTCGCATTGTTCGAGATCATTTAGATAGGACATTTCATCACAGATGGATTGGAAGAAGGGGTACTTAAGAATGGCCTGCACGAACTTCCGACCTTAATCCACTAGACTATTTTCTGTGGGGTTACTTAAAGTCTAAGGTTTATGCAAGAATTTGCTGCAAGAATAACTCAGGACATCCAGAAAATTACACCAGAAGTAATAGCTAATGTTACTAGAGAATTTAAAAACCGACTTGCTTATTGTCAAGAAGTAAGCGGTGCTCAGTTTGAACATCTAATACATTAAGTTTAGTTAAGTTAAGTTTCAATGTTTTGAAAATTAATAATTATGATTATGTATTTCTTTAATGGATATTAGATTTTTCCTTTTCTTAATTACTTTTCTGTTAATATCTCGGTAGGTATTGAAGTAAACAATATCAAACCCGATATTTTTGCATTCTCAATAAAATGTTTCATCAGAAACTAAAATACTATACAGGGTGTTTCATTGTAAATTTTAAAATCGACATTTTTTCCGGTAAAACAAGAAGTTCAAAATTGTAAAAAAATATGGAAACAAATAGGCAATCTACTGCAGTATCCACCTTCCAAATTTTATTTTGATATCTCTAATAATTCCAGAGATATTTGATTGGTACCACACATTTGCCCATCACTGTATACAGGAATACTGGTTGATCATGTTGTAGACATCTCTTTCGCTCAGAATAACTGTGAGGAAGAATTTCTCTACAGACATCCAGTAATCTGGGCCATTTTACGAAATTGCCTTACTACACTTTGTTCTCCATACACAATTTTCAAATATTTATCTGTTGCAGGAAAAAAATTGAGGAGAGAAAACCCAATGAATAGTCAAAATTATTCAAGACCTCCTCACCAATCTTTTCAAAATTACTTATATATATATATAAATATATATATATATATATATATATATATATATATATATATATATATATATTATGTCTATTTTTTGTCATCACTAACTGTTGATGATAATGGCAATTTGGTATCTTTAACAGTACCCTTTGCTTCAATCTACTGAAAAAGCCCCATCGTGTGAGTACTCGATGTATTATGATCTGGGTACCTCTCATTAAGTAAACGTTCGACTTCATGGAGGTTCTTTCTACATTCACCAATTATTTATAAAATAACATGTACTAGAAAATTAATTAAATGTGACATAATAATTTTAGTATTTACTTCATTTATTTATCAAAGTTGGCCTAATTCCAAACAAAATTAATATGTCTCAGTAGATACTGACTGTTGCGTTCCCGCAATTTGTTTAGTGTATTATTTAAATTTGATTGAATTACTTCATTGATTTTTAAACTTCTGCACCTTTTCCAAAACCTTCCGTCGCGCTAATGCTAATTTTTAGTATTTTTTGTGTGTAAAATAAAGACAGTATTCGTGATTCGTGTCTTGACTTCCAAGCTATTTGGACGCTTTTTTGATTCCGTCTTAAGATGGCCGCTTTTTGTTGTTATTGTGTTACAATTTCGCGAGTTATAGTTCCGGTCGTAACAACCGCTAAACCGCTTTTATTTTGTTTCTTTTATGTTTACAAAAGCGCATCATATGTTGTTAAACCCGCATTTTTTGTTTGCTCAATCAATGAACATTACGTCGCTATTTTTTGTGTAACGTGTTGTCCAGACGAAGCTCTAAAAACAGTTCCTACCGCTGCCAGACTGCCTCTGAAGAAAGAATAACCAAGAAAACACCACCTGTAGGGCTTCGACGTAAAAGGTCAGTGATTAACTTTTATTTGGTGATTTAATTTACGTGACGATACAATGTTTTATTGATTGTTCCGCTAAAGGTCCTTCGTCAATCACAAACTAGCATTGAACCAGCATTGAACTAAAACCGCAATATCTAATTCATACATTTTTTTTTGATATTATATGTACTGTACCATCGAAGACATTACACTGACAATTATCTGACTATTTAAGAGTAATGGACATAATGGCCCTGTGGCGTCATCTGTTTCTGTTAAGTCACAATATTAAATAGTTATAGTAGGTTTGAACTATTATAATCCAAAAACATTTAATTTTTTTTTAAATTAAGAGCTAAATTATATACTAAGATTAATACTTGAGTCGTAAAGAAATAGTGACCATTATTTTAATTCTTCTGAAATTTATAGCCTTCACGAATAATGATACAATGAAATAAACACAGAGACAGAGAGATAACGAGAGACGGGTAAAATTTATCGTAAGAATCTTTTACTTCCATCGTCCAGTCTCAAACTACTTCCGTTGTTTTTATTTTGTTATTTTTTTCTACAATGTCGAAGGTAATATTAAGGTGCCCTTGCAGATACCAGTATAATGACTGGCAATGACTTCTCAGGTATTTCAAACATAATTTTCACTCATGGTGAACTTTAAATAATTACTATAACGACTCTTCATCCCGAGATACCACAAAACTTTCAGATGAATCATTTCCTGCATAAATATGTTTTCCCAGGAAACAACAAACTTTTCCTGCGCCAAAGCAAGATTTCCCTAATAAATATCACCTCGGTTGAGCTTTTTTCGGCTTGAGGCGAAAAATAAGCTTTCAAAAAGGCGCTCGAAACTTTGCGACGTGCTCTTGCTATTAACCGAGAAAAATTCTGTCGAAACAAATCGCTTTAGTTGACTTTATTTCTTACTTCGATAGCTATTGTTGTTGGAGCTAACTTTTTGCAAAAAACACAAATTCTATAGAGGTTCGAAATTTCGTATGTGCAACAGAGAGAAAGGAAATTAAACTGCATTTTGAACCGTCTTAAAAAAATGTAGAAGTTCCTATAATAGTTTTATATGTATACTAGTCGTTATCCGCGGTTTCACCCGCGTACGGAATGTACAAGTCTTTGCAAAAAAGAAATAATTTATGGAACGTATGGGTTATCATAAATAAAAAAATTTCAAAATTTTTTGAAACACCCTACTTAACTATAATTCTACCAATCCCGAACATATTGCACCCAAATTTGCAAGTGCTTATAGGCCACCCTATATAGCAATTTTATTAGATTTTTTTTAAAATCACCTTGTATAACTTTAACTATAGTGCAACCATCCTGTATATGCTGCTGTTTATTTGTCAACCAATATAACGTTTTTTAACACATGCTTATAACTCTACTCCACCCTATATTTCAGCTATGCAACTGCTTATGATCTACGCTATAGAACAATTATTTCTGATATTTTTTAGCCATTTGTAAAGTACAATTTCTCTCCATACTATATTTTAAACACCCTTTATATGCAACTTTTTCTAACATTGTGTTAATCACACTCTAAAACTATATTTTTGCTTCTCCCATGTTTCAGGTATTCCATATAGTAGGATGCAACTGTTCATGCCCTATATAACATTTTTTGTTAATTTTCGATCCACCCTTAGTGTGTCACAAATGCAAAAACACAGTTTGGAACCCTAACACCAAACCTTTATTTAAACACTCACCCAAACTGCAACTGCTTTTTGGACACCCTATATAACTATTTCAACATCACTTTATTTAACCGCCTTGTATAACTATAACCCTACTTCGATCTACATTAAAACCATCCTGTAGATACTGTTGTCAATCAGTCAAACATTATAACTTATTTTTAAACCATCCGGTGTAACCATAATTTGACTCTACAAAATACTTCAATCACCCCGATGTTCATCTGATTAGGGGCCACCAAATATAACATTTTAAATTTAAACACTTAACTATAACTACGCTCCACTCACTATCTTATCTACGCAACTGCTTATGGACTACTATATAACAATTTTTTAACCACTCTAGAAAGTATAATTTGTCTCCAGCTTATATTTCAACTACCCGTATATGAAACTTTTTCTAACATTGTATTAATCACACTGTATAACTATAATTTTACTTCGATCCACGTTTCAGATATTGCATATATGTAATCGCTCATGTTCTATCCTACAAAAAGTTTTTTCCAGTCTATTTAACTATAATTCCACTCCACCCTCTATTTCAAGCACCTTATATATGCAACTACTTATCGGCCACCCAGTATAACATTATTTGTACCTCCCTGTATAACTATAAATTCATCAATGCCCAATATATTTCACCAAAACAAAATCACCTTGTATGTATTACAAATACCCTATACGCTGCTTCTTGTTGATCAACCATTATAACATTTTTTAAATACTTAACTAAAACACTTCACCCTATATTTCAACTATCCTATATGTGCAACTGACTATGAGTCATGCTATTTAACAATTTTTTTGGCATATTATAAATTATAATTTCTCTTCACACTTCATTTAAAGCACCCTTCATTTGTAATTTTTTCTAACCTTGTTTGAATCATACTGTGTAACTATAACTTTACTGCGTCCCATATTTCAAGTACTCCATATATATAGTAAAATTTTTCTACCATTTATTACCCATCCTGTATAATTATAATTCAACTCTACTCTATATTTCAACAACCTTGTATATGCAACTACTCATTTCCACATAAAATAACATTTTTGTACCACCCTGTATCCTTAAAAAATTCTACTCCACACTATATTGCAACCATCCTATAAATGCAACAGCTTGTAGATCATAACATTTCTTTATAATACTTTTTTAACCCACCTGTATAGCTGTAATTATGCCCCGCTACGTATTTTTCAACCATCCCGTATATGCAACTAGTTGTGGATGTAAAATAATGTTTTAACCACTCTATGAACTATCTCATATTTCAACCACCCTGTATAAAGAACTTTTTCTAAAATTTTTTCAACCTATTTCATAACAATAATAACTCGAGAACATAATTCAAGGGTCCTAACTGTTTACATAACACTTTTTTTTTCTAAAAAAAATTATCCAGAGTGTATAAATATTCTACCTTTATTTCAACCATATTGTATATGGAACTACTTATGAGCCAAACAATATATCATTTTGTTATCCACCCTATATAAATATAATTCTACTCGGCCCGTTTATGAACCACCTTGTCTATGCAAATATTTATGGTCCAATTGTCTTCTAAAGTTGTTTGTGGCATATTCTTGATTACTTTTATGTTTTTTTTTTTAGGCAGTAACACCACAATCGAAATAAAACGACGTATATTGAAGTTAAACCAAACGTTTCAAAGTCTATTCTGACTTCGTTGTCAATGGATTTATATTTATTGATGTAAATCCATTGACAACGAAGTCAGAATAGACTTTGAAACATTTTATTTCGATTGTGGTGTTATTGCCCAAAAAAACTTAAAGGTAATTTATGGTCCAGTCAATATACCTTTTTCGAACCACCCCGTATTACTAATACCACTCCTCCTTATTTCAACCACATTGTATATATACAGTTGCATATGGTACACCTAATATAACTTTTTTAGATTTTTTATCTCTATGTCATTCTACTCCGCACTACGTTTCCTATATATAGAACACCCTATAAAATTATGGCTGATATATCAGTTGAATTTTTATAAATCGAAACATGTTAGATTAGCATATTCCTTATTTTGAATAAAAGCTAAGCTGATTCAAGTATCTAATATTTGATGCTTGCGGTGGAACCAATAGAGTAATTGTGTTAACCAACAAGGTAGAAGTTTTTTTGCTATCGTTCCTGTCAATTTAAGGAGATAAAATATTTCCCAGATTTTAAGTTAAACTATAGGCTTTGCAACAACAAAAAATCAGCAAAATCAGTTTAGTACATCTTAAGTGATGCCCGAACAAACAAACAAACAAACAAACAGTCAAATTTACAATTTTATAATAGTATAGATATAGATGTCCGGCATCTTCGATTTAAATGGTTTAAACTGTATTGGATTAAGGGCTCTCTCGATGTGGTACTGTATTTTTTTATATGATGGATATGTTTTTTTTCAGAAAATCATACGATTTTGTTATCAAATTTGTCCTAGAATAATCGAAATCTAAATTTTTTTTTTTTTCGAAATTGGAAAGAAAAATAACTCTACTAAATGTTCATTAACCGAGTTCAAAACATGTGCACTTTCAAAGTTGGTCTATGTATAAACTGCGTTTACTAAATTGGAAAATATATTTGTTTTCTGAATGATATTTGTGTCATATCTTTCGATGTTTAAGTACTTCTTGGGAAATAATACCAAAGTTACGAAAATTGCTGTATATTCCAAACGTTTCGACAATATTGTCAAAAAATATGAATTTTGCCTAAAAGTTAGAATTCAAAATTGCATCATCTTATGGTATATGGCTTTCAGCTAATAATAATTCTTATTTAGAGGGGCTTTCCCGACATTTTCTAAGTTTGTCATATGTAATATTTTATCGCGGAATGAATTCTGACATTCAGGAGTTTCAGGAAGATCTAGCGTACTGTGTTTAACGCCATTTCCTGTGATTCCTAGGATAGAAATTACACGAAAAAAATCGGAGATTTACTAAAACCTGTCAAAGAAATTACGATACTAACTTTTCGAGATTTTTCTATCCATTCAACGTAAGACAATATATCGTTTCTAGTCGAGAACCTTCATCAGTTGCCCTCCCCTCTACTCACCGAATTCTCGAATAATTATTTATGTATAAATGTATATAGTATATATAACTGAATTTAATATTTTATAGTGAAATAAAGTCTGACATCCAGGAGTTTCAGGAAAAACTAGCATACAGAAACTCCAAATCGGGGGTCGTACTATGTGTAGCGCCGTTTCCCTTTTATTCCTGAGATGGAAATCACACGAAGAAATTACGATAGTAACTTTTCGAGATTTTTCACACCACTGAACGCAAGATAATATAATGTTTCTAGTCGAGTAAAGTTAGTATCCTAATTTCTTTGACAGGTTTTAGTAGTTGCAAAATACTCACTCATTCATTTTGTGAAACTTGATAAATGCATTGTTTTTTGGGTTTTCTATGTCATAACTCGTTAAAAATTTACTTGAGGTTCTGTACCATATTGCAGTGTATATTTTATTCAAAAAGCTTCACTGCATTATTTTCTCAAACAGTTTTTTTCTTATTCATTTCTTTTCACAAATATGTTTCACAGCGAAACAACATATTTTTCTTCGCCAACGAAAGATTTTCCTAATATATATCACCCCCCAAACTGTGCGCTCCCTTTCGGCCGCAGGCGTAAAAAACACGACTGCAAAAAAAATCGTTCTAAACTTTACAGAATTTCCAACATCCCCTTATTATTAACCGACAAAATTCCACCAGACTTCTCACGAAACAAATCACTTTTGCTCGTTTTCTGTGCTCCCCCGACAACAATGTCCAAAACTATCCCAACAAAAACATTCTTTATCGCAGTCGCAGGTTTTTGCCGGTGCGCAAAACGGTTCGCCTAGGGAAAATATGAAAAATTTCTGTCATACATTAGCGGGACTTTTTATTGTGGAAGTTTTAAGTTAAACATTGTAGAAGGAACAAGTCCTATAAAACAAGGTGAACATGAACTAATAAATTTTATTTGTCTTTCCTGAAATTTTACGTGAATACTACCTAGTTGCATCACAATAATCTCGCATATAAGATTATGCTTAATTTGTAATAAAATGTTGCATGTTTGAGAGGTCATAGTCTTTGATAGAGAATTACCAATGACTAGTAATATAAATCGACCGGCACTTTGATATACGACCGAACGAGAAATATATCAAATATTCCGACTTCGGTAGCCTGCAATCAGCATTAAATTAAAGGCTCATGTTATTCACATTCAAAATAATACAACTACGTACCTATCCACAAATATAGATACATGAAAATCCATTAAAAGATGTACGGAATAACAAAAAACAATTAGTAGCTTAATTACTGATATATAGGATGAGTTTTTTTTGATGATCAGTATGAGGATCTCGGAAACTAGCGGAGATAGAGAAATGGTTATATTGGGAAAGATTTGCAGTTTTACTGGCCCAATTTAGTGACACTTAAGGATTTTTATAAAAAGTCATAGCTTACTAGATATTTTGAAAAAACCAAATTCTGTCGATTTAGTCAAATCCCTCTAGCTCCTTTGTTTTTGATTTTATAAAAAAGTGTAAATATCAAAATTGAAGGGAATTGTATCCCGAATATGATTGTCATGTACTCGTTTGCGTGACAGCTCTCGTTTTCGAGATATAACACAAGCTTATCTTTTTTTGAATGGAAACCATAGTTGCCAATGACCTCAAAAAATTGGACATTTCTATAGCTTTTCAACGATATAATACTCGATATAGTTATTCGTAAAAATAACGGAATTATGGATGCTTTTCTCTCGTATTTTCAGTTTTAACGTAGTTAGCCATGAAATAGATTGATTTATTAATAACTATTCCAAAAAACATTCAACGATTTTTTTATTAGATATATCAAATATAACGAAAACATTAAATAAATAGGTACTTACTAAAAACTTAAAAAATTAAAGTACATAATAATGGTTACAATTTATCTTCGAAAAGTCTAATATTGTTATTCAGACAAAAATTGCATCTTTTTAAGATTGACATTACCGGTTTCCTCACAGACCACCTATCAATTTCTTTAATTGCTTGTAATACCGCCTCTCTTAGGTCACCAACTGTCTCATACTTTCTTTTGTATACTTGGTTTTTTAGCGCACCCCATAAATGGAAGTCTATAACTGCCAAATGGGGAGACCGGGGTGGCCATTCGCGTGGTCCATTTCTTCCTATCCAAGAGTTTGGATAGATATTATCTAAGTGTTGCCTTACTAATAACGAGTTATGAGCAGGTGGTCCATCATGTTGGAACCACTCAATTTCTAAACGAGTTCTCAAATTCAAATTATGCAATATGCTTTGAAAAGTGTATTGCAAAAAATGCAAGTAGCGCTCCTCAGTAAGTGATTTGTCATAGATAACAGGCCCCAGAATAGTACACCCTATGATACCACACGAAACATTAAAACAATATTTTATCTGGGGTCGTCTTTGCTCTACATGGAGAGGGTTTTCTTTAGCCCAGATATGCTCATTGTGTCTATTGAACATACCGCAGTTAGTAAATCTAGTTTCATCTGACCATAACACCTTTAATGGAAACTGTGGATTGTCAAGGCACATGTCTCTAAACCATGTACAAAACAAAATACGTCGATGTTCGTCACCAGCATGCAAAGTTTGAGAAACTGAAAGGTTGTACGGCTGGAACATGTGCGTTTTCAGTACCTTTACTACAGTTCGTTGAGATGTGCCAGCTTCTGCCGCAATCTCACGAGTTGATGTAGATGGATTTGGATTTACCATTGCCAAAACATTTATTTGTGCTGCCTCGTTAATTTGATTACGTTCTTTGATGGTTTAGTAAAAGATCCATATCTGCATAAACTATCGTAAAGCCTCTTAAATGTACAAAGAGCAGGTTGACGACAATTAAAATATCTATGAAAGTATTCCTCAGCTGCACGAACTGAATTTTTATGGCATATGATATAACATTCCACCATATTCAGTTTTTCTTCGTTAGAATATTCCATTTTATCACGAAAACTTGTCAACATCGACTCTCAGTTCAGCACTACTAATGGAGTTACTCTCAAATGAGGAAACGTCAAAGTGAAAACAATCTTTTTCATGGCTACCTACGTTAAAAGTAAAAATAAGAGCGAAAAGCGAGTATTATATCGTTGAAAATCTCTATAAAGTCCGATGTTTTGAGGTCATAGTCAATTATGGTTTCCATTCAAAAAAATATAAGTTTGTGTCATATCTCGAAAACGAGAGCTGTCACCGCAAACGAGGACATGGCAATCATATTCGGGATACAATCCCCTTCAATTTTGATATTTAGACTTTTTTATAAAATCAAAAATAAAGGAGCTAGAGTGATTTGACTAAATCGACAGAATTTCGTTTTTTCAAAATATCTAGTAAGTCATGACTTTTTACAAAAATCCGAAAGTGTCATTAAATTTGGCCAGTAAATCTGCAAATCTTTCCCAATTTAACCATTGCACTATCTCCGCTATTTTCCGAGATCTCCATTCTGATCAGCAAAAAAAACTCACCCTGTATATATTTACAAATATTCCGACTCCAGTAGCGTGCAATCAGTATTCATTAAAGGCTCATGTTATTTACATTCAAAATAATACAACTACGTACCTATCCACAAATATTGATACATTAAAATCCATTAAAAGGTGAACGGAATATCAAAAAACATTTAGTGGCTTAATTACTAATATATAAAAGTAATTATCACAGCATTTTTTATTGATAAAAAATTTAGTTATATTTACTGTTTAAATGACCTTTTATAAAACTCAATTAGTACGTTTATGATTTGACGCTTACAGGTGGGAAGATAATTCGTCAAACGAATATGCCGTTTTCCTGCATGTAAAATACTGAAATATCCCTTTATTATTGTTTTTTACACTTATACAAAATAATCAATAATTTCAAACAAATTTCAACACCCAAAACACTTTAAACAATATGAATAACGAAGTTAATCTCAATTCAAAATGTAAACACCATCGCGCTCTTGCATGCTGGACACAAAAAGTGTATAGTATCGTTCAGTCAATGCGTACAAGTTCCGTCTAATTGGTTACAGTGGAAAGAAATTTGCCATCGAGTAGCATTTTTTAACTATTTTCCAGCAAACATCGTTGAACCATTTTTAATGTAAATAGACAGGTTCATTTATATTAGTAGTCAATAGCAAATACACTTTAGATAAGATGAACTGTTCGATGCGTATTAACATCAAAATACTACCAGTTGTCTCTAGAGATGACGCATTTTGCTTAAGCTTTTTTTGTGGCATAAATGACTTAAGGCGGATTTATATTTGTCTGACGTGTCGTGATGCTTTCTGACGTCATAGATATAATACTTAAGTATAAAGTACGTTAGTTTCCGAGAAGAGGGAAACGCAGGTGAGAGAAACTCAAAATGATATGCTTGTTTAAGTCAGTCAAGTGACGACAAAGACAATTATGTCCACTCGGTTTCCACTTATACAGGCCCCCATACCTCATCTTTAGGTATTATCTCTATCCACAAAACACTGAATATTCTGATGCAGATCGAGATCGCGTATAATGCGACACGACACAAGCCATCACCATCACCCCACATCGCATATTACTAATATTAACAAGATAATCCAAAATGCATAAAACCGATACCGTTCTGACGCGTCACGTCAGGACACGTCAGCCAAATATAAATCCGCCTTTAGCTACTTTTCTGATAGATACGTTCTTATCAGCATCACAAAAGAACTTGACATCTTCAAGAGGAAGCGTGTTAACGAAGATTCATACTTATATATTAAAAATAGATGAGTATGTTAGTGAAATCCAAAATTGCATTTGTTTCGACATTTTGGTCCGATCGACACCGTACTTGCTTGATCTTGTAATCCATTTATAACTTAGTTTTTTGTGCAAGAAAGAGGGACCAATTTGTAGAATATGTACATAGTGGCAGTGCACATATTTTGGTAGATGATAAAACTCATCAGTATAATTAAAAGTTTTATATAACATATGTCATGAAATTTGTGGTTTATAACAATTTTTTTAATGTGTTGTCAATCAAAGTAATCAGTGTGTATTTACCCATTTATTTGAAAAACAGCAACAAATTTAACAACTGAATGGCACAATAAACTAACTCCTCTACCATTCCTATCAATGAAGGGAAAAAATAATTATTTGAATTTTTAACAGAGTTAATAAAACAGAAATCATGGCAACATAGGTTCTTTGTTTTCGTTGGCAGGTCGTAGTAAAGAGTTTATTGCGGAAGGTCAGGGTCCGTATTGCAAAAAAGTAAGGTGATATTAATTTATTTTAAATGTAATGTTTTGACGTGCTAATTAAGGTAGTTTTATTTCAACGGTGGAGTTATTCCCAAGAGGCTCGTAAGCATTAACATTAAGTAAAAACGAGACAACTATGAAATAAATAAATAAATAAATAAAGCTTTATTGCCCAACAGTAATAAACTATTAACAGGATAATATTAAAGAATCCACAAAAAAAAATAGCTAGCAAATAGTACTAAAAAATAACAAAAAAAATAAACAAAATAAACAAATACTCGATAACTGTGATATCAAAAATAAAGTAAACTAAGAACTATATAAACTAAATAAAGCGTTGGCCCTACTCAAAATAACAGGCAAAGAGTCTGCATGAATATCACATTCTCTGCAAATGAGGTTAAAGTTTTGTGTCATACAAAAAATAGGAGAGTTTATGCCTAAGTTAGTTTTGTAACGACTTCGCCTAAAAACCACTGGATCTCTGAGACAAACAGAAGGTACATTGAAATTAAGCTGTGATAACAAGTTCACTGCGTCTATTTGATTATGCAGAAGCTTTTATAGAAAAGTGAGTGAAAATATTATTCGCCTGAGCTCCAAAATTTCCACATTAAATCTCTTACACATAAGTTGCTCATTAACTCCTCTATTGGGATAAACTCCATCAATTTTAAAACATAGATACTTAAGAAACTTTCGCTGTACACTTTCTAATGCTAACTTCTGATAATTGTAAAATGGTTTCCACACGATCGAGGCATATTCTAGCCTGGAGCGTACGAAAGAATAATAAAGTACTTTCAGAGCATCTATACTACGAAACGATTTACAGTTTCTGACAATAAAGCCATATAATTTACTAGCTTCGCCAATTTTAAGGTAAATGTGTTCGTAAAAATTCAACCTAGTATCAAACCACACACCAAGATCCTTAATTAAAGTCGCGCGTGGAAGGCAATCATCTCTTACCATATAATTAAAATCTAGACAAGCATTCTTCTTGGTAAAAGACATTATTTTGCACTGAGACACATTCAAATGTAAATTACTCTGCAAGCACCAGTTACTAACAACATTAAGATTCTCTTGTAGAAAATAGCAATCAATACCTGTAATCTCAAAAAAGATTTTTAAATCGTCAGCATATAATAAATTGTTACACTTTAGCTTACTTGTTAAGTCATCAATGAAAAGAAGAAACAGCAGAGGTCCCAGATTTGACCCCTGAGGAACCCCTGATGTAGCAACGTATTCGTTTGATTTAAATCCATTATAGAAAACAGACTGGATTCTGTTGTCAAAATAAGAATTTAAGAAAGTAATGAGTTGACTACCGAATCCAAATTTAGCCAATTTACTAAGTAGAATACCGTGATCCAATTTATCAAAGGCCTTTGCAATGTCAGTGTAAATAACATCCACTTGACTTTTATTATCTAGATATTCCGCCAGGTACTGAGTTATAATAGTGAGGTTGGTAACAGTCGATCTTTTCTTCAGAAATCCGTGCTGCGAATCAGAAATTTGATGACATATATAAGGATAAATGTGATCGTACAAAATCATCTCAAAAACCTTGGAAAAGGAAAATATGGATATTGGCCTATAGTTCTCGATAGCAGATTTGTCTCTGGATTTAAATACCGGACATATTTTAGCTGATTTCCAAGTAGAGGGAAACGTTAAGGATCTTAATGATAGGTTGTATACGATACTGAGAGGAACATCCAGAACTCTAGCACAATCTTTAATAAGAAAAGACGGAACACCGTCATATCCAGATGTAAACTTATTTTTCAGCTTCTTCATAGACTGAAACACAGTTAGCTCGGAAATAGTTGGTAATTCCAAATTTACGTGCGTGATGATTGGGCCAACAGAGTTAATGTTTAGACTGGACTGCCCAAACGCACTCTGAAAGAAATCAGCAAAAGAATTAACAATTTCCTGCGGATCACGTATAAACGACCAGAATTCTATGATTCAGGAAACTGTGAAGTTTATGTTTACGAAAATATTAGTATGGAAGTGTTACGCATGGAATAAAAACTACGGAATATTCATGAGTTTTTTATGATATTGGAAATTCTTACTCTCTACGAGGTCTCATTCCGAAAATCCAAGATGTCGGTCTTTATATCTCGCGTCTTCAAATTGGAATTTCTTGTTAGATTGATAAATTTTATATTTTGAATAAAAATTAACTTAGAAGTCATATGTTCGTTATGAACTAAATTACACATTACAGGGTTAATACCTGAATTGTAACAAAGTAATGGCAAATATTTTAATTCTCCTAAAATTTATTTCCATTACTTATGATCATACGATACGTGGTCAGTTCTTCGCATTTGAAACCCTTTTTTGTAGAGTAGCTCAAGTATTTTCGTTAATAAAATTAAGGATTTCTGCTCTCAAAATTACTCAACTAACAAATTACTAATATGTGTATATCAATTAATTTGTATTAAAATATAGTGTTAGCCTGTGTTCTATTATCTCGAAAATGCGATGCTGGTTTGTTTTCTTTGGTTCAATCAACAAAAAGTCGAATCTTTCTCAAATCAACTTTTGGTTTACCTTTAATAACAACAAACCTAGCAACATTGTAGAACTGTGTAGTAAATGCATACTACTGCAATGTAAATAATTAAATAAAGATACTACCACAAACGTATTTCAAAATGAGAAGTACTTTTTTTTAGTGACTACCAACCTTAACCCAAATAATCCTAGAAAATTTGTAGTTTTCCATAAAATTTCCCAGAATTCGAATTACCATGTTCGATTTCCATTACTTCTATCCAATCGTTAAACAAAGTAATGGCTTCAATTCATTTTTGACATTCACAGAAACTAGACACCAAAAAGCCAAACATAAAAAACAACTGCTTTATCCAGTCGTACATTGTTGATACTTTCGCCTTGGTGTTATAAATATCGCAAAGTCAGGCAACGCGAACGCTGGGACGTTAAAACGTCGGCAATTCGGCGTATTTTACCACTAGAATCTTGTAATCTGTGTTAGTGCATCCAACGGGGTGGCTTGCAGAGCACAGGTAGAGTGTCACCAAGCCAAAACCTCTAAACAATGTATCTCTACCATAAATTCGCTCTCTCTGCACGGGGTAGCTCGGTCGGGTTAGAAAACAGAATTGTGTGTACAACCAAGTAAAGCTCTTGCTCGAGTATGTCGGCTCCGGATGCTCTCAGGGAAGATCAATAACACAGATATGCCAGCAATTTGGCTTGTTGAAAGTGTTGGCGACATTACTTATGAGTCGGTGTTTTAGACTCGTATAATTGCAGCTGCTGTAACATAAATTGAAAAATTGTATTACCTAAAACGAAATTCCCATATTTAGAATGTTATATAGACATACAAACGTTTATGTTCTCTGCATGCAATTTGAACAAGTATAAACAATGACTCAAATAGGTAAATGGAAAAGTATTTTTTAATGCTCATAAATAAATGTATTAATTGAGTTACGATAGTGTTGACCGGAGTTGTTTCCGGACAGATTGTACACTGCAATTTAGGAAACATTTTTGAGAAGGTTTTTGATTAGTTTACCTGTCCACTAGGGTTTTCCCTCCTCAGAGTTCTCTTGGAACAAATATGTCATTGAAATTGTAAATGAGGAACAATGTATAGTGAGGCAATTTCGAAAAATTGCCCAGGTGACTATTTGCATGTACTACAGCTATTCTAAGAGAAAGGAATGTCTACAGTATGATCAACCAGTATTGTATATACTGTAAATAAATAATAATCTGTAAATTGTGTGACACATATGTGTTTGGAGGCATATATTTGTTATATCACACTTCTCAAATTAAACTTTTTAAAAAAGATTTTTATTAACTTTAACAAAATAATAACTTTTTAAAATACAAAATACAAAATTGAAATAATGACAATAATAACTAACAACAGACTGAGTAATAATGAATGAAGACTAAGTGAAATTCTACAATTTATAACATTTATAATGATGAATCAGCACTGTCGACACGGCGATTCTCACGGATGCTCGGCGGTACTGTAACTTGATACTCCACGTGTCGCTGACTCAGCTGGGAACGACGAAATATAGTTGCTACACAAGTTCACACAAAGTTCGTGTTATAAACTTATATAACAACTTCCATCCATTTGAAAAAGTTGATGCTGTATCATCAACTTTTAAGGCAAGTTCTGAAGTTCTATGTCTTCGGTAGGGCGTAGTAGGCTGTGAAGCTTTCCTCTGGAGTTACTGTTTGCTGGACATGGTAGTGATGCTTGTTCGCTAGTAGGGTCAGGTTTAGTGAACTTACTCAACTTTTTCCGGATTGCTGTGGCGGTGAGCAGGAGAACAACAATTATTGCTAACATGATTGCACTAATTGTGAACAAGGAGGTGTGCTTTTCCAGGAATGGTTGGTTCATCAGTTGATCCAATTCTCTCGAGTACTGGCTGAGTTTGTGATTGGCAATGTTAAGGTCTCGGACATCTAGTTCCTGTAGTTTTAGGGGTTCGATACTGGGAAGTTGACTGACGGTAGGCATGTCGTCGCAGCAGTTGTAGGGGATATTCACTGGATGATATTTGAGTGTGATGCTATTTTTGGTGGTCCGTCTGGCGTGGACCCTGGTATTGCCGATGAAGGCGTTGCAGTGGGGCTGAATTTCCATTAATGAATTCGTCGATACGGTTAGTGTGACAACATCTTCTCCCTTGCATTTGATGGTGATGGGCAAAGGTCTGGAGATGGAGACCAACCAGAGGTTTATGTTGATCTCTTGGATATTATAATCTTCTGCATATAATACCGAAGTTTTGCAGGTTGCGGGAAGTGTGATTGGCTGTCTGAGAAGTTGTGCTTCGCAGATGGCATCTTTGTCTATTGGATGTGGAATTGACTTGGAACAAATTTTATGCTGTGTGTTTAATGGCTTGCAGTCACTCAGGTCTTCGAAGGATGTATATAATAACGAATCGTCATCTCTCGCGATAAATTTCGTTTTTATTGAAAGTATGTGATGAAACCCTGTTCGATCATCCAAAATTGGGATAGGATAAAGGTGATAAAGAGTGTAAATCTCAGGATCAACTAAAGGAATTTTGAGAACAAAAATGATTTTAGTGTTGATTTGAAATGCTTCCAATTCTATCAAATCGATGTATTGAGCAACATTTGAACTGTAAATAGGAAGTGGTAAATTATTTTCATGGAGTGACTGAGAAATTTTTTGAAGGGATCAACCAAATCTATTGGGCTTATAATCGAACTATGTAAAATTTTTAAGCGGGCGAAAGAGACTGCAGTTAAAACATCGTTTAGGGTGTTTTCGATAAATATATAGCTCTCCATTAGGCTTTCACACAGATCTAGGATATTGATTTGGAATTCATGAAAGTCAAGATCGTTCGAAATGTATAGAAGTGACTGTCTTATTTTTTCGATATTATTTGAGAATAGTTTCTCTTCTGATTGAAATTTTTGTAAGGTGTTGTTAAGGCTTGTAATGACTGAAGTAGTTACGGATATTTGTTTTTTTAATAATTCTTGAGTTTGGTGTTGGTCTTTAGTGATTTTGGTTATACAATCATTTATGTATTCACCATCTGCCGCATCTAAGTTTCCTGAAATGGCTTTCCAAACTGAGCCCAGTCCGTTAATAAGTCCGCGTTTTCTTCTGTTGGTAGGATAAGTTTGAGTGTCAGCGAAAATGTCTGTATATTTGGAGTTAACGGATTTTGAAATTTGTTTCAAGAGGCTCACGTGTGTCTGTACTTTTGGTTTAAATGATTTTGTGTTAGTTGTGTTTTCATTAATAGTTTCTAGAATTCGATTTAGTATAGCGTCATTAGTTGAAATAGCATCTCTGAAAGGGTTGAGGTCTTTGAAGACAAGAAGTGTCCATTTGTCGTTTGAAATTTTAAGTGTGCCTTCTTCATGGAAGAAAACTCCTATTGTATTGTTAACGGGAGTAAGAGAGTATTGTTGGAGGTTCACGACTGAAAACAGTCCACAGAATCTGAAAAGAAGGGATTCATTCAAAATATGGTTTTAGTCTGTCAAAGTTAATTTTACTGATTTGGTTAGTCTGTAAGTTTATAACGGTGGCAGAGTTTTTTCTTATCGCGGTGATTTCAAACGGTCCATTGAATTTGTTTTCGGATTTGCTTTTAATCTGAGATTCTTTCACGTAAACTTTGTCGCCTACTTTGTATTCTGGTTGGTTAGTCGAAACATGTTTGTCAAATCTAACTTTAGATTTTTGTTTTTGTTGGTCAGTTTTTGCGCGGGCAAGTCTATAATAGTAGTTCATTCTGTTGTTAAGGTCCCTAACATATTTGGAAATGAGTTTTTCCTGATCGTATATTGTTTCGGGGGGTCTACTAGAAGTGTGCCCAAAGATGAGTTCGTAGGGCGTGAAACCGGTAGTCTTGTTTTTAGTATTGTTGTAGCAGATAATTGCGTAGGGGAGGACGTTGAATGGATGTTCATCCGGATGTTCAGCTGTATTTGCCCTTATCATTTCCGCTAAAGTCGCGTGAAACGTTTCGATAGAACCATTTGATTCGGGATGGTGGACACTTGAAAAGGATAGTTTTATGTCATATAGTTCGCACAGGTCCCTTATGAGAGTGTTATCAAATTCACGTCCATAATCACAATGGATGCGAAGAGGTGTACCGTAATGTTGGAAGAATATTAGGAGGGTGTTTACTACAGTTTTAGCTGTTTTGTCACCAATTGGGTAAGCCTGAGTAAATTTGGTGAGTTCATCCCTAATAGTCAGTGCGTAGTTTCTAGTTGGATATTCGAAAATATCAATGTTGATACTTTCGAAGGGCGTTTTTGGTGTTTCAGTTATGACAAAAGGAGCACTTAAGTTTTTTCTACAGAACTTTACCTTTTGGCAAGTTTCGCAGGACTTAATAAATTGCTCTACACTTTTGATTAGTCCAGTCCAATTATACTTTTCTTTTATGCGTCGGATGGTCTCGTTAATTCCACGATGAAGGTTATTTTTGCCGCAGTGGTACTGCTGCAGTATAATGGGAATCTCGTCTTGAGAAGGGGTTGTCACAATATTTTGACAAATTTTAAGTTTTACGTCTTTGTCTGCAAGTATAAAGGATAGTGTTTCAAGAATCGGTAGTTCTACGTTGTTTTCAATACAAAAAGTTTCGGATTCGTCGAACTGGTCTTGGTTGTTATAGAGAATGTTGAATAGATGTGCAACAACTGTTCCAGGATCAAAGGGTAAAGGGACAATTAAATATTTTCTATGCCTTACAGTTTTGCTGGCTAGAACGTTTAGAGTGTCAGTAGTGAAGTTTGGGTCTTCTTCGAAAATATCTTCGATGATTTTGTCATGCAAGTCATTGAGTTTATTTTGCCAGAAGAAAGTGACTATTCGTTTGTGAGATTTGTCTAGGAGTTGGGCGTTAGAAATTTCTATTTTTGAGTAATCGATTATCGACTCGGTTTTATATAGTTGAACAAATCGATTAAACTCTGTTGTCATTCTTTCGTCATGTTCGTCGGGTTCTTGATCATTATCGGAATTTGGTTGTTCTGGGTCGGTTTCGTTATTTGCAAAGATGTTGATTTTGGAAATAAAGTCGGTGCATTGTTTAAAGTAGTTGATTTTAATTCGGGAAAGAGCGTCAGCGTTCTGATTTACCTTGCCAGGTTTGTATTCTATCTTATAATTATACTCCTCTAGCCTAAGGCGCCATCTGGCTAGACGACTGCCAGGATCTTTGATGGAAAAGAGCCAAGTAAGCGGACGGTGGTCACACAGGAGTGTAAACTTTCTCCCAAAAAGGTACGGTCTGTAGTGCTTGACCGCCCAAACAATGGCTAGCAGTTCCCGTTCGATAGTGGAATATCGAGTTTCTGCAGCGCAGAGTGTACGGGAAGCATATGCTATAGGAAGATCTTTTCCTACGGGGCCTTGTGAGAGAACCGCTCCAATTGCAAAAGCACTAGCATCAGTAGTGAGCAGGAATGGTTCTTCAAAATTTGGGTAGATCAAGATAGGGTCAGATACAAGGGCTTGCTTCAGTTCGTTGAAGGAAGACTTGCAATCTGCGTCGAAGATGAATTTGACGTCTTTTTGCAGAAGTTTCGTGAGAGGCTTTGAGATTTTAGCAAAGTTGGGGATAAAACGTCGGTAATAACCGGCGAGACCAAGAAAAGATTTAACATCTTTAGGAGTTTGGGGTTGAGGAAAATTCTGGATGCATTCAACCTTTGAAGGGTTTGGTTTTACTCCTTCTTGGGTGATCAGATGACCTAGGTAAGCAACTTCCTTACGGAGAAACTCACACTTGTCAGGTTGAATTTTCAAGTTTGACTGTCTAAGACGCTTAAAGACTTCTGTCAAACGGGACATATGCTCATGGATGGTTGGTGAATAGACTATGATATCATCCATGTAAACCAGGCAACGTTCATTCTGGATGCCCAGAAGAATGTTGTCCATGACCCTCTGAAAGGTAGAAGGTGCATTTTTCAGACCAAATGGCATACGAACGAATTCGTAATGGCCATTGTCAACAGAGAAACCGGTCTTGGGAATGTCTTCCTCAAGGATTTCCAACTGGTGGAACCCGGAAGCGAGATCCAGTGTCGAAAAGTATTGACACTTACCAAGTTGATCGAGGAGATCAGAAATGTTGGGCAGAGGATATTTATCGTCTACAGTTAGTTCGTTTAACTTCCTATAGTCGATAACAACTCGCCACTTTTGCTTACCAGAAGCATCGAGTTTCTTGGGGACGACCCATACGGGGGAGGACCAAGGAGAAGAAGAGTGCCTGATAATGCCTTGATCAAGCATTTTGGAAATTTGGGTTTTCACTTCCTCCTTATGGACTTGAGGATATCTGTACGATTTCGTGAAAACGGGCTTGGCATTATTGGTGTCAATAGAGTGTTTGACGGCGTTAGTAAACGTCAAAACATCACCTTCGAGATAGAAAATATCTTCGAATTCTAAGCAGAGATTCGTGATAAGTGATTAAAATGGTGGGTCCTTTCAGGACGGAAATTTGGGTTTGTCTGTATTACAGACGGTCGAAAGTTGTTCGGTTTGAAAGGAGGTCTTTGAAAGTTATTAGGTCTAAATTGTTGACCTTGATGGTTTGTGTTATTGTTGACAGGATTTGGCCTCGATGGTTGATTCGGCCCAATGAAATTTGGTCTATTATTTTGGTTAAAAGGCTGAGGGTTATTTTGAAATCTTAACCGACAGTCCGCAGCAATGTGGCCTAATCGCCCACAATTTAAACATTTAGGAGGTGGATTTGGTTTTCTAGCCTGAAAAGATGGCTTAGGTGGAACGGATTTATTTACTTTTTGTTCCTCAAAATAGGATAATTGAAGTTCTCTTCTTATTCGTGAATGTGCCTCAAGAAGATCCTTCGGATTACTGGCACGGATAATTTGGCCTAATCGAGGTTCTAAACCGGTAAGTAGGGTGTTTAGGACCATTGTGTCAACAAGAGTGGTTTGAGCATCTTTCTGCTCGTTGCTTAGACTAGGGGCTTTTTGGATACAAGAGTGCATTTTCGCACTCAAAACCTGAAGTCTGTTATAGAATGTCAAGGGGGATTCGTTTGATAGTTGTTTCAAACGTTGGAGATCGTGAATTAAAGAAGACAGATCCCTAGAGTCTCCAAAGTGTAGTGTTAGAAGCTGCTTTATTTCGAGGTACGATGCGGGGTTCCTAGAGTTAATTAACTGCGCCGCTTTTCCCCTTAATTTATTTTTGATGTGAATTACCAACAAGTATTTTTGTTCAAACTCTGGAATTATTGAAAATATTTCCGACAACCTATATTTTTCAGTTTCTTCGGCAACAGTGTTGTTTTGTGCTTGTGCCATTTTGATTTAATAGAATTCAAGAACGAAAAAGGTTCAAATCAAAAATAATAAAAGGTATAGAAAATGGTATCAATAAAATAAATGGTATAAAAATCAATAAATTTGTAAATGGGGAAATACCAAAGTTATTTGGATGATAGAATGGTATTAATAAAATAAAATGTAAATAAAATCAATAAATCAAATAATTCACTCAATCGAATGAATAAAATCAAAGTAATCAATTAAATCAAATAAAATATCAATGTAATCAAATAATAAATCAGTGATTCAATTCACTGAATAAAAAAATATCAAATAATCAAAATATCAAATCAATCAAATATTAAAATCAATTATTAAAATCTTAAACGCTAGACGATTCACTACTACTCACATCAACAGGAACATTGGAAGATCCGTGTTCTCCTTGTTATCGCAGTTGGGACTTCTTCCAGGTTCTTTGCTCCGTTGAGGGATAGGAATCCGCCGCTACCAGTTAGAAGTAAGCTCGTGTTCTAGTAACGTTGACGGATCCTACTGACTGCGCCAATTTGTTATATCACACTTCTCAAATTAAACTTTTTAAAAAAGATTTTTATTAACTTTAACAAAATAATAACTTTTTAAAATACAAAATACAAAATTGAAATAATGACAATAATAACTAACAACAGACTGAGTAATAATGAATGAAGACTAAGTGAAATTCTACAATTTATAACATTTATAATGATGAATCAGCACGGCGATTCTCACGGATGCTCGGCGGTACTGTAACGTGATACTCCACGTGTCGCTGACTCAGCTGGGAACGACGAAATATAGTTGCTACACAAGTTCACACAAAGTTCGTGTTATAAACTTATATAACATATATATATATATATATATATATATATATATATATATATATATATATCACAGAAATACAATCAGCGTGAGACGCTTAACTAACAGCTTAATAAAATCAGCTTCATTGACTACACTCGTGTAGAAAAAATTGATAAAATCAGAAGCCTGTGCACCGCGGATTTATGGATTGCCCAAGATCCATTAGGCAAATTTTCAATTGAGAACGACCGCCAGCACCAACTTTCAAACCTGCAAAACACTTGACAACATTATTACACCCGTTAGTAGGAAAAACCGATACCTATATTGTGAGTTTTAATGTAGAATCACTGTTGATTAGAATACGAATAGAGATGGCAATCCGGTACTTAAAAAAAGATCACCTTCCTGAAGACATCGTCTTCATGCTCTACCATTGTCTACAAAGAACGTACTTCCTGTACAAAGAGGAATTTCATGAACAAAAGAACAGATTAGCTATGGACGGCATTTTCAAGCTGGTAATTACAAATTTATTTATGGAAAAGTTTGAACAAATGGCACTGAACTCGACAGAAAAGAAAGAAATACACCTATTGGTACTGCTATTTCGTCAAAGTCTAGTTCACGATGAAGGTAAAAACAGTAAAGCTATCCTCTTTTTGGATTTGCTGGTTGAAAGAAGGGACTATGAAAGATTGGGACATAAGTAGTATAGAAAACTCACCCATCCTAAACAGATAATAGACATAAAACAAGCTTTAATGGATAAGATAGGCCGAAACGCATTTGTCAACGTGTCAAGGAACAACGGCTATTCAAAAATCAAGAGAGCTTAACAACCAGTACTGCTAGGCCAAACGACGCGACTTGGATCACAATTCACTAATTAAGGCTTATATCCCTTACGTAAAAAACGAGTCACGGGCAAAATAGGAAAGATTCAGAAAAACCATAACCTTACACAAACCTTACAAACGAACGAAAACCATTCAGCAATCCCTAAGGTAGGTCAAAGATACTCGAGACTTTTTAAAAGCTCCGGGAATATAGCCAATATCTTGCAGTTGTGCATAGGTGTCACAAAAAGAAGTATTAACACACGTTTTTCTGAACATAAACGAATGGGACAGACCGAAGTCAGCATTCGCCGAACATACCCTGAGTCAAGATGGGCAAAGATACCGAAGTTTTAGCATCAATTAGCCATTTCTACCCTAGGATCTATAGAGAAGCGTTTGAGATAAAGCAACATCTTAATAATCTCAATAGAAAGGAAGAAACAATGACTCTCAACATAGACTAGTCAATTGCGCTGAAAAACACACGATGCAAAAAGCGACGAGTCATCAGCCAATCAGAACGCACTATCCAAACCATGCCCCTACCGAAGGTATAAATGAACGTAGTAATAATGCAGAGCTTATAGTCAATAACCAACTTGCTCAGAGATCACTTACACCACTGCCACACCGTCGTCTTTGAAAATGTATGCCTTAGTTGTAGACCACCTTAGGTAGAAATATGTCAATCGACCAAGGCTTAATTTCTGTACTGAGAACCAGTAATCTGAGCAAGTACTTATTTGTTGCAGGAAAATCTGAGGAAAGAAATTTCTATTGATAAACAATAGAACTAGAAAATAGGTACAAAGGATGCTTTAAATTTTCTAACAAATGTAATTTATGAAAAACTTGATAAGAGTACACCAATTGCAGCTACATTTCTAGGCTTAACGAAAGCATTTGATACTGTCAATCAGAAGATATTATTAGAAAAATTATACTGTTATGGAATAAGAGGCAAAGCTTATAAGCTAATGACTTCTTAGTTGCAAGACAGAAAACAGCGTGTTAAAGTAAATGAGGTTGTAAGTAAATATTGTGAAGTTCGAACAGTTGTTCTGCAAGAAACAGTACTGGGTCCATTGTTGTTCATTCTGTACGTTAATGACTTACTAACTAGTATGCCTGATGACGTAATAAAATCATTTGCGGATGACACAGCGGTTATATCTATAGGAGAAAGTTGGACTGAAGTAGAGATCAAGATGAATAACTATCTTAAAGCTATAAGTTATTGGCTAGCTCTAAATAAACTATCTTTAAATTTGGACAAAACTGTTTACACATTAGTACCGGTAATCCTAAACATTTCAGTCAACGGAAAAAACCTGAATAGGGTGGAATCATGTAACTATTTGAGAATCATCTTTGATTACAGAATTAAGTGGGATAAACATGTAGAATACATTCTTAGAAAAACAAAGTATTTAGGATTTGTATTCCATAATCTCTCCAAGATTACGAGAACGGATATATTGATGAAGTTGTATTACGCATTTTTCCACAGCATGATCAACTATGGAATCATTGCCTGGAGGGGAGCTTACTCCAACGCTACAAAACGTCTGCAAAGCCACCAGAAGAGACTATTAAAAATCGTAAACAAGAATAAAACGAACTTTTAAATTTGGAGGAGCTCTTCTCACTTGAATCTTTAAAATATCACTACAATACCCTGAAAGCAAAATTCCTGAACTCAAACAGTATTACGAGGAAGAAGAGCATTCTTCTCCCGCATAGATCTAAAACAGTCAGTAAAAACGCAGTTTTATAAGAGCAATAAATGTATAGAAATGTATACAACAGTCTTCCAAATGAACTAAAAGCATTAAGTAATGTAAGAGGAATAAAAAATAAGTTAAAAAGTGGATAATTAATACAGATATTAACAGAATCAGATAGGCAATTGCCAAAAAAGTCACCATTGTTCTAGAAACTTCCTGAAAATTATGTTTTATTTATTTATTTTTCTTTTATGTTCTTTTTTATTTTATGTATATATTTTCGATAGGATAGGTTTATATATTATTAGTTTACTAACTCCGATTACCTCTGTTGAGATTATGTAATAATGTCCTGATATATATTTGTTAAATAAATAAATATATTCTCCATTGTCCAAAATTTAACAAAACAAAAGCTTATTATTATTGCTTGTGAACCAGATATTGCAATATGTTTCAGATAAAATGTAAAATGAAAAAAATCAGTAGAAACTGACGTTTCCATTTTAGAGCAGTTATATCGTGTGTACGTATATCGTAAACTTGTCACTGTTGACACTTTAAAATTATCTGGCTAGAGTGGCCTGAGAATTCTGAAAATTATTAGTAGGTTTCTAAGAATGCTATCTCGCGAGTTCGCCTTCTTCAATTTAAGAACAGTGTTCTCTGAATTCGCCTTGATAATAAAGTTATGTCCATTTGACCAATCTCTGAAAATAAAGTGGTGGTGGGTGTTTTAACAATTTCTAAATAAACCTTTAGAACTTAAAAACGTAGACGCGAGATGTAAGGATCGAGATCTAGAATTATCGAGGAAACTAGCACATAGAGGTTCCGAATATGGAGCAGTGTGCTAGTTTCCCCGAAAATTCTAGATGTCTATCCTCCCATCTCGCGTACATATATTTAACAAAATACATAAATAATTGTTCGAGATGACATTATCTTATGTGAAGCGTAAATGATGATGGTTCCCAACCCGAAACAATATGTTATATATTGTATTGCCTTGAGTACAAAAGAATTACCTAGAAAAGAGCATAACTCTAAAGGAGATTGTAATTTCTGATGACGTAACTAGAAGTTTCAAATACGGGAAAAAATTTTGCCAGTGCAGAATTTGCCATTCCTCTTAAACAGTTTCTTCGCTTTGTATAGTATTGGGATTGGTGCTTCTAATTACATGATTTTTCTTTGCGTTCAATATCAGGTAAGAATGAATTTTTTTTTGGTAGTGTGTTAATTTCTGCAACAACCATAAGACGGCTCTTTCTATGGTGCTGTATGAGGCACGCTTAATTGCATAAATATTCCACCTTTTGTAGGATGCGCTGCAATTAGTCTTCGAGGGTTGCTAGAATCGTTGTGTCATTAGCGTACCTCCGATTGCATATCTTTTCCCTTCTGATTGACCTTTCCAATCTTCGGTAGTTTTTCTGATGATCCCTAGATGCTAACGAGTAGCGATAAATAGGTGGCCTTCAGTGCGAACGAGTTTTGTTGATGTAAGATATGAATAAAATGAGGAAATGATGGTGTTACCATTCAGAAAAGCAGATATTCCTATTTTAACAATTAATTTCTTAATATCACTTCAGCGTTTTGTTGATATAATTTTATAACTGATGGAATTTAGAATACATTTTTCCGTATATTTTCACTTACCACCAATATAGAAAGTAAAAAATTCTTATTCTGCCTTTAATATAAAAGTGCTGAAAATTATTCGGGTGGTCTCATATAAAAACCAGATATTCCAACGTTAATAGCCATTCTTTCCATTTATTTTTCTTTTTTTTGTGAAACTCTCCAGTCATGAAGTTCAGCGTCTGCGATTCAAAGTGTTTTCTCATCCAACACATGCACCTGACTTGGCAAAAAAGCCACCATTATTTTCTCGTTTGGAACGCTCGTATCGGATACGGCTCACTTCACTTTTGTTTTTCTTCCAGGGCGATTTGAAATAATAGAAGCCGGTATCCTTCATCCTTTCCAGTTATTAGCATGTAAATACCTAAGTGGAAAATAAAAGGGTAATGTCCTACGGAAGTGATGAATTCAATAGCCTAAGTACATTTTGAGTACATTTTATAACATACAGAGGTTCCTACTATTGAATTTCCATTAATATAAATGTATAAAATTGTAAAGGGTGTTTCAATTTGAGATTAATTTTTAAATTTTTAATTAAATACACAAATTATTTGAGAAAGATCAAATCTTTTATTTCAAATGATAGTACAATTGTTTCGGTTTAGTACTGGAAAACAATATCGTGTAAGTGACCACCTGCTGCTGTACGACACGCTTCTAATCTTTTGCCAAAATCTTGGATAACTTTCTGGCATAACTGTTTGTTGTTGGATCGTTGGCATAGACCTTTTTTTTCAAATAGCTCCATAGGAAAAAATCTAGAGGTGTTAGATCGCAAGATCCAGGGGTCCAATTAATATTTTCTCTTCGATCAATTATTCGATTACCAAATTGCTGTTTCAAGAGACTGATTGTTTCTGCTGCTGAATGACATGTTGCACCGTCCTGTTGGAACCACATATTCTGCACATCAATATACTACAATTCATCCCACAAAAAGTTACTAATCATCGTTCGATATCGATCACCATTCACAGTAACAGCATTTCCATTGTCATCTTCAAAAAAATATAGACCAATCACTCCACCAGCCCAAAAACCACACCAAACGTTACTTTTTGTGGATGTATCGGTCTTTCTATTATTTCTCGTGGATTTGCTTCAGCTCAGATTCGATAATTTTGCTTGTTAACAAATCCACCCAATTCTAAATGTACTTCGTCGCTGAAGACGATTTTGTTGAAAAATATCACATTTTCAAGTTTCTGTTGTATTGCCCAATTAACAAATTGACAACGTAAACAAAAGTCTGTTGGCTTTGTTTCTTGCGTTATCTGAATCTTGTAAGCCCTTAACTAAAGATCTTTGTGCAAAATTCTGAATAAAGTTGTTTTTGGAATGTTCAATTGCTGTCCACGATGACGAATTGATGTTTTTGGTTGTTACAGCTGGAATATTTTCTTCTGAACGCCACTACGATGATATGTTATACTTTTTTTATTTTTTACTGAACCAGTTTCCACAAATTGTTGAACAATTTTTCCAATAGTAGCATTTGACGGACAATTTCCATGTTCTGTACGAAATTTTCTTCCATCTTCTGCAGAACTATCACCAAATTTAAAATAATTTTTAATAATAAACACGCGTTGCTCAATCGTATATCTCTCCATTTTTAATAACCGGAATATTCCTACTTGTCATCTGTCAAATAACATATGATATCCTATTAAAAAAATGGCGGCAAATTTAAAAATTAACCTCAAATTGGTACACTCTTTAGTTGTCTGATTGTTTGTTCAAACATCACGTAAAAACTACTGAACTGATTTTCTTGAAGCATTTTTATTGAAAAGCCCATATAATTAGTCTTAAACACTGACATATATTTTATCTCGTTATATTGACGGGAACAGGAAATATAGCAATAAAGGCTCAACGTCTCGGTCTATTAGTCCATGCCACACATACCAAATACTTGTTTTCCCAAGACATTTTTTATTGTAATATTTATTATATTACAATAATACAATATACTTCGTGGGTTCAGTTTAAAAATTATAACAACTAGTATTCACTGTCACTATTCTAGAACTTTATTTACATTCAAACATCTGATTCAAATACAATAACAAACCCATATAAGCTAGTCGACGCGGTATCACTGCCTGGCGATCGTGGCGTTCTTCTTTTATATCACCAGCGTAGAATTCTCCAGTAGAAATCAACATCGTTCTTTCCGCTGCCGAGCCTTTTCGAGAATCGTATTTTTTTATCTTGAAGCGTTTGTTGTCGTGCTGAAATGATACAGGGTCGACTTTGGGTAAATTTCGTAACACTGCCCCCCCTTTAATTCTGATCGTCCCGATCAGAAACATCCCCTCCATGGTAGGGAGCGAGTCGATCTAAGTGAACCACCTTCAATTTAGCCTTGGGGTTTCGACGGATCCGGTAGACGACATCATTCAGCCTCTTGACCACTTCGTATGGACCATCCCAGGCGGGTGTAAGCTTTGGGGATTTACCCTTGCTCCGTTGGGGGTTGTACAGCCAGACTTTGTCCCTCTCCTGGAACCCGGCTGAATTGGCCTTGAGGTCGTATAGCGTCTTCATCCGGTCACTGGTGGCCAACATCTGCGTTCGGGCTAAGTCGTGTATTGCCAGCATGTTATGTCGGAGCTGGTCGGCATAATCGTCGATGTCTTGGGGAGGTTCTTCGGGGGAGCCAAATGCCAAGTCGCATGGTAATCGCAGCTCCTTTCCGAATAAGACCCTGGCTGGGGTCAGGCCTGTACTATTATGTACAGCAGAGCGATATGACAACAGGAATAGGGGAATATGCTCATCCCAATCACGCTGGTTATTGCTGACGACCTTGGATAGGTGTTGTTCCAAGGTCCTGTTGAATCTTTCCACCATTCCGTCTGACTGTGGGTGTAATGGTGTTGTTCTCGTTTTTCTGATCCCCAACATCGTGCAGACCTTCTGGAATACATTTGATTCGAAGTTACGCCCCTGGTCTGAATGTAATTCCATCGGGACGCCAAACCTGCTGAATAGTTGTTCTACTAGCACCGTCGCTACCGTGGTTGCCTCTTGGTTGGGTATCGCATATGCCTCAGGCCATTTGCTGAACTAATCCATTGCGACCAGAATGTATTTGTTCCCCCTCTCAGACTCGGGAAACGGACCGGCGACATCGATGGCGATTCTCTCAAATGGGACGCCCACATTGTACTGCTGCATTCTGCCCTTGGTCCGGGTCTTCGGGCCCTTACTGGCGGCACATGTGGCACATTTGCGGCACCAAGCTCTGACGTCTTCGAAGTAATTCACCCAGTAGTACCGCTGGCGAACTTTGTCTAGGGTTTTATTCATGCCCAGGTGGCCTCCGGTAATTCCATCATGCACTTCGGTCAGGATGGCTGGTACCTTTTTCTTCGGAACTACCAGTTGGGACTTGGTTTCTCGTATATCAGCGCTTTCCCAAACTCGCTTGAGCATTCCATTATCTACTCTTAGAGAGTCCCACTGAGCCCATAACGATTTCAGCACGCCGGAGTATCTGGCTACCTCGTCCCATCGTGGCCTGGGTGCCCCTCTCATTTTGAGTGACAAGATTGGTTCGATGTCTGGATCAGCCATTTGGTCCTGGATGCACTGTTCCGTTGTCCATTCTTCATTGGCCTGCACTCGGATCTGCCTGATGGAGATACCCTCTCGCTGTTCCGTCTTCAGACAATGCTTGCATTCCGCTCTACAGGGTCTTCTGGATAGGGCATCGGCATTATTGTGCAACCGGCCGGCACGGTGTTCCACCTTGAAGTCGTATTGCTGTAATTTCTCCATCCATCTGGCCAGTTGTCCTTCCGGTGTCTTCATGTCCAGCAGCCATTTGAGTGCGGCATGATCTGTTCGGATTAAGAAATGGCGACCATACAGGTATTTGTGGAAATGGTCTGCAACCCTTATTATTGCAAGAAGTTCTTTTCTGGTGACGCAATAATTTCTTTCTGGCTTCGAGAATCCACGGCTGTAGTACTCGATCACCCTCTCTTCACCATCTTGCACCTGGGATAGGACGGCCCCCAAACCTGTGTTGCTGGCGTCGGTGTCTAAGATGAACTTGCCGGACTGTGTAGGAAAGGCTAGGATTGGGCTGGAACATAGTGCTGCCTTCAGTCGCCTGAATGATGTTTCGCAATCCTGATTCCAACGAAAGGTCTCCTTCTCTGTGGTCTGCCGATGTAGAGGGGCGGCAATGGTGGCAAATCCCTCAACAAAACGCCGGTAGTATGAACAGAGGCCCAAGAAGCTTCGGAGTTCATGCTTGTCCCTCGGGACTGGCCAATCACGGATCGCTTCTATCTTGTCTTCGTTGGTGCGGATTCCTGACTCGGACACTACGTGACCCAAAAACTCTACTTCTTTTTGGAACAAGGAACACTTCTTCGGATTGAGTCTCAGGTTGACATTATTAATTCTGGAGAATACTTCGTCCAGGTTCTTCAGATGGTCGTCGAATGTCTGACCCATGACTAGAATGTCGTCGAGGTATACAAAGCACGTCCTCCATGTTAACCCGCTCAGTACATACTCCATTAGCCCCTCAAATGTAGCGGGTGCATTACATAACCCAAAGGGCATGACCGTGAACTGAAACAGCCCTTTACTGGTGGAGAACGCTGTCTTCTCTCTGTCGTTTGCGTGCAGACCAACCTGCCAATATCCACTTTTTAGGTCTAGTGTGGAGAACCAACGGGAGCCTGCTAGTGTGGTCAAAGTGTCATCGATTCGGGGTAGTGGATAGCTGTCTTTCTTCGTGACGTCATTGAGCTTTCTGTAATCCACGCAAAATCGGGTGGTTCCATCCTTCTTTTTAACTAGCACGACGGGAGCAGACCATGGACTGATGGATGGCTCAATAACTCCATTTTGTAACATGGACTCGATGTTTTCCTCGACTGCCTGTTGTTGCCCCAATGGTAGTCGTCTAGGTGGTATTCTGATGGGCTGAGCCTTTCCAGTATCTATTCGATGCTGGATGATGTTGGTGCGACCGGTGGTTCCATTTTTACTGTTAAAAATTTGCCAGTGTTTTGTGATAAATTGCTTGGCTTTTTTCTGGTTCTCTGGTGTCAAGTGTGTTAAGTGGTCAGCAAACTGTTGTAGGAACTCTTTATCGGGCCCTGTCTCCTTCACCGACGTCTGGTACTCTTCTTCGCAATTGATGATGGTCTCTACTGGCTCGAAACAAGCTATCTCTTGACCATTGGTAATTCTGATGTCGTTGTTGGACAAATTCAGGACTCTGATTGGTATATCTCGTCCGGTTTTAACTATAGCCCGTCCAACTAAGTAGTCATGAGCTGAGTGTACGGGCTCCACCATTCCAACGCAGCTCCCAGGATTGCTGTCTAGCTGCCCATGAATAATCTGTTCTGTTCGACCGGGATTTCTAGCTGAAGACTTTGCCACAATTTTTATGGGCGTGACTGATGTGTTGACGGGCCGTGTCAATACAAATTCCTCATTCAGGAACCGAAGAACATCATATCTCGGGTCGAACATAAATCCATGCTGGCTAATTAGGTCCATTCCCAGTATAAAATCGTCCTCAATATTCGCTACCAGGACCCTATGCCGGATCATGTTGCCCCCTATCTGTAGCACGACATCTGCCTCACCCTGTATAGACATGGACTAGCCGGTGACTGTTCTGAGCTGGATGTTATTGGTAACTGATGCTCTCAAAACCCTGGACTTGGCAATGGACACAGCGGCGCCGGTATCGATGGTGATGGTAACTGCTCGCCCGTTGATGGTGCCTCTGATGACTAGGCTGCCGCTATCTCGGCAAAATCCCCAGATGGATAACGTTTTGGGGGCTGGTGGAGGGACAGTCAGCATTCGCCCCCCTATGCTGACTGACTGACGGTCCCTGGACATGTGGCTGTTCTGTTGGTTACCCCTGGTCGGTGATCGTTCAGGTGGCCTCACTCGACAATTACGTTGGAAGTGCCCTGTCCGTCCGCAGCCGTAACATGCTCCTCTGATGCCAGTTCTTTGTGACCGTTCTAATATTTTGTTCCGGCCAGCCAGCAGCGCTTGAAATGGGGACTCTGACTCTTCCTGGTTGAAGGAAACTGCTCGGACCCTTGGCTTGGACATGTTCATGACGGCCTCTACTTCCAAAGCCCGAAGTAGAGCTTCATTACTTTTCTTGACGCCACTTAGTCTTAGATTTCTTTGTACTTCCACATCTCTGATGCCGTTTATGAAACTCTGCGTGGCCAACTGGTCTTTCGTTTCCTCTGGCAGGTCTGGGTAGGACAAGTGTACTAACCGTCTAATCTCTGCTTCGAATTCTTGAAGGCTTTCACCGGATTTTTGCGTTTTTCCACTGAGTTGGACTTGGTATACCTGGCTCAAGGATTGATTGTCGTAGCGTTTGTCTAGGGTGGCGATGATCTTGTCGAAATTGCCTTGTTCATCGACTGGAATGCTTTGGAGGAGTTCTAGGGCCGGACCTCTTAGCGAAATTACCAGAGAAGTAGACTTTTCTTGATTATCCCATCCATTAGCTGTAGCCCGGCCTCAAATTGTCGTTTATACATTGGCCAAGATGAACTGCCGTCGAATGTGGGTGGTTTACTAAAGGAACCTTTGGTACTCACGGTTTGCTGGTATATTCCTCTCTGCAAATCTTGTTGCAATTTTTTAATCGCTGTTTCCACTTTATCTTGTACTTCACTGTGTACTGCGTCTTTAATTGAACTGATTTCAGCTTTTACCTGGTTTTGGATAGCACTTATTTCAGACTTCACCTGGTTCTGGACGGAATCGATGTCATCTACTTTGATTTCAAGAGTCTCCACATTATTTTTTAGGATCTTTATGTCGTCGTTTATTTCTTTTATATCTGATTCAACTATTTGCATTCTTTCATTAACTGTTTCATTAACTTGCGATACTATTTGCATTAATTGTTCAAATTGCAATTGTCTTTTTTCTTCCGTTTTGCCTTGTTTTTCTTCAAATATCTTAAAATCAATTTGTCTCTGTTCATTCAATTTCGAGAATAATCCCTCAATTAAATTATGTTGCTCACTTTTCATCGTGGAAACAAGATTTTGTTGTTCACTTTTCATCGTGGAAACAAGATTTTGTTGTTCACTTTTCATCGTGGAAACAAGATTTTCTAATTCTATTTTACGTTTTTCATCGATATTAGTGACAAGATTTCCTAATTCAACTTTAAGTTTATCATCAAAAGATTTCACTAACCTTTTTTGAATTTCTTCTTGATGTTGTTTTTCCTTCTTGTCACGTTTTTCTAGAATCTGTGCAATTTTTTCGTCCAGTCCCTCTGTAACCTGCTTGACTATTTTTTTGGTAGTTTCGTCCATACTACGAGTTTCCATAAATCAAATTAGGATGTTAACTGCACTTAATCCTTCACTTCTGACACCAAATTGCAATATACTTCGTGGGTTCAGTTTAAAAATTATAACAACTAGTATTCACTGTCACTATTCTAGAACTTTATTTACATTCAAACATCTGATTCAAATACAATAACAAACCCATATAAGCTAGTCGACGCGGTATCACTGCCTGGCGATCGTGGCGTTCTTCTTTTATATCACCAGCGTAGAATTCTCCAGTAGAAATCAACATCGTTCCTTCCGCTGCCGAGCCTTTTCGAGAATCGTATTTTTTTATCTTGAAGCGTTTGTTGTCGTGCTGAAATGACACAGGGTCGGCTTTGGGTAAATTTCGTAACAATAAAAACGTTGTATAATTATTTATTATGTTTGTGTAAAAATGTATTCTGACCTAAGATCTAATTACAATTAAATTGTTCATTATGGCCAATTTCTAAAACAGTTTATAATTTTTAAAATATTTATTATTCCTATTCAAAAGATTCTTCTTTGGCGGATAGTATATACATACGTATAATGTTGTTTAGTTTTAAAACAAAGTTTTAATATCATCCGTCTAAAGGAAGTAAGATAAAGATACAAGATGTAGGTATACAGGGTGTAAGCATACAGTATCTGTATACACGGTGTTAGTATATTTGTATGAGAAATTACTCAACGTAAACCGTTAGATCTGAGTGAGCCGTGAGAAGTAAATAGAGTGTAATATATTGACTGTATATAGACTGTAAGTCTACAGCGTGTAAGTTGCATGGAGTTTCTATACTGGGTATACATAAAAATGGATTTCGTATATAGGGTGTACGGATATTGATTTCAGAACATGTAGGAGAATACGGAGTGTAAGTAAACAGATTGTAAGTATAACGGGTACACACACAGGGTGTTTTGTAGAAGGTTCGCCAAACATGTAGGGCGGATAGGTGGGCTCATGTGCGATATTATGTAATTAATTCTCAGATCTTTTCAAATAAAGTTTTGTAACTTTTTTTATTTTTCAGTGTATCTTCACCAAATGAACTTAAGTATAATCTATGATGTTTGTTTGCTCTTCTGCATTCAAAATTTGGCACAAAATAATTGGTTGAAAAAATGATATGAGTCCCTAAAAATACTCATTAAGTTAAACAATTTATCACATTACAAACAAAAAATTAAATCGAGAACTTCGAATGCCTACAAAAACTTCTCTTCTTGAACTCCTTTCCAATGATATATCACACTTATTGGAAAGTAATCAGTATCATAATAAAATTTGAGGTTGTAGCTTACATGGTCAAAACTAAAAAATAAAAAATAAAACATACATCAAGTTGCAATAATTTTTATAAATTTTGTTCAAACAGGCTTCCACTACTACCCTTTTTATGACTGCTACAGTCTAGTCTATAGTCGCATCTCACCCCACATTGTTTCAGAAGCAACATTTATTCTTTCTCTTAACTGCTCCTTGGTTTCTATTTCTCTCTCATAAACGAGTTGCTTGGCCCGTCCCCAAACTCAAAGGGAGCAGGTCTGGCGACCTTGGATGCCAGAATACAGGGCCAGATCTCTCAATCCACGTGTGTGGGAGGTAATTTGTCCAGGAGCTCTCTGACAGTTGGTTTATAACATGCTGGACAGTCAACTTTTTTGAACATTATCTGTCTTCCAATGGGATTTCATCTAATAAGATCGATAAATCGTTCATTAAAAATTCATTTACGAGAGAAATGGAAACCAAGGAGCAGTTAAGGGAAACAATCAATGTTGCGATCCAAAAAATGCGGGATGATCAATTTTCTTAGATGAAATCCCAATGGAAGACAAATATGATGGCTGTCTAGCACATTATAAGCGAACTCTCAGGGAGCTCCTGGACAATTCATTACCAAACGCGTGGCTTGTGAGAACTGGCCCTATACTCTGGCCTCCAAGGTTGCCAGACCTGACTGCCTTTGATAATTTTGTATGGTGATGGGTCAAGCAACTCATTTATGAGAGAAATAAAATCCAAGGACCAGTTAAGAGAAAGAATAAATGTTGGTTTTGAAATAATGTGAGATGCGATGCTACTAGAGACTACCACTGTAGCAGTCGCAAGAAAGTGTCGCGATTGCATCCGTAGCGGTAAAAGCGGGTTTGAATAAAATTTGTAACAAATTATTGCCACTTGATATATGTTTCATTTTTTGCAGTTCTAACCTTGTACAATGTCAAATTTTATTATTATATTATTATCGTTGGGAAAGGGCTGAAATAGAGAAGTTTTTGTAAGCATTCGAAGTTCTCGATGTTCTTCTTATTATTTTTTTTTTGTAATGTGATAAAATGACTTTTTTATCGAACCTCGCCATTGGTGGACTTATATCGTTTTTTCAACCAATTGTTTGTGTCAAATGTCGAATGCAGAAGAGCAAACAAACAATATAGATTAGTTTTAAGTTGATTTGGTGAAGATACAGTGAAAAATAAAAAAAATGTGAAAAAATCTGGGAATTAAGGAAAAAAATGAAATTAAAAAAAAAACAAAAACCATAAGCTATCTAGATGTTCTATACGCTACATAATATGGCAAATGAGCCCACCTATCCAACCTTAAAGTATGGCCAACCTTCTACAAAACACCCTGTATAGAGGATACACATATAAATCAAGTACTGCCACAACTAAATATACACAGGGTGTAAAGGTAGTATACATTGTACTCCCATACACAATATTCGTGCATGGTTTCTCATTATAATTTCACTTAATTACTTAACATATTGTATACAAAATTAATTAATTAATTCTTAGAGCCTTTGTTAATTCTAAAATATTTCACACTTCAGATAAAACTGTACTTCAAATACCAAATTATATCCGAAGAAATTGACAATAGATAACGTCTGTCATTTACCTTAAGATGACTTGAGTAATACATCTGATTACAAACTTACAATTCATTTAAAAATCATAAAATGGTAGTACCTTAAGAAATACAACAATTATAAACTAAATAGAATACAAAATATGAATTTGATAGATTTCGTTAAATTTGAAGACGCAAGATGTAAAGACCCACATCTAGGATTTTCGTGGAAACTAGCACATAGAGGTTCCGAATCTGGAACCGTTCCATGTAATTGCTGTTACCCGTAATTCCTAGGTTAGAATGTCACGACGAAATTTTCAGGTTAACTTCACCTGTCAGAGATATTGAATACTCTTTTCGAGGTGTCATTCTTTTGTACGCAAGACAATACATATAATATATACTGTTTCTGGTTAGGGAACCTTCATCAGTTGCGCTTCCCATAATTGAATGTCCTCTTTCTTATGCATTTAATACATTTTCGGGGAAACTAGCAGATTCGGAACCTCTATTAACACAACTAGTAGATTAAAGGAATATTTGTAAACTCCTATTTTTATTCAATTTAGTTTGTAATTGCTGCGTTTTTTAAGGTACTACCATTATATGAATAAGCTCCATCGGACGCGAAGTAATTGTCACAATTTTTAAATAAAGTGTAAGTTTGTAATCAGTTGTATTACTCAAGTCATCATGAATTTCAACTTTCACCAAGTAACAGCCAACTCAATCCAACATTTGCATTATCTCATTGTAAGTAACTTTGGAAACAGTTACTATTCATGAGAATTTAAGTTTATAGTTAGTCTTCTTAAGCCGTATTTTATACAGTAATGGGCAAATGTTTGGAACCAAATAAATATCTCTGGAATTATTAGAAATATCAAAATGAAATTTGGAAGCTGGATACTGCAGTAGATTGCCTATTTCTTTTTATTTTTATTTTTTTACAATTTTGAACTTTCTGTTTTACCGGAAGTAATGTCGATTTTAAAATTTTCAATGAAACACCCTGTATAGTATTTTAGTTTCTGATGAAACATTTTATTGCAAATACAAAAATATCGGCTTTGATATTGTTTACTTCAATACCTACCGAGATATTAACAGAAAAGTAACTAAGGAAAGGAAAAATTCGATGGTAGCTTAACTCGGTTCAGATTTCATTTACGCCCGATATAAACAAATCGCTCGGTAAGAATTTGTATTTCTATTGGCCAATCGGTGGCATTATACCGTCACAGCCAACATCACTGCTTGTTCCATTGTCGAATACACGTGCGTTTGTTTAAATCAGCCGCAAATTAAATCTGAATCAAGTTTAGTAGTCCATGAAATTCATTGCAGAAGTGCCAGTAGTTGTCAAAATAAGTTATTAGTTTTTTTTATTTGAACGTAAAAAGATTGTATTGTTTTAATTTGATGGAAAATTCCGAATTAAGTGAAAGAGAAAGAATAGAAATGTTAATGATGATTGGGTATGGGAGAGGAAAAGGACGCATCAAGAAGTTTGTGACCTTTTTGTCCATTCGAATACACAAATATCCCGTTCAGCAGTGACGAAAACTTTGCGAAGGTACGACTCAAGTGGAACAGTTAGCAATTTACCAAAAAGTGGACGGTTAAAAAGTGCAAGTAATGAAGGTGTAGCTCAAAATGTTGCTATATCTTTGGAAGAAAATCCTCACTTATCCACTACCGACCTCACCAATATGCATGAAATTAGCCTCGTTCAGTAGGAAGGATATTAAGACGAGAAAAATATCATCCATATAAATTCTCCTCGTTCAAGAACTCTCCGAAGACTATATCGACAGACGTTTGCAATTTTGTGAAACGATGATGGATATTTGTAACCGTGATAATAATTTTATAAGAAATGTGGTGTTTTCAGACGAAGCTACATTTTGTTTAAATGTTACGGTTAATCGACATAACTGCCGTTACTGGTCGCAAAGTAATCCTAATTGGGTACAAGAGGCTCATACACAAGATCCCCAAAAATTGAACCTTTGGGCAGCATTTATAACAACAGAATTGTGGGACCGTTCTTCCTACAAGAAACTTTAAACGGAGATAGGTATTTACAACTCTTGGAGACAAGTTATTCCGGCATTATTCCGGCATTGGAGGTAAATGGACAATTACCAAATAATATCTGGTTTCAGCAGGATGGAGGACCACCCTATTACGCTCGCATTGTTCGAGATCATTTAGATAGGACATTTCATCACAGATGGATTGGTAGAATGGCCTGCACGAAGTTCCGACCTTAATCCCCTAGACTATTTTCTGTGGGGTTACTTAAAGTCTAAGGTTTATGTTGATAGACCAAATAATTTGCAAGAATTAGCTGCAAGAAGAACTCAAGGCATCCAGAGAATTACACCAGACGTAATAGCTAATGTTACTAGAGAAATTAAAAACCGACTTGCTTATTGTCAAGAAGTAAACGGTGCTCAGTTTGAACATCTAATACATTAAGTTTAGTTAAGTTAAGTTTCAATGTTTTGAAAATCAGATTTAGTAAATAATTATGATTATGTATTTCTTTAATGGATATTAGATTTTTCCTTTCCTTAATTACTTTTCTGTTAATATCTCGGTAGGTATTGAAGTAAACAATATCAAAACCCGATACTGTACAGGGTGTTTCATTGCAAATTTTAAATCGACATTACTTCCGGTAAAACAGGAAGTTCAAAATTGTAAAAAAATGGAAACAAATAGGCAATCTATTGCAGTATCCACCTTCCAAATTTCATTTTGATATCTCTAATAATTCCAGAGATATTTGCTTGGTTCCACACATTTGCTCATCACTGTATATAATAAGAAACTTCACTGATTGGCTTTACAATTATCTATCTGTGTTTAATGAAGTAGTATGTAATGATCTAATTTATACAAAATACTTGAGATGTCGTTGCTGTCGAAATATTGAACTTCCGACAAATCCTTGTCAATGCTAGGCAGTTCCTAAACTTAAACACGCATAAAAAACAATCATCAGTTTAAACACTCATATTCCAGTACATTTCTATGAGTATACAATTCTGAGCATTTGTGGGATAATAACTGTCAGAATATCAGAATACGTATTGCTGTTTTTGTTGAGTAAGGCAATGAATTCAATTACGTTCACCAAAGATCTTTACAAACATAATATTACATAAATTTGCATGACATGACATGAACCTCGCCTCTTCAGTGGCCCGATCTAATGTCATCAGAATTAGTCAAAAAACCCATCAGGAAATGCTGGTGAACTAATAGTAGGTAACTTTTTACCAGCTTTTGCAGCAATCACTGTTTATGATCTTTTTGAATAATCTGCAAAATTATTATGAAGGTAAACCAATCCCTCAAAGAAGTTGCTTATTTATTTTTGATTTTGCTTAATTACAAAATAAGCATGAATATATGCAGGAAGATCTAATTAGATACATCACATGATAAACGGAATCTGTTCGTTTGCCCGTACTGACAAGATGCTGAATGGGAACAGGATATCGGCAAGTTTATGTTTATGTATGGGATAGGGAAAACATGTACTCGAGTTCTGCGGATAGATGGATGAATTTGAATAACAAATTTATCGTGCAACTATTTAAGTTAGGCGTATGCCTTAGTCGTGTTTCTCAGAAGTCGTAGCCGACAGTGATATCGAAAATATCAATTTGGTTGCGTTCACCAAAATTGAAAAAAGATTACAAACTAAAGAGTAAATCAGTAACATATATTGATAATAATAAATTCCCTTCATTATTAGAGGGGTTTCTTATTTCATTTAACGTTACTTTTTACTGGGCCAGCTAGAAATGCAGAACCTAAAATTTACTCACAAATTATTTGAGATTAGTTACCACATTTTAACAAAATCTACAAATTATAGGTATATTAAATTTAGTATATACTCAATGTTTCGACTCCTGCTTAGAAGCCATTATCAAAAGACAAAAATGAAAAAAGGAGTTTCAGATTCTGGATCGAACTCGGAGTCTAAATCTGCCTACTTCCCAAGAGTCACTAGGCAGCTGAACTGAGTGTGAATCTGCTCTGATTCTTTTATTTATAGTTATCAGTCGATTAGAAAGGGATGTCACGTAATGAGAGGGCTGTGTGGTGATTGGTTGGGTGTTGTTGGGCGTGTCTGGTTTGTTTATTTTGGCTATTACGGAGCTCCATACTGTAGGAAGGCGACTACTCTCATGGCATCGTTTTAGACAGAGAGGTCGTTTCTCTATTTCTATAGCGAATACTAGATGCCCTAAGGGAAGTGAAGGATATGATAGTCCTACTTTCATCGAAGTTGATAGGGTGCCCTGTTTGGATATGGTGAAGCGCGAGAGCTGTCGGGTCTTTTTAACGAACTGATAGAGAGTGTTTATATAGTAGATGGTTGACGCGTACGACCGATGTAGCTTTGTTTTCAGTTTCGACAAGGAATTTCGTAAACTCCTCGATCCTCGTTAGGTACTTTTTGTAGGGTTCTCGGTTAAATTGACTATTGTTTGAGTGGTTTTGAAGACTTTATTTGATATCGGTGTAGAGTTCGTGCAGTTTTGTCAGTGTCTTCTGGAATGTCCGGAAGGAAGGCTTTCCGGTGTTACTGGTCTATTTGTTGAGTTGGTGAATTCAGGAGTTGTTGAGATTTTTCTAAATAGAATTTTTTTGGCTTTATATATATTTTCTACGGTTTTGCTAATGATTAAATTGTATCAAAAGTATTTGACAGACCTATGAGCCTCATTAACATAGCTTTGTTATAATGGGTTAGTTGCGCAGCATTCATACAATATCTACCAGACCAACATTTCTGTATTTTGTCAATTACTAAAATGTTGTGTTCAAATATATATCAGTCTGTGATAGACTTTTTCTTTAACATGCAAATTATGGAAATGAACGTTAGATGTTGGACAATTCCAATACATAAATAGAGAAGTTCTTTCCTTTGAACAAACCACAATAGTAAAATGAAATATAAGGAAAAAAGTATATCACTAAATGTTCAAAATGATGTCCATCCTCATAATAACATAACTTTGCCCTTTAAAAAAAAATAGTCAGTGCACTATTAATTCCCCTCCTCAATCTTTCGAACTTTTTAACAATATTTTGAAGATCCTCAATATTTTGATATTCCCTTTGACAAAAAACTAAAATCATTTGTGCTTCTACCTGCCCAAGTAACTATGTGTGCAAAATTACCCATGATTATAACTCATCTACAGCACTTTTTAATATAAAGCGGGGATTTTTTAGAGGTACAGAATTTTAAAATAAAATAAAACACTATTTTGTCTGTTCATTGGGTTTTCTCTCCTCCAAATTTTTTCTTGCAACATATAAGTATTTAAAAATTGTATATGTAGAACAAAGTGTAGTAAGACAATTTCGTAAAATTGCCCGGATTACTGGCTGTCCGTACAGCGATTCTTCCTCACAGTTATTCTGAGAGAAAGAGATGTCTACAAAATAATCAACCAGTATTCCTGTATATAAGTAATGTATTGTATATTGTGTAATACTTATCTGTGTATGGAGACGTTTCAACTCAGAGTCTGGAGTCGTTGTCAATCGTTTAGTGTTGTTTTCGAGGTTTTTTCTAAAAAAATTTCGCTTTGATCTTGAATTTGTTTTTTGTCAAAAAATTTGACACTGACAATTTGTCGTTTGGCGATCACTTGACGCAGAGGTTACCGTTTTTTTGTTCTGTTAGCAATAAATTCCTCCAGTCCAAATGAAGGTTCTTCTCTCAACAAAATCTTTGTTTTATCCCAGTCTATCCTATGGCTGCCGGTGCTCGTTAATACATGATTGGCCAAATTTGATTTGTCCACATGTCTTCTGGAAATGTTATATTGATGTTCTTTTTTCCTTACTTCTAAAGGTCTTGAAGTTTCACCGGTATAAGAATGGCCACAGTCACACAAAACACTGTACACACAATTTTTAGAACTCTGGGTTGCGTTAAACGGTTTGGTATGTGTGAGGATAGAGCGCAAGGTATTATTTGTTTTAAAAACAAGTTTAACGCTGTATTTATTTCCTAACCGCTTAATTTTTTCTGATACACCTGGGATATATGGAATTATGTTCATAATTTGGTTGTCTGTTTGTGTTTGGTTGGTATTAGTGTGATGGTTATTTGTGCTGGTTTCTTGTTGCGATTTTCTTTCTAGCTGATTTATAGTTTTATTTATAAAGTCTTGGGGATATTCATCTGGAAGTAGATGTTCTTTGATAATATTGACTTCTGTGTTAAAGATTTGGGTGGATGAAGATATGTTTTTTGCTCTATCATATAAGCACTTTACAACACCTTTCTTTACATTTAAGGGATGGTTGGAGTGAAAATTCAAATATCTATTAGTATTTGTAGGTTTTCGATAAGTACTTGTACTTATTGTGTTGTTTGTTCTATCTATAAGTACATCAAGATAAGCAAGTTTATGCAAATTTTCCATCTACATTGTAAATTTTATTGTGGGTTCTTGACTATTGATGTAATCTAGGAATGAGTGCAGTTCTTCAGCACCATACTCCCAAACCACAAAAATGTCATCAACGTATCTCCACCACACTTTTAGTTTATTCTTATATTTGCCTATGATTGTTTCTTCAAAATATATCATGAATATATTACTGATTATAGGAGATAAAGAAGAACCCATGGCCATACCAAATTCTTGTTTATAGAAATCTCCTTCAAATTGAAAATATGTAGTGTTTAAGCAAAGTTCGGTTAGTTCCATAATTGTGTCAATGTTTAATTTTGTTTTGTTGTGTAAGGTAATATCTTGTTGTAATTTATTTTTTATAATTTGTAATGATTTATCAACAGGTACATTTGTAAAAAGACTAACTATTTCGAAACTTACTAGTATATCATTTCTGTTGATAATAATGATTTTTAATTTTGTTAAAAAATCATTAGTGTTTTTTTAAATTGTTTGGATTATTTTCGTAAGGTTTAATTATATTTAGTAAAAATTTTGATATGTTTTGTAATGGTGAATTTATTGAACTTACAATGGGTCTCATTGGTATTGTGTCTTTATGTATTTTTGGAACGCCATATAAATGTGGAGATTTACTATAGTGTGGTGTTAAGGGTTTTCGTTCTAATAGAGTGAATTCTTGTTTGTGTTTTTTTATAATGTCTCTAGCGGCTTTTTTTATATTTTGCGTAGTATCTTTTTTGAGCATAGAATATGATCCTGTGTTAATAAGGTCCATCATTTTGGTGTTATAATCATTTTTATCAAGTATAACCGTAGCGTTACCTTTATCGGCAAGTAGAATTTTAATTGTGTTGTCTTTTTTAAGTTTTTCTACGGCATATTTTTCTGTAGGAGTAAGATTGTGTTTCATTTTGTGTTGCTTCTCTAGAAGTAATTTATTTCTTATTCAGTATTCTAAAACAAATAATACCTTGCGCTCTGTCCTCACACATACCAAACCGTTTAACGCAACCCAGAGTTCTAAAAATTGTGTGTACAGTGTTTTGTGTGACTGTGGCCATTCTTATACCGGTGAAACGAGCACCGGCAGACTGGGATAAAACAAAGATTTTGTTGAGAGAAGAAAATTTAAAAAAGAGAAAACTTAAAGAAGCCAGCTGTATGATGATAAACAACACTGAAATCGGAGCACCTTTAGCCGACCTTTATTTGGACTGGAGGAATTTATTGCTAACAGAACAAAAAAACGGTAACCTCAGCGTCAAATGATCGCTCTACGACAAATTGTCAGTGACAAATTTTTTGACAAACAACAAATTCAAGATCAAAGCGAAATTTTTTTAGAAAAAACCTCGAAAACAAGACTAAACGATTGACAACGACTCCAGACTCGGAGTTGAAACGTCTCCATACACAGATAAGTATTACACAATATAAAATACATTACTTATATACAGGAATACTGGTTGATCATTTTGTAGACACCTCTTTCTCTCAGAATAACTGTGAGGAAGAATCTCTGTACAGACAGCCAGTAATCCGGGCAATTTTACGAAATTGCCTTACTACACTTTGTTCTACATATACAATTTTTAAATACTTATCTGTTACAGGAAAAAATTTGGAGGAGAGAAAACCCAATGAACAGACAAAATAATTCAAGACCTCCTCAACAATCTTTTCGAAATTACTTAGAAATAAAACACATTGAAATCATGATATTTAATTTTTAAGAAGTGTATATGGTGGAGATGATCCTATAGTAGCGTCAAAGGGTTGCATTAAGGAAGCGCTAGGAAGTGATATAAAAAAGTGTACTTTCAGGTTTGAGATTCCTTTTTGTTTCACCAATTGTTTGTTGTACGTGTTTGTATAAACATTTATTTACAACGTTTCAATGCCATCTTAGTGCGTTCTAATTTTTGTAATTGAGTTCTCATAACATATTCAAAACTACTTGGTTTCCTCCATTTCTGCACTGTAATCAATACCCACATGCCCTGGCATTGTTTCATAATTTGCGCCTTCTTGTTTGAAATGCTGAACCCGACTTTCGGTGCAGAATTCTATACCGTACAGTGTTATTATTATTCCGATTTCAATACCGACATCATCCTCTAAGGATAATTCAATATAATACGGCACAAACAGGACATGTCGCTCTGTCTTCCTCTTCTACGTGAACTCGATACGTATGGTCGTCCTCGTTTTGTGAATATATACGCGGCTGCATGTGTTGAATTTTCATTCGTTCGGGGTACAATTTGTTTTCATTTGTGTATGTGGTGTCATTTAATTACGGGTTTTCAAAATAAAGGATTTCGACTATACAGTATGGTAATTTATGTGAGTTTTTGTTTCTCTGAAATCCAATTTGGATTTCATTGATTTATTTTTCTTTAATGAGGTGTGGTTTTCGAGAATCGTAAATATCACTTGGAGAGGGTTAATTAAATGGAAAATTTGTAAATAACTAACTAATTACTAATTAAATAATTGGGAAAAACAGTTTAAACATTCCTTTCAATAGGAAATGAATACCAGGCCGTCGGCACGTTTAGCTGATTACTCTTGTATGTATTACCGTTAGTATTTTGTTTTAATTTATATTCGTGGAATTCGTAATGCAACTCTTAACAAATCAGTCGCCGAACAGCATTTTACGCTCTCCAACAATTCCTCAAAATTCTTCCTCTTGGCTCCATGCAAATTTAGTCATTCTGTTTATTTGTAGTAAGAGCTAAAATAATAAATTTATTAAATTAACCAGTTATATGTGTTATTAAAGCTAAAGCTTCTTAACGCATGCCCACTCTTACACATATGAAAATATATAAGCAAGTGAATGAAATGCATAATTTGAAAATTCAATTTTTTCGACACGTTCGGCCCGACACCACGCCTGACACCACGACTGACACCACGACCGACACCACGCCCGACATCATGATTGACACTAAGACCGACACCACAACCGACACCAGACAATACGTTGATCTTAAAATACCCATACAATTTAGTGTAAGAAACAGGGACGAGGTAATATATTAACAGTCTCTTCTTTTATAGAAAATAAATAATATTTAGGCAATATAACATCCAAATAAAATACAATACCTGCACAAAATTTGCTGTTCGTTCTAATAAAAACTCCAATTCCCTCTTTGGGGTAGGTCTCTAATTTGAAATAGGTATCTTAAATTAGAGAATTGACATACGTCAGAAGGCTTCATATTATAAAGTAAACATTTTACATTAAGACGTCTGAATAATAATTAAAATAATTGCGTGAAAAAGCTTAACATGTAAAAGTTCAAAAAGTTGTATTCAAGAATTAATATTGTTGTATTTGTATTACCTTTCGTCACTAGATGGCGCCACTATTAATTAACAAAAATGGCTGGACATTGTTAAATTTTTTAATATGGCATTGTATACTACTATACTTCTGGAGGTAGCTGCAGTGTACATTAATAATGCCCTTAGAGCATATACTTGATGTATCTTTAAAAACAAACATAATATTATCGTTTTATTAAATTATTTTTAATAGCGAACCTTAGAGCATATACATCTTATGACTTAAGAGCATTAACACAAAATTATCGTTTTGTGGTATTACGAAATTGGAACCAAACGTTAAGTTTCTTTCGTACACCTTCACAAGTATGTTCGAAATATTATAATTCAACAAAATTTATTTGGCAAAGAGAACCAGAGACAGAAATATAACAAGAGACGGAATGTATAATTCGTAAGAAGCTTTCGCTTCCATCGTTCAGTCTCAATTGACTGCCGCTCTTTTTTTTACTTATTATTTATTTTTATATTCTGACTGACCAATAATCAAAAAGTTAGTTCAACGTGCCGAATGAACCCGAGAGCCTACGACGTCAAGACCTAATCAAACCGTTATACTGGTGCACAGTGACGTCGATTCCAAGGGTAACTTTTTTTCTATCTTCCTTAAGCCTTTGTGGCTTTTCTTGAGCAGGAACTTTTCCGGAACTTCATCCCTTAGCTTTTACACGGCTGGTTATTGTTTATTAACCATGTGTCATTTCTGTATATTCGATCAAATACCGTTGTTGTTTTATGAAATTTTAATTAAATGTCTTTTCTTATTTTATTTTATAACTTATTGGAATGATCCCTCATCGTTTGTTATTAGTTACTACTTTTGATCTGATGCGTTGTAAACCTCAAAAACCATAATTTTAGTTTTAGTTATTTCTTCAGATATTCATTGATTATGTTGCAAATATATATATATATATATATATATATATATATATATATATATATATATTGTAAGAGATATACGCTTTGTTGGTGCGAAATTTTCTTTCAGATCGTTTATATCAAAACTGTTGCTTTTGTACTAAAATTATAATTCGTTACCAATTTCCATTAATATCGGATATGCAGTAAGAAACACATATATCTTATACGTTTTTGTTTTTTTTTTAACTTGCATATAATAGGATCACTAGTTTTACAGATTCGTATATCGATTAAGCCAGCTACATCAGAGAATATCACCAAATCAGGATCTAGTGCATGTCTTATTGCTAATTTATTCCTTATTTGTTGCCCTAACATAAAATTTATTGCTCTACCCCTTTCCCAGAAGCAGTGTTGGATGAGGCTTAAGTCACATTAGACACAGCTATATCTTAAAAAGAATTGAAAAGAAATAAAAAAAATATATATTTTCTTGGGGTCGGATTTTATTGCTAATTAACTGCTTACATCCTGCTCTAAATCAGATATTATTGCTCCAACCCCTTCGGAGAAACTGTGTCCGATGTAGCTAGAGTCTTAAGCCACAACGGACACTTTTCCTGGAAAGGCTTGAATTGCAAGGTCGTAGCAAGAAAAGTTTTTTTTGCAAACCTTTTAATGATGAAGTTGTCAATTTGTCCAAAATTGAATGTTCAATCCCAAATTTGGAGGGGGTCTTTTGACCCCCTAACACACACCACAGTTTTGGGTTGGAGAAATAAATTTTATTTTAGAGCCATAAATTAGCAATAAAATTTGCACTAGTTCAGGAATTGGCGATGAGGCTTAATAGACATTAGATTTGTGGCTTTGAGATATTGACACAATGTATACATTTGACATCTGCAATAATGATTTCCTTGTTTTGCGTTGTTCTTGCGATGAAAATGATCAATCACAGTCCTGCCAGACTGTAAGAACATCTAAAAATGGCAAAACTTACTCACTGAAAACATGAAAACCAACGAAATCGACTTTGCTTTCCAGACAGTCTTGACGGGGGTTCACCGTTGGCTATATCCAACTTTAAGGGAAAACACCACAGGGTGTCTCTGCTCTCTCGCCCTTTTCTAGGGTCCCGACGGGGTTAAAAATTGCAAGACGACCGTCTACAGGCGGCGTTCTTTACTTCGTTCATTCTAGTCCAGATAATTTAGTATACTCTTATCTTTGAACTTTGATTTTGAAAATACATAATCAGTGCTAAGATCAGTGCGGAAATATTTCAATTTTAAAATTGAGTTCAGTTATATTAATTTAGGGCTAAATTTAATCTGCCTTCTGTATTATTAACAATAAATGAGAATTGGACTCCCATACTAAAAGTTCCCTAATATCTTTGAGATTTGTTATAATATAGTACATCATAATATATATTTTTCTAGTTTAAAGTTTGCAAGTTTAAAAATAAAAAAACACATTTGTATGTCACGCGCTACCCTTTCATTTGACCTTCTACATCATTGGCTTGAATTTTTTAAAATTATTTGTTTAATGTTAGAAATTGCCCCAAAAATTGAGAATAAACTATCAATATGAAAAAAATATATATTTGTGTTCCTCCTTTGGAGCTCTATCTGTCATATTAGATAATGCACTTGAAATTTTTTTTGATTATTATCTTCTTTGTTTACCTGTCCCAATAAATACTCAGATATTTTCCTGTAAAGTCAAGTAAGGCCTTACTTTCCTAATTATCTTTCAAAATTTTAGGCTCAATAGTGCGGGAAATAGAGATTTTTGTATATTTTTATAATATCTTTTAAACAATTTATTTTAAAATACAAAAAAATATATTTGTATTCCCCATAACGAGTCCGTTCATTCTATATATTACATGACGGTTTGAAAAAATTGACATTTTTACTTTTTAATTAATGCTAAATTTTTTTACATAACTGTGATTTTTTATTTTGCATCTAATTCCATAATTTTCTCCCCAAACTTAATATGAATAAAATAAATATATAAAGTTCAAGTTTGGTCCTACTTTATTAACGATTTTGAAAATTTTAAGTCCTATAGTTTTGGAGATGACAGGTGGGATGGGTCAATTTTTGTCTGTTGTAGTTAATAACTTTTAAACAAATTATTTTAAAAATAAGAGAAAAAACCGTATTTAAATTCCTACTGAAAGCCCCTTCATTTGATATGGTACATCATGACAAAATTTGAATTTTGTAAAAAAATATATATTTTTTTTGTTTTTCAATTAAATCTATAATTTGCCTCCCAATAGTTTCAGATATTCTGAGAATAACCAGTATTCTTGTAAATAACTGGTATTGTTTGATGATTGTCTGTGTTCAGAGACATTTAAAGTTCAAATCTGGAGCCACCTTCAATTGCTGTGTGTTTAGCTAGTAGGTTCATTCCTAAACTCTTGCTTTGATACAAAAAATATTCTGCCTTACTAAATTTGATACCCTATTTACAATTTCAAATATTTATCTGTTGCAGAAAAACACTGAGGAGAGACAATCTTAATGAACAGGGAAAACAATTTTTATTCCTCGTTGTTCAGTTCTATATCAACTCACCATTTATAGCATCATTTGGTCGAGGTTGGTTTACAGCGGAACCGACTATGGATTTGACATTGCCGAATGTGAGGTGGCTTTTTTACCATTAATGGTATCTTGGAGTACTAAATTGTCTCAGACTTTGCACAATTTCCACCTGCTTACTGCCCTGGTTACTGCTGTGGAAGTCCAACCTAGTACTCCCTCTTATAATGACCTAGGCCTGTTGTCATTAAATTAGTTTCTCCGGGTTTATAATCTTTGTAGCCACTTAGCTGTGTTCCCCTTGATTTATTTAGTGTACTCTGTAATTATATTAAAACACTAACCACTGTGGTAATTTTCACAAATTTATTTATTTTGTGAAAATTACCACAGTGGTTAGTGTTTTAATATAATTAAAATACGAATTTTCACCAAGGAATGACCGAAACAATCATCAGTGTACTCTGTAAAATAAACTATCACATCTACGACAATCGAAATTAGACTTTGAGTAGTTAATCAGAAGATTTCGAGAACGCCATTGACCGCATCTCTACCAATATTCTGTATTACTAGTCCAGCAGCACCACCTGCTGGGGGACCGGAAGAATATTATTGTTTCTAACTCATAGGTAACCCGTCGAGTACCCTTCGTCAAAATTGGTCCTAACCAGCGCCTACCACTCCTGGCAGATTTATTGCACTTGCATAGTTTGATTATTTGTTGCATATAAGTGTTAGTCATAAGATTCTGATGTCTTTCTTGTTTAGAAGGTTGCAGATACCTTTGAATCAATGAATCAAAGCGAAAGGAAGGACGGGACTGATTAAACATTGCTTTCATGCTCAGTCTATAAGTATTTGTCTATGGCGAGCCCAGGTCAATCTCCATAACTGAGACAACGATTATGAGTCAATTGTCTTAAAAAGCTGAATTTTCAAGAGCAGTAGTGATACAACACGATTAGTACATCATAGTACAAGAATTTCCCGCTAGATGGCGCCACCAACCTCGAAATCGCTCACGTCAGTAACACGCAGTCAGTGTGACATCACGCCAGAGACATCTGCCATTGACAGCTGACGTTAGTTGCTGGTAACTCCAATTTCCACCACCCAGTAGCGTCATAGCCAAGATAAGTTGGTAGTAGTCCACGCTGGTCTCTATGGCGTACGGCAGCTATCAATGTAAGATGTCTATGGCGTGACGTCACACTGACAACCTGTCACCGACATGAGCGATTTAGATGTTGGAGTGGCCATCTAAGGGGAGATTTTTTACTATGATATACCAACCGTGTCTAAATAATTAGTACGTGCACCCCACGATGGCGCTTCACACATTTCCGCCATGTTATGATGTCAGATATCACAGCCGCCTTGTTGCTGTAGTACCCATTTCCACCAGCCTCGCGGGTCGTTATGGCGTACGTCAGCTATCAATCGCAGATGTCTATGGCGTGACCTCACAGTGATAGCCTGTCACCGACGTGAGAGATTTCGAGGTTGGTGGCGCCATCTAGAGGCAGATTTTTGTACTAGTATGTACTAACAGTGTTGTATCACCTCAGCGGTAGAGGAAATTTGAAACTGCCAATCAGAGTTCACAAGCCAACAATCGAGAACAAACGACCAATCAGTGTCTGGCACGTGGGTGTGGCTTACTAACGTCATGGAAATTAACAACTAATATTGATTTTTCAGAAATAAAGTATATTTAATGATTTTCCAAACCTTCATGTATCTTGAAGGATACAATATTTATCTGTTAACCGATAGACGTTGGAAACCTCATAATAATTATAGAGTTTTTTTGGTTCAAATGTTCCGAGGAAATTTAACCTTTCTGACCCGGACTAGCATTTCCTTCGTATCTTTTTCTTTTTGCAATTCGTGCAAGAGAGGAGAAACAAGGCGACATAATAGGAATACGTGAATATTTTCATTATAACGCCGAGCTTAGTGCGGTTTCTTATTGCGGAACTGATGCGTAATGTTTGAATATAAAATCAGTTTTTTTGTGTTTTTTCGGGGAAATAAAATATTACAAGAGGAGTAAAATATAGCATCGTTGGAGTTACAAATGTAAATACGGTGTACGGAAAGATTTGTGGCAAGCCTTTCGTTAAAATGGCGAAATAAGTGCAAAAAGAAATTTGGTTGTTTTTAGATCGTCTGTAATTTGCACAATTTTAGTTTTTTGGATTTGGCTCCCGGGTGGTGAGCTTGGAAAATAAAAAACCATCTGCGCTTAAGGCCACATGATAGAAGTGAAAGTTATACATACGGCCAAATTCAACTAAGCACTAACTTTGAATAAAAAAAAGTTGTTAAATGATTCCCACATTTCAGTAAATTTTACAAATCATGTCTTAAATGATTTTAAAGGGCCATCTAAAAAACTGTTCATAACATTTGTCATTCACAATTGCAAATTATACAAAAAGTAACAGAAAACCATTTTTTACAGGGTAACCAACTTATAGTCCGCTATTTGATTTAAGGGATACGAAAAAAGTTTGGGTCATTCCATGTCAAATCGACAAATAGTTGGACGCGACCCCCACCGATTCGGATGAATTTTAGTAGAGAGTTTTGTCTCATCATAAAACGAAGTGCTGCCAAAGGAAAAAATTTAAAACAATTTTTCCTAAGAGATATTCAAAATTAAAAATTTCACTGTTTTTCCGATTTTATGAGTTTATTTATTTAATATTTCAGAAACTACTGATTATTAAAAAAAACTCTCGTACATTTTTAGAATACACTTGGAGGTATGAGAAAAAAAAATTTTTTTAAACAATTTTAAAATTATCAAAATTAAAAAATTTTTAATTTTTCAAAATCGTGGAAAGTAACCTTCGCGGGAAAATTCTGGCCTCAAAATTTTTTATATTTTATCTCTAACATATCTAAAGAAATTCTGAATTTTTCAGCGGGGTGTTCTTTTTTGTTTCAAAGATATGAATTTTTGAATTTTGGCAAAATAGTTTTTTTCTATTTTTTCAACTTTTTTTGTTGAATATCATTATTGTACCACATAATTACCGAAATTTGAGGCCTAAAATATTGGTCTTATGTTATATAAAATATATTATCACAAAAATGTTTTATTTGGTAGCTTATAAAAAGTTCCACATATGGATGGGTGAATCGGAATTATTTTAACTACTAGTTAAAAACATATGGTGGTGTAATATTATAGTTATACAGTGTGATATAAAAAATGTTAGCACAAAAATGTTATATTTGGTAGCTTATAAAAAGTTTTACATATTGGGTGAATCGGAATTATAATTATACGAAGTGATTAAGAAAATGTTTCAACATAAATGTATTATAGGGTAGCTTACTTGTAGAGTGGCCTAAAAGCGCTCGCATACACAGGATGGTTGGAATATGGAATCAAGTGGAATTTTAATTATACAGGGTGATTAAAAAATGTTTGAATGAGTTATCCATAAGCAGTTGCATATATAGGGTGGTTGAAATACAGGAGAGAGCAGAATTGTAGGATTACACAATGTAATCTAAAAAATGCAAGAAAAACATATTATATTAGGTAGTTCAAAATAAGTTTAGATAGCAAATGTCCGATTATTTTGATATATGTATATTTATGATGGAACTTTGAATTTACTAGTGAAGCTCGGTCCCAAGGTACTAGTAATAATAATCATAAGAAATAGGGCCATCTAGTGAATTATGGCATGGGTGATTTCACTGATGGGAACATAGATGGCAGAGTGAGACACTTTTAACATTATTTAAGTTTTGATTTAAAGTTAAATCTATAATATATTTTGAGATATTTATGGTTTTACATCCCTTTAACATAAGAAAAATATTTTAGGCCTCAAATTTCGGTAATCATGTGGTACAATAATGATATTCAACAAAAAAAGTTGAAAAAATAGAAAAAAAACTATTTTGTCAAAATTTAAAAATTCATATCTTTGAAATAAAAAAGAACACCCCTCTGAAAATTTTAGAATTTCTTTAGATATGTTAGAGGTATAATATAAAAAAGGCCAGAATTTTCCCGCGATGGTTACTTTCCACAATTTTGAAAAATTCAAAATTTTTTAATTTGGATAATTTTCAAAATTTTTTGTCTTCTAAAAATGTACCCGAGTTTAATTTTTAATATTCAGTAGTTTCTGAAATATTAAATAACTAAACTCATAAATTCGAAAAACAGTGAAATTTTTAATTTTGAATAGGAAAAATGTTTTAAATTTTTTTCTTTTGGCAGAACTTCGTTTTATTATGAGACAAAACTCTCCACCAAAATTCATCTGAATCGGTGAGGGTCGCGTCCAACTATTTGTCGATTTCACAAGGAATGACCCTTTGAATAAAAATTTGAGATAGAGACAAGTCCCACATTTTACAACTATTTAGTAATATACAGAGTGTCACATAAATTACAGCATACCAAAGTTATGTTTTTTTATTGGAACACCCTATATATTATCATATTATCTCGAATTTGAGTTTTCCCCATTTTCCCTATTCGGGCAATATAGGATTTTATCAGGTTCTACAGAGTACTTTTAAAGCTATGGACACTATTATATGAAAATCTTAATGAATTATTTATAATTAACAACTGAATGATTAATATGTCAATAACAGTTGCAATAAAACTGGATGAGGTACTACGAAATTATTAAGACCTTGAGAAATTAACACTCAGTTGATTTTAAATACTACAGGGTAACGATTTCATTAAAATTTTACATTAAAAATTGGCCATATCTTTAAAAGTAATATGTATAAGATGTTCCATTAAAAAACATAACATATTATGCTGTACCTTTACAAAATAATTTGTCGAGCTTGACTCTATAATTTGTATTTAAAACTTTCTTCATATCCCTTAAATCAATGGAGATATCAAACGCCGGAGTACAAGTTTTAATCACACGCTATAAAATAAAACTTGAAATTCACTTTTAATTTAAGTACATAATTGGACAAAATTTAAAAATAAAATTAAAAACGTAACTGTTTGAACAAAGCAAAAAAAACAAACTTTCAGTCAACCTAAGTTGACCGAGATTCTTATATTAAAATAATTTTGGATAGAAATTTGGATTTTATTGTTCCTAGTTGTTTTCTGAAAGATAGTTGTGGCATCTCTGTTTTTTAATTTTTTTGGGGAAAAACACCAAATAAACTTGAAAGTCTGTATATTTCAAATAGTCCAAACGTTTCAGGGTCTAAATCATACCCCGTTTTCAATGGTAATTAATATAACACAATGAACAAGAAAATTTGATATATACAGGGTAGCAAATTTGTAAATTCTCTTAGTTATATCAGTTTAATTGTCAAACATTAATGTAAAACTGTGATTTATTTAATTTTTCATTACGAATCCTTTTTATTTTTTTTCTTGTACATTTGAGTTAATTAATTACCATTGAAAACCATGTCTGATTTAGGCCTTGAAACGTTTGGACTATTTGAAGTATACAGACTTTCAAGTTTATCTTAATGTTCCTTTTGGTATAATTTCAGGGGCTTCTGATTGTCCTATTACATTGATTTGAATTTTGTATGTTTTTTAACGTTTTTTTGTTAATCTATTTGTAACAGATATTTCATATTATTGAAAAATACTGAGTTTTTGAATAATTGTAGATATACTTGAGGCAAATATAATACCACTTTCAACCTCATATCATTTTAATCGTGTATGAGCTGAAGTTTTGAATTTTTTGTAAATTATGTACAGGGTGTTTCAAAATTTAAAATTTCAAAATGTTCAAACTCCATTTCCTCAAATTATTTGAAGTGGCATTACATTTTGCAAAAATAATAATATAAAGTTTTCCTCCACCGACACTTTATGGGTTTTATATATACGTTATTGCATTTTCATTGGGTTGTTCAAGCATAAAGTTTAAAAAAATAAGGATAAATGTAAGAACATGAAACTATTCGTGACTAACTTATTCTCCAGTTCAATCGTTTTTAGACGGCGACTAAGGTTTGCTATTATTGTTCATCTATTTTGATAAAAAACAAGTCAAAGTTAACTGTATATTTCAAAGTCCAAATCAGACCACATTTTAAATGGTATTAACACAAAATGAACAAGAAATTAAAAAACTTAAAAATTAAAAGGATTCGCAGTGACAAATATCGCAATCACAATTTGACATTAATGATTACGATATTTGTCATTGCAAATCCTTTTCATTTTTTAATTACTTGTTCATTTTGTGTTAATACCATTAAAAACGAGGTCGAATTTAGACCTTGAAACATTTGGAATTTTGAAATATATAGACTTTCAAGTTTATGTGGTGTTATTCTCAAAACACTCAATAGCTAAACAAGAAATTGTTTAGAAAAATAGGATCCAAATTTTTAAAAATTAATTTTATAACGAAAAAGGCGATGTCACCACCGGTAATGAAAGATTAATGATAATGAGACAGTTTCTGATTGATTGAGTGGGTAAATCGCTATTCTGGCTATTCATTTAGGTTTTCACCACTCATAGTGATTTCTGAAATATACACAAAAGTTACGTAATTGAATATCAAAGTGTAGTAACTAAGGACTCTTTGTGGGAACTGGCCAGCATACTAATTTTATAGCAAATCTCTCACTAAATCTTGATTTACACACTTTAATGCTAATCAGTTCATAAAATTTACTAGTGACATAAATTACATTAATTTTTAATTCAAAGGTTTCAAGAACTTAGGCATGGAGACTTTGCACAAAGAGTTGTATTTTGTCAATTTGTGATCTTCATCAACCTGTACCTTTTCCACTATTTAGTTTTTTTTTGCTTTGTAAATGACAAAATTTTCTTTTTGTTTGCATTTTATTTTGTTATAACTCTTGTTGGATACGGAAGTCACGAAATTTTTATTAACACAAGGTGGAGTAAATGGAATCTCAGAATATTAATTTTATTGTATACATTCATATACTTATCTATAAATATAAAAAAATGTATACATTATTAATTATTGATAACTATAAAAATATTTGTAAAAAGCAATAATTTTATCTTTGTGTTTTTTAATTAATTTAAATTTTATATTTAAAATAATATTTTGTTTTTTCCGGTCATATTTTTGATGCAAGTGAATGCACTAATTTTAGAATGGAATATACGCTACAATATCCAAAATATTTTGATAAGTAGTATTATTCTCTTTAAAATGTGGGAATTACTCAACATTTATTTTTTTCATCGGTAACGTATCTTTTAACTAATGCCACGTCATTAACAAGATCAATTTCACAAATATTATTTTCCTGAAAATGGTTACTAAAATATTCAAACGATTTATTACATATTCCCACAAAATCTCATTTTAAAATGTCTCTCAATAAAAATTTAGAATATCCGTTTATTTTTTAAGATATTCCAAGCAGGTATTATGAAAATTTATGAATTTCTTGATAAAACCCGGTCGTTTATCTAAACAAGCTGCACTGTCCACCAAAACCGAAACGTGTGATCACCTTATTGTAGAGTCAACTTTACCAACATTTTTTACAAGGGGCTATTACTTCAATTTAGTCTCCATGGATTTTATCGAGGCCATGGTAATGCAAATTCTTTTGGCACTAGCCAGCCTCTTTGAGGGGAATATTTTTTAAGAAACTCTTGCTTCATTAATTATTTTGTGTTTTCTTTCCGGTATAAATCACACCCGGTCTGCGAATGCATAAAAAGTTTTTTCATCTTCATATGTCGTAAACTATCAACTCTAAATCTTATTAAGCCATATAAAAGCATCCAATAAACTATTTTCATTGGATCCACAGCCATTCGGAACGTATGAATGCACAGTCTTTAGTTTTCCCTACATCTTGGAATTTTATATTGGCAATAAAGAGGTGTTTACGAAACGGTATTGCCGCTTCAGTCTTAGCAATTTCATCGACAACAAAATCTTGAGCGCGCTAAAACTGCACATCTAAATTTAAGATTTTAACGACTGTTTTAAGTCCACTTTAATTTGTCGGAATATTTATGTCTGTTTTCTGTCTAGCAGAATCGAAATGAATACAGATGGGTCGTTCGGTGTACTTTGTTATTTCGTCTTGGATAATAGCGATAAATTGTTTTTAGGTCGATAGCTGTTTGAAAATTTGTAGTTTTAAATGTAAATTACAATGTGTTCAACCCAATACTTTAACTAGTGTCACGGAAAGCTATAACTGCGCACGAAGGAGGACCCTGTATATATAAACTTGTTATCACTTTCAGCAAATAGTCATTGACACCTTGGGAAAACTACTGATTTCTAGGTTAATGACACGAAGCAGTTATAAGTTGTTAGTCCAGTATATAAATTTACATCTTGGAATTGTACATTTTTAATCCGTAGTTTCTTATCCATTGACAACGGGGTCTGATCTAGATGATAATCAAGAAAAATCTACTCTGGTACTTTCGTTAAGATGTCCCGCCCTACAACTCCTCCAAAGCATTCCAGTCGATGAACAAGGCAATTTTAACAAGATCATCGCAATTCTGGACAAAAGATACAACAATCAATCTCTGAGCCTTCAAGAATTCGAAGCAGAGATTGGACGGTTAGTACACTGGTCCTACCCAAACCTGCCAGAGGAAACGAAAGACCAGTTGGCCACGCACAGTTTCATTAACGGCATCAGAGATGTAGAATTTCAAAGAAATCTAAGACTTAGTGGCATCAAGAAGAGTAATGAAGCTCTACTTCGGGCTCTGGAAGTAGAGGCCATCATGAACATGTCCAAGCCGAGGGTCCGAGCTGTTTTCTTCAACCAGGAAGAGCCATTGCAAGCACTGTATGAACAAACTATTAGAACAGTCACAAAGAACTGATACCAGAAGAGCATGTTACCGTTGTGGACGGACCACTTTCAACGTGACTGTCGAGTGAGGCAACCTGAACGATCACCGACCAGGGATAACCAACAGAACAGCCACATGTCCAGGAACCTTCAGCCAGTCAGCATAAGGGGGCGAATGCTGACTGACCCTCCACCAGCCCCCAAAACACTATCCATCTGGGGATTTTGCCGAGATAGCAGCAGCCTAGTCTTCAGGGGCACCATCAATGGCCGAGAAATTACCATCACCATCGACACCGGCGCCGCTGTGTCCATTGCCAAGTCCAGGGTCTTGAGGGCTTCGGAAATCCGGCCAGCTTATAACAACATCCAGCTCAGAACAGTCACCGGCCTGGTTGCGAATATTGAGGACGATTTTATACTGGGTATGGACCTAATCAGCCAGCATGGATTTATGTTCAACCCGAGATATGATGTACTGGAATGAAACCAGGGCCGGCTTCGGTAAATTTCGTAACAATATATTTACATTTTTAGATTCCAGAGTTGTATTATTTTGATTCTGATTAACCTATATCCTCAATTTATTGAGGATGCGATGCAACTATTGCAGCCGGAGATTTGGTAAAAAAGCATACAGGCTGAGTATTAAGTATGGGACGCATCAGTTACCTCTGAAACAGCTTGCACAGTTGGTATAATTTTTGGCTTGTTCCTGTTAGAATATAATTTATTGAAGATTATGCAAATTAAACGAATTTATTCATTCATAGCCACCTGAATTTTAACTATGACGGATATAATGTAATTTGAGCCATATCTACGAAATTATGCTATTAAGGTATAGGGAAACTTACATAGAAATATTTATTGTCTTTTAAGGTTTTGAAAAACGGAAAAAATTCAATATGATCCTGCTGAAATAACTAAATTGGTTACATTTCCAGAAAAACAAAAGATCTGACAACACTGCAAATACTACCACAAGATCGGCCTTATTATAAAACTCTCAAAAAGTACATCTTTTGTAATTCTTTTGTTTTCGGGTTATGATTTTATTTGTATTTATTTTGCCCCACATCCATTTGTCATCACTACCACAAATCTCTCGAAACCGACTGTACAAAAATAATCTTAATTTCTATATCATTCAGACACAGATGAATAATAACCCTGTCTTAAACAACACCAAGAATGACTCAGCAAGTAAAGATCTCAAAAGATAATAATGAGCAACGATTATGCATATTAGTTGAACCCGAAAACCGTTCATTTTTCACTATCACTGGCCTCATTATCCAATAAGAGCTCTCGCCGTATCCTACACCCGGCTAGAGGGGGAAGTCACTCAGCAGTCGTCCTGAGACCACTTGCTGATTCTTCTTCTCTCGGCATTATTGAAATCATTAATTTATCAGAGGAACCCCTCTTTGCGGTAATTTATGAGGGCAATCACTTTTAAGTAACTTCACGGTATGAAGAGATTGAAAATGTAACTCGCTAACGAGAGATGTCATTATCAAAGAGTATCTCTTTTCACCGGAGGCTGTTTTAGAACTATCGAGGGTGGTTTCCTGTGTTATACGTTGATACGTGTACCAACACGCTGTTACTGAAAGGAATTTATTTGATAATAGATGAGTGCCGCGGTCTTGAATGATACCGGTGTTATATTAAGCTATTAATTCTAATCCCGAAGCTAAATAAGGACTCCATTAACCAAATAAGAATGGATAAGTAAAATTTTCCAAGTCAAGCTTTATTTTTAAACTAGTATCCAATAATTTTATTACATCAGTACTCCATCAATTATCAACTGATTTCGATCTTTTTTCTCTCATGTGAATTTCCGGATTGGTACCACATTTTTTTCTATTTATGTCAAAGAAAATCGGCGAATATGGTACTATTGAAAGATGAAAATAAATGGTATTCGAAATTTACGATGAAATTAATTGAAAATACACTGGAATTTCATCAAAGCACTCCTCTTAACATCACCGTGGTTTATGGTTATTTGTGCTGATTATGCGGAAGTATTTTAAAAACCACTTTTCACAACAAGAGATAAGATGCGCAAGATTTAGATTTAGATTTCTTTATTTGACTACGGTACATATTAAACAATGTTTGTAGCAAGTCCAAAATACACTCTTAGTGAGAAAAAAAAATCACAATTAAAATAATATAAATATGAAATACATGTTAAAAATAAGAACAGATATAAACAATTAGAAATTAGACACTAAAATTCGAGGAGCACACTTTGTGATTAATGTAATCACCAACTCAATAAAAACAAAATTTTAGTAGGTAGTTCTTCAAACTCTTTCTAAATTTATTTAAGCTAAAATTTTTAATTCTTCTGGCAAGATATTGTAAGTATTGTAGTTTTGCGAGTTTTTCATTGTCTTATTTAATCGAAAACGGGTTGTTCGAATATTTCCTGCTTTTCTTGTACATTATTGATGTACATCAGACTGTTTAGTCAAAACATTAATGTTCTTGTGTATGTCTAGGAGCACGTGAAACAAATAAAGGGAAGGCAATGGCAAGATGCGGAATCTCTGAAATAAAGGTTGACACGACTCACCAACTCCAGCTTTAGCCAGTATTCTCACTGCTCTTTTTTGTAACCTGAATATCAGAAGAGCATTTGACGAATTTCCCCAGATCATAATTCCATAATTGATACCTGAGTGAAATAGTGAGAAATATGCAGTTCTGAAGGTATTATAATTATAGTCTGTAATATTTTGAAGGTGACGAAATAGAAAGAGTGAACTCGATAATCTACTTCTTAAGTGGTCTATGTGAACATTCCACGATAAACTGTTATCTAAATAAATACCTAGTAATTTTACGCTAGCTTTATCACTATTAGAAGTGGTTGAAAACATAAGACTTTGTGTTTTTTCCTTGTTAAGCTTATTTATTAGTACTGAACCATTTTTCAGATTTTGCTTCTATGTCGTCCGATAGTTTAGTGAGATTAGCTAAATTGGTGTCAGAATACACAAAACTCGTATCGTCTGCAAATATAACAGATTTATTGGGACGAATAAAATTAGGCAAATCATTGATGTAAATAATGAACAGTATGGGTCCAAAGACGGAACCTTGAACACCGTGTTCTATTTATCTAAATTCTGACGTAGAATCATTATAAGTGACGGCTTGAAAGTGATTTGTCAAGTAAGTTTTAAATATGGATAATGAAGTTCCTCTAACTCCGTAGTAATTAAGTTTACTTAGTAAAATGTCATGCGAGATACAGTCAAAGGCTTTGGAAAGATCACACAACTTAATCGCTGTATAGGTTCCATTCTCAAGGCGCTCAACCACTCCACTCGCAACACTCAAAACTGCTTGTGTTGTTGAACGATTTTTCCTAAATCCATGCTGGGGATTATCTAGAAAGTTATTTTCCTCAAAATAAGAAACTGTTTCTATTATTTTGCTGAAAGTAGATGTAATTGATATTGGCCGGTAGTTATCTTCCAAAGCAGTGTCACCTTTCTTATGTAAAGGAAGCACTTTTGAAAATTTAAACGAGTCGGGAAAAATCGCAGTGATAAAGATAGAGTTTATGCAGTTGGTCAGAAAAGTGTTCTGGTGAAAGCGAACTATCAAGTGTGGCATTTTTATTGATTTCTCTGTTTTTAATCCTTTCGTGATTTATTATAAAGTGGTCATCCCCGGCCACAGTGCAGCCAAGATCTGAATACATTATACTTCTTTCTATCGGACCACATGGAATTGGAATAATTGTTTACAGATCTTTTGCTAATACAAGAGCAGTATTATCAAACAATTAGAGAAATGCATTAATGCTCGAATTAAATGTAACTTAATAAATATCATAATTAGTAATAAGTCTTAAGTAATGCTTAGCTACGTTTTTCTTGAAGACGATACATGTTATCGATACGAAACGAGTTGATAACAGTAAAAATATGAAAAGTGACATCCGGAAAATTTTCGCCGACAAAAATACATAATGTAAAATATTTCATTTTCTTCTTCCGGCTGCTATAATTTTGTATGGCAGCATTTTTGTACCAATATGTTTGATTTGGTTAATTTGACATTATAATATTATTACATTATCAAATTAATGACGAAAAACTAGTTACAGAAGTTACTAGAAATTTAACCCGGCTTGAATGAGGTGAAAAATTGTTGCACCAGCTGTGAGGTGAGTAAGAGATACCCTAATATATAATTCTCTACTAAAATAACACTAGAATACTACTTATTACTGTACATATATGATTTAACATTAGGAAAATGAGGTAATATGATTAAATAACCCAGTTCTAGTTATGAAAGTAATTATATTTCTTTATAAAACAATGTCGTTTTTTTACGAACGAATTGACAATATTTTGAAACTATGACTTAATATCTAATTTGAGAAATTGACATCAATTGTGCACTCAAAGTGAAAGAACGAATCTGTCTTATATAATTTAGCTTCGACATAATATACAATCAATATCGGATCAGAAGACAATTCTGCAGAAAATAGAACTGCTATAGATTCATTGTACATATAAAAATCTCTATGCCAGTGACATCTGTACGCCACAAATCATTTAGATTCTGTCCATTAGAGCGATTCAAACCTGCTAAATACAAAAGTCCCACTTACACTTGGTTGATCTCGCATAATATTTTCCGATCTTGTGCGGCTGTTTGTAGGATGACAGACTTTTTGCCATTTAGTTCCATCCTTAGCCGTAAAATAGGATCCAGGTACCTCATTGGTAGACACAATATCTTCCGATTGTAGAATGTGACCTTGAGCATCCTTTACATCAGAATCTGCATTCTGTTCCGGATCACTTTCCTCGCTAACCTTAAAGCAGAAATCAGTTTGCCCATCACTCCCTGAATTGCCACTTTCATTATTGAAAATTCTTCCATAATCTGAGCAAGCCGTTTCTGATTTTGCTCATAAGACATTTTGAAGTTAACACAACCACAAACAAGGAAATTTGACTAATATACACATAAAATTAGAAGATAACCAAAACACAAAATACTTACACCGACTGTGAGATCGGGTATGACGTACCCGCTTTATGTTTGTCCACCCGCAGTTCACTCTACCGCCAGCGCAACACAGTTATTCTTACTTAAAATCACTCCCAGCGCCACCCCCACCAGCTATTGAGCCTGCTGAGTTCCAGGAATCGCATAGTTAATAAATACTTAGTGTTTTACAAGTTTTTTAGAAGATACCCGACCTCATTGACCCCGGGTTAAAGCAGTTGGCTAGATTAGTCGTTGGAGGGTTTTACTCAATCGAGGATGCATTAATAGTTGATATGCTTGTTAGAAATCAGTGCATGAAAGACAACAACTTCGAGCTAGAATAGCAGCATTAAGGAAAGATAAATTCAGGCAAGATCGATTGAGAATAGAAACTGGGGTAGATGGAAAGGCTCAAAAAGTTAATTATTACTTTATAAACTATAAGGCATTTGTACCACGAGCAGAGCAAAGTTCAGGTACCCTGGATGTTTGAAAACCTTCATAGACTTGGAAGCAGATCAACTTTTTGTTTTGCTTCAGGAGAATTTCACTGCACTTATTGTCGTGAAGTAGTAAAAGAGGATTCTTCAGCTCTTACAAAAAAGATTCAAGTTTATTATTAGGTATTGAAAAGAAAGCAAATGCCTCAAATCAATCAAGAATGGTCTGGAGAAGCATCAAGCAAGTCTGGATATTTGATTGAAGAAACTAGAGTTGACATTACAATTGGAAAGGAAAGCAATTCCAAAGTTAACAGAAAGGACTGAATCAACTGTTATTGAATCGCAAGACTCACTTATTAAAGGTAGTGATGGAATTTTGGAAACAAATCCTAAAACCACAAGTGAAAATATGTCATGTCTGTACTTCTGGCATACGAAAAGCGACTTTCGAATAATGCTACAGGGAATGCTGACAATGGCTTGAATCCTGAACAGTCAGATTCTGGTTCTGACCACATGATGAATGTAGTCAAAGAAGAGCTTGGTGAAATTGAAACTATGGAGAGCGAAGAAGAGGACGACGGTCATATCCTAACTCTCACTGTTGGTAATAAGACTTATACCATTTGATTTCATGCTTTACTAACTTAAAAGATCTTTACCATTTATAAAATATTTCCCAATTATTTCATCAACTTTTAACAGTATCGATATCTTAAATAAGGCTTAACTTAAGGCTCTAACAAACTACTGCGAAAGTGTGCTCAATCACTGAACTTATTATATTACGTTAATATTATCTTTTTGTTACAGGTAAGTTTTTAAAGCCCTGAACTTCAATCTGTAAGTATTTCTTTTGTTTAATTAGCCTTAAGGACAAACAAGTTGGGACATTCCTATAACAGTCATGCCCATAATTTTTTTAAGCGAAAGCTTCTTAACGGCGGCCCACACATATGAAAATAGATGAGTACGGGAATGAATTGGATAACTCTTAAGGTTCATTTGTTTCGAAACCGACACCCACACCGACACCGACACTACACACTGCCTAGATCTTGAAATGCATATCCAATTTAATTCTCTTTGTAAGAAACAGGGACCAAGTAATATATTAAGAGTCTCTTCTTTTATAGAAAATCAATAATATATAGAAAATAAACTAATATACAATACATGCAAAAAATTTGCTGTTCGTTCTAATAAAAACTCCAATTCTCCCTTTGCGATACATTAAATTAGATAATTGACATACGTCACACTTCAGAAAAAACACCATTAAACTTGCAATTAAATGTATGTATTGACTAGCTTAATATTATCAAGTAAACATTTTACATTAAGTCTTCTGAATAATAATTTTATAGAAAATCAATAATAAATAGGAAAGACCAATATAACATCCTAGTAATATAGAATACCTGCACAAAATTTTATTTTCGTTCTAATAAACACTAGAATTCTCTCTTTGTGATAAGTCTCATACGTCAGAAATGAAAAATAATACCACACAAAAAGGCAACTTGCCATTAAACTTTCATATTATCAACGAACATAGACTCATAGAAGAATACACATTAAGCAAAACATGTCCTTTGTTTACATCGTACAAAGTACTCACTAGCGGGACTGATGGATTATATACATCCAGAGCGTTTATGTTCACCTAAGACAAGTGGCCCAATGACTAAAGCGTACGACTGCGAATCAAAGTTCTCGGGTTGAAAATCGAGAACAAATATATATATTTTTTAATATTATATCCTTATTAATTAATTGAATGTACTATTTTCAATTGACATAAATTAAATTGAAATTGAACAAATCTTAAATTGTTACTACCGTTGAATATATAGGTATATAATTTATTGTTTTTTATAAATGTCATGTGTTTGTAATGATTTTAGCTAAGGACAAAACGAACGTTTCTTTGACATCTTGTTTTCAAATACTTATTCAGATGAACAAAACTATTTACAAACACCTACTCAATATATAAACTTATATTTCCTTGTAGATATATTTAATTTAAGAATTAAATTAGAATTAATACTTGACTTGTATCCAAATAGTGACAATTATTTTAATTCACCTGATATTTATATCCATTACTAAGAGTGACACAAATAAAGAAAAATAGAAACAGTGAGATAACGAGAGAAAGGAAATATATTTTGTAAGAAGCTTTCGCTTCCATCGTTCAGTCTCAAATGACTGCCGCTCTTTTTTTAAATATATATCGGGTCAGCTGATACCACATTAGCAACATTTTACAGTCACGTTTACGAGAATTTTGTAAAAAAAATTAATAGTAAAACTATATTGGAGTTTCAATTATAGAAACTATTTTCTGTTCCTTATTTAACAATATGTAATATTTCTGCACTAAAACTGAAATATTCTAAAACAATTTTTCGCGCAAGTCATCTAAAGAAAAATAATTTTTGGCGTAAGATCTGGTTATCTTGCTAGCCATTCTATGATTCCACGTCGCCCAATACATCACCCTGAAAGCATCAGTTATTGCACCTGCTGATTCAGACTTCAAATTGATATCGAAACCTCATTGAATATTATTCCATTAGGTCTCAGACGAAACCACAACATAATGACGATAATCGGTAGAAACCTGTAGAAGAATGAACTACTAACTTTCTGTGTGTGACATAATTCAAAATTTCTTCATTATAGAAAACCTCTGTGCACCTGTTTAGATTTAGATCTTGTTATGTTTTTAGGATCTTTGAATCCAAACCCTCGCCGCTTTTGACTTATTATGAGCAGTGTGAACATCAGCTCAAAAATTGGTTGAAACCTCTACTGCGGAATCAACCATCGTAAATCAATGTTTTTTGGGGTGTTAGATCGGAAGGCTCATTAGCAAAGCCTCTTTTAAAATTCAAAATATATAAAAACACCAGGAAGATTTAGAGAAATACTGAGAATGTTCTATTGTATCTTGTGCTGCATCTAAGATACCTCCATGACAATTTCGACAAAGTTTCTAGATAGCAAATTTTATACCATCATATCAGCTTGAAAAAACAGAAGCAACGGTGCACTGACTTACTGTCTGTGATTGGTCAGTCCTCCACGCTTTGGCAACTTGGTGTTCAAAAATTTAAAAGCTACAATTAAAGGATGCTCTGCGAATGAATGTGATCAAAATGGAGTTATTTTTTGCTATGGGAAGGTTGCCCGTAAATTAATTTTTAATCTTTTTGATCTTGAAATAACATTCACCCATGTGTGGTTCCAATTTAGCCACCCCAAAAATTTATATTTATGATGGTTGAACTGAAATGAGGTTGACCCCGGTCTGATGAGGTCAGATAGAGCACGAAGTAGGATTTAGTCGTATTGAGACGTTAACTTAAATTAGGCGCACACGAAAACATCAGAAAAAAGAAACGCCCTCGGGGTCATGTTGAGCATTTTTTCTGAAAACTGATAGATGATGTTCAGTAGGTTAAAATACTCTACTAAAATTTATTGAGCAAAATTGAGAAAGAAAGATTTTATTATGTCCTGGCCTAATTTTACTCATAGATGGTGTTTCGACTATATAACAGCGGGCGCTACTGAACACCTTAGTATTCGAGTAACTAGAAGTGTATGCAGAAGGATACGAGAAGTATGCAAATCACCCTGAAGAGGACAGATGTGAGTCTGCCGAAACGTCGTCGTCGTTCCATCGGTCTCGGCAGGGATCAGTTACCAACTAAGTGGATTAATACCCGGATACATTTAGTAAACCCAAAAACTTAAAAACAAATATAAAGATATAAAAATTTAGTCAAGTGCGAGTTGGACTTGCATACTAAAGGTACACTTTGAGCTACGCGACCGAGACAAGCGACAGCGACAAGAGACAGGAGGTTGCGACACGCGACACGTCTGCTTTCTGTGCAATTATATGAAGAACATTTGAACGGCGACACAGAGACGCGCGACCGCGACAGGAGACAAGAGACAACTTTGATGCGACTCCTTCCGCAGCTTGTCGCGTCTGGTTTTTAGCTTAAAAAATGAAGGATTTAAAATTTTCTTATGAATTAAATCTTCTGATTCATTTAATCGCAGAAATAGATCATAATTATATAAAGTCGTAAGCGTAAATGATAAGTGATTACTAATTAATAGAGAATAAAAATCTTCTGAATCATCTGGTACAATCAATGGATTTATTTCACAATTACTTCTTCAAGAAATTTTGGTCTTGCTTCGACGCCATTGTAATAATAATAATAGTTTGTTTTGCACATTAAAAATTTATTATATACAATATGGGAAGTATAATAAAAACAGTAGTTATAAATTTAAAAAAGAATACAAAAAGTAAAATTTATTATTACACTATCCAACAGTACAAAGACCAATTATAGGATAGGGACAAAACATAGAAATATAAAAAATAAAGACAATTCGTTATTAAACATTATACATCAGATTAATGGAAAAGGTGATTACTTTTTTATTACACTTATGGAGGAATTAAAAATGTCTAATTTTGCAGAGTTAAAACTTTCGCACATAAAATAGAGATGTGAAAACTTTAAAATATTAGTTCTTGGTTTCGGTAAATAAAATGTATTATCAGTACGCGAGCTTGGTCGGGGAAATGCAAAATTAGAGCGCCAAAACAGTAAAAACTTGTAGAAAGTGGACACCATATCACTTATAGTAATTACAGCTTCTTATCAGATCACAATATGTACAAATAATAAAGTCTCTCGGAAAACAACTTTAATTGACATAGCAATTCCTAACAACAATAAAATGAATATCAAGCAGGCTGAGAAAATAACCAAATATAGAGATTTGGAAGTTCAAATAAAGACTCAGTGGGATATGAACAACACACGAACTGTACCAATTGTTATGTCAACGACAGGACTAGTCCCAAAACATCTATTAAACAATTTAAAATACCTCGGTCTGGACGAACATCTTTACAAACAAATGCAAAAAGCTGTCCTGTTAGGAACAGCCCGGCAGTCCGGATATTCATGGGAAACTGCCGCCACGACTTCAACCACGGGCCTGAAAACCAGGCAAGGGCTCCCACAGAGCTAAACTCTTTTGATATCCAGGATATCTGGGGTTTAGTGAATTTTCCCCTAGCGTGCCTTAGAGGGAGTGTGATGCCATACATTGTATGGTCAAGTCAGTTTAATTCGAACATTATTATTATTTTTAATACAATGTGGTAAGTATAAGCGTAATAAAAAAGTAGGCATAAACGCAAATAAAGTAAATATACAAAATTAGTGTGCCCAAACAATAAAAACTGATACCAAATATACTCAATTTGGAGTTTACAAATTGGTATACATTATTTTTCACGGGGTACTCTATTTTATCCACTAGTTGTCGCTTAGGTTAGTCGCGTTCCTCAAAGAGGTAAAGCGACAAGCGACATTGTCTGTCTCTTGTCGCTGTCGCTTGTCGCGGTCGCGTAGCTCAAAGTGTACCTTAAGGGTTCCGTACAACCTTCAAGATTCTAATATTCAGTTTCTGACAAGGGAATGACTGCATTTTCTTATATTTAAAATTACCCTTTAAAGGAAGCGTTTTAAATTTATAAAAAATATACACTTTTATTTTCCACACATAGAGTTTTTATTTTATCTGCTTCATGATACGCTTGGTTTTTATAAAAATACATTTGTACTTAATTTTCCAATTTGGCCCACAAAATTAACATTAGAGTTTTGTTTTACTAATAAACTTTCAGGGAAGCCTTTTATACTCTACTGTCTGAATTTTAGCCTCTGTAGATTGGAAGATAAATGAGAAAATAGGTCGAGTTTTAAATAATAAATAATGATTTATTATTTAATGTTAGACAAATTATTTAAAAATACAAATAAAATATAATTTTATTGTAGTTTCTAAAGTGGGAATTAAGTCGATGTTTAATATTTTTGTTAATATCTTTTAAACAAATGATTTAAAAATATGATATAATTGTAATTCACATAATGAGCCATTTATTTGATCTATTATAAGATGCGTTTGAAAACTGAATTTTTATTTTCCATTTAATACTAAAATTTGTCCCCAAAATTTCTTTTCTCCTTATTTTCTAGTAAAGCTTAGGTCCTATATCCCTATTTTTTTCAAAATTTTACGACTTATAGTTCCGGATATAAGGTAGGGGCAATTGGTATTTTTTTTTATTTTTTTGTTAATATTTTTAAAATGTTTTTTAATATAAAAAAATATTTGTTTTCCTCATAATGAGCCCTTTCATTTGGTATATTACATGATGTGTTAGAAACAATTATAATTTTATATTGTTGATTTAATTCTGTAATTTACCCCCCAAAATAAATAGTAAGGTTACTCCTTATTTTTCCGGTAAAAGTCAGGTAACGCCCTATCCAAATTTCTTCATTGATGCAAAATTTCAATATTTTACCTCCAGTAGTTTAGGAAAAAATTGCTGTTATATGAGAGAGTGAGAAATCCGGAGTAATGGTATAAGGGTGTCCGTATATTGTATATACGAAATCCTAAAAATAAACGCGTTTAAAGCTGTAATGACGCTAAGTAACTCAGAACAAAGTTTTTTGCCTCAAACATGTTGTTGTATGAGAAAGAAACATAGAGATACACTGAGACATACAGAGCGGGGATACAATACATTGCTTTCGGTTTTTTTTTCAATCATTCCCATTGTTTGTAACGCTTTTTGTACCGACACCAAAAATATTTACTATTCAGCTTGATATACTTATCAGTTTTTTTGGGTATTACATTGTCACAACTATCAATTAAGTTGGCCGTGCCTGCTGTATATTATTCGGCACGCAGAGCTAGTTTTCGGCATTCAAATTATACCAAAGATAAATAAAGGCCCAGTCATAATGCCGTGTCGAGGCCAACGTTCGTTTCTTGCTGCATCCCTCATCAGAAATCCGAACGGCCAGGATATATTTATATGACAAGAATAATAGCCGTAATGGAAGTTCAGAACCGAATGCAAATTTTGCAATTCTCACCTCTCACGGCCGAAACGAAACAACAATAATTAATGACCAAGCGAGAGAGAGAGAGAAACGTAATGATAAAAGAACCGTCTGAACGGTTTTAATGAAAACATAAATTCAGAAAAAAAAATTAGAGCGGCAACTGCGGACCCGTAGCTGCGCGCCATTCAATGTCATCATTCTAGAGCGTATAATTCAAATTAATTGTTTTTGCGAGGCTTCTGACAACCGTTCTGATTGATAGCGTAAAGAAAATTGTAATATTTAATCGAATTTGGCGAAAAACGCTTTTCCCATTCTGTTTTTCCATTGTCGTAAATGCCGACGCGTGTTGACAGATATGATTGCTTTTGTAATTTCCGAACTAAACGATTTATTGGGTTTTGTCGTTCTCCCTTTGAATATGAATATAAAACATTAGAATTTTATCATTTTCCTGTCTCTCTCTCTCACTCCCACAGGCTCTCACTATACTTTTATTTTTTATTTTTGGCGCAAACAAAGCTTTTTTGGGTACAATCGACAATGTCGTTGACAGATAATCGATCTGAAAATTTTGCGGATAATTTCGTGAATAGGGTATGAAATATATAATTGTGAATAGATATTCAATAAATATGCAAATGTATTATGTAGCCGGTACACGACAAAAGCATCAATGCATTTCCGCTGTTTGGATTTTTCACCAAACAATATGGCAGACTGGGGGTTGTAAATTTTCGACTGTGATTTATCCAGCGGCGAAATTCTACATTGGCAACTGTGTTTCGGTTTATTTTTAATTCGCTATATAAGTTGCACAAATACACCATTTATATTTTTATGTGGGCACTCAGTATTAAACAATTTATTATTTAAAAGTTGGAATCATGCAGTTATTTGCTAACAAACATGTTTTTGACAAGGTAGCCCAATGGACGAAACTCGACCAAAGTCCATTAAATTTATAAGTTTGAGCATTAGTGAAATTCTTTTGTCAAATAGTATATTTCTATCATAATTAAAGTTATGGCGAAATCAGAAATGTATGTATTTATTTTTTATTTTTACATATTATTGTATCTTTACGCAAATATCTTAAATACATCATAAATTTAATAGTATTTATGCAACAAGTTCGATGTAATTATCGCCGGATTTTTCTTAATAAACTAAAAGTTTCCGTCGTTTACAGTTACAATTGATTTCATAAATAGAGAAGGCAAACCAGCCAATGAAAACTCAAATTTTGAATATCTTTTCTACTGTCCTTTGCTAGATGCTGTGTTAATTAACAGCTTTGGCCTATGATGAAAATAATATTATATTTACTAATGACATAACTATAATCACATCAAAAACTTCCACGAAATAATTTATACGAAAGTTTGTACGACTTGTCCGAAATCATTACTCTTTTCCTGTTGAACTACAGGAAATACCTGACACTGGACAGTAAAAGATGGTCATCACATTATGATTTGAAAGAGCGTTACTCATTCCCGCCATGTGTGGTCAATTGAGAACCAATCTATATGATTACTTAATGAATTGACCACAGTCTATTGTGGTAGAGCGATTTAGAAGTTGCTGCGTCTGAGTGAAAATCTTTAAATCTAACACGGCTTGTACGGCCTCTTTTGGTAGCTATTCAGAGCCTTCTTGGTTGACAGTAACCAAGCTCTGGTGGTTTTCTCTGTCCTATTTCCCTACTGTTCCAACTGTACTACTGTTTTTTCCAAATTATAAATAGTCCACTCAATGAAGGCAAAAACGGTAATACTGGGTAATTTGTTCAGCAGTCCCGATTTTTCTAAAAATTTGGATTGAACTTCTACTTACCCTCTACTTCAAAGTTGACCCTGTGCCGGGGGTTGCTTTTATCCCGGGGGAAGGGATGCTACCCCTTCGTGGGGGTGAAAATATTATACGAAAAAAAGTCCAGGAATGAATAGATTAATTAATTTTAAGCAACTTTTGTTCCGGGAAGTTTTTTCTGAAAGTCTCGATTTTTCAACCAAAAAAAACATGTTTTCATACGGTTTTTTGTAAATAACTTTAGAAATATGCTCTATAAGAAAAAAATCATTTAGATCAAACATGTAGCTTGTAAACAAAACAAAAACCATGTTGGCCTTATGGTTTCTGTAAAACCAATACGACGAACGGAGTTATAGCTTGTTAAAACTTTGTTTTTATTTGAAGACACGAGATGTCGGTCTTACATCTCGCGTCTTCAAATTTAATGAAATGTATCAAATACATAAAGAAGTCTTCCAGAGGACATTCAATTGTGGGAAGTGCAACTGATGCAGGTTCCGTAACCAGAAACAATATATATATATATATATATATATATATATATATATATATATATATATATAGGAGTGTTAATCAAATATGAACCGGACTTTTGTTTTAAAAATTTTATTGGTACGATCAATACAAATTTTAATACATATTATTTTTCTACATAGTCTCCTCTCTTATGTATACATTTTTCCCACCGAATCGGAAGTTTTTTAATACCTTTCTCAAAGAATGAAACTGGTCGTGTTGATAACCAATTGCGCACAAACGTTTGTACACCTTCGTTGTCCTCAAAGTGGTGGCCTCCCAGTTCTTCTTTAAGTAACCCAAACATGTGGTAGTCACATGGCGACAAATCAGGACTGTAAGGCGGGTGTTCAAGGGTTTCCCAATGCATTTTGTTCAATTGTCCTTGAGTCAATGCAGCTGTATGTGGCCGAGCGTTGTCATGCAACAGAATCACACTTCGGATAGACATATCCCGCCTCTTTTGCCGATGTGCAAGTTTCACTTGTTGGAGTAGTTCGCAGTAATACTCCGTATTAATTGTACGGCGTTCATGCAGAAAATCGATCAGCAATACGCCTTTCGAATCCCAAAAAACTGTTGCAAGAATTTTCCCTGCAGAAAGACGGGTCTTCCACTGTCTCTCGGCCAGCTGAAAACTTTTTATGCCAGTCGTACACTTGAGTCTTTGAAAGTGTTTCATTGCCGAACTGTGCAGATAGTTGACGCAAAATTTCAGATGGTCTAACGCCCTCCCGCGCCAAAAATTTGATAACAACACGTTGCGCAACAGACGTATGCACCTCTTGCTCTGACATGATGCTACTAACAGCGTATCGACTACGCCTCGCCAAACCGACGAACTCCCCTTTTCTTAACATCCCTACCTAACATATATCGAGACGTTACGCCACTCGAATTACCTACAGGGCGAGAAACAGAAAAGTCCGGTTCATATTTGATTCACCCTCGTATATATATATTGTCTTGCGTACAAAGGATTCACACCTCGAAGAGAGTATTTGTTTTTATTTGTCAAAACAAAAATTGAAAGGTTTATCGTGAAATAACTGAAAAACAATACATTTTTCCGGAAAAGTTCATGAAAACTTTTTAAAGTGCTTAAAAAATTCTTTAATTTGTTTTGTTATAAAAGCCTCCAGCATCAAAATTAAGCGAGTTATGGCATAAATAATTTTGTTTTTTTGTTTTTCGACAAATAAAAATGTACACATTATCCCCTAAATACCACCCCGGTTGAAATTAATTGCTACCGCTTCACAAATCACCAATTTGTAGAGTTTTTTATAAGCTAAAAGGTCATGTAAATTGAAAATGTATTTAACCCTTACTTTTGGAAGGGCTAGAGCTGAAAGGGTGACCTAATAGTACTATTTACGAACATTAAACGGTCATATTTAACTTAATTTTTATCCGACAAAAAAACATAAATTAAAAACAAAAAAAAAAACTACAATTTTTCACTCTACAAAATTTTGCCTCTCATAGTTTTTAAGTTATTTAAAAAAAAAACAATTTTTTGCAAAATTACATTAATACAATATTCTCCTGAAACTCGACTTTTTTCAAAACTACTTACTTTAAACTGTTCAAACGTTCTGACCCTATTTGAAATGAGTAAGTCAAGTGCTTTATGAAGTTGTAGCAATTAATTTCAACTGGAGTGGTATTTAAGGGGTAATTTGCACATTTTTTTGTAAAAAACAAAAAAAAAAACATTTTTATTTATGTCATCACTCGCTTAATTTTAATGCTAAAGCCTTTTGTAAAAAAAATATGTAAGAATTTTTTAAACACTTTAAAAAAGTGTTGATTAACTTTCTCTCAAAAATGCATTGTTTTTCAGTTATTTCACGATAAACCATTAAATTTTTGTTTTGACAAATAAAACAAAATTTCAACATGCTATAATTCCGTTTGTATTGGTTCTACAGAAACCAGAAACCCAACATTTATTTTGTTTTTTATAGCCTACATTTTTAATTAAAATGATTTTTTTCTTAAAGTGCATATTTTTAAAATTATTTACGAAAACCGTATGAAAACATGTTTTTATGGTTGAAAAATCGATAATTTCACTTGCGTATAACTTGAAAAGAATTGACTTTCAGAAAAAAAAATGGAACAAACGGTGCTTAAAATTTAATTAATTTAATTAATTTATTCATTCCCCGACATTTGGTCATATAATATTTTCCTTCTCCCCGGGAAAAAAGCAACCCCCAGCACACGGTCAATTTTAAAGCAGAGGGTAAGTAATACTCAAATCCAAATTTTTAAGGAAATCAGTGTTGCTTGGACAAATTACACGGGAAAATGGTCATTGACTGGACTAATTGTATGATGTGTGTTTATCAACGGAAATGCATTTTCATTTTGCAAGGCTAAACAATCGAATTAAATGTTAATTTTGCAATGTTCCTAACGCAATTAAATGTTAAACCGTGATTCAACCCTCTTCAAATTACAAAATGAACGTTCAAATCCTTCTTCGCTCACACCAAACATTTTTCCATGCACTCACCCCATTTTTATTGTTCCTAATGCCTTTTATGATGTAAAAATCCTTCTATCAGGAGACCCTTCACATCGCTCTAGTTTGGGGTTCGACTAGATTACGTTCAATCTGTCATATTTTAAACTGACGTTACACCTTCAGTTTAGAAGATTTTATTGTGTTACAAAACACTGGGGTGTATCCATTTTGTTGGGTCTTTGTTGCGCCGAGATATTCGCTGCGAATAATAATGGGTTTTGCATTTATTACAAATTTTTATTCAATATCGGTCGCATACCATATGGAGGATATAGTGTGGGTTACTCGACGTTATTTCAAGTGTTATTTGCTCTCGTATTGATTGTGATATTGTTTGCTTATGGTATTAAATTATATACTCGAATGGACATAAATTGACAGACCCTTCTAAGAGTTCTATGGATGAATAAATTTTACAGACTAGACTATTTATCGATGATTCTTACAAAAAATATATATTTTCTATTTTCGCTGTATGTCTGTAAGCTGTAAAAGAAACTGGCTGTAAACGTTAGCAGGTGACTCTTACACAATATTTGTTATTTAACTAACACTTAAGTATTTTTTAACGGATTTGTTTATTAATTATTTTGCACACGCTGTTAATTTTTACATGGCAACGGGGGATAGTTCTAGTGTATTGAATGTACATCTCAAACCTTTTGGTACAATTTTCAGTGATTGCGTAAAATTTTGCGTGGCGTGAGGTGTATGAGGCATTTATAAGGAATTTAGCTGACAACTGATGATAGATAGATAGATAGATAGATAGATAGATAGATAGATAGATAGATAGATATTCATTTATTTATACTAGAAAACCCAGGTTTGGCATGGTACAATGTCACAGAATACACAACAGAATTACACAGTATCTAAAGTACATATTTCAAATAAATACAGATTTTTTTAACTCAGTCTTACTTTGTCTGGATTACCAAAGAATTCATTTATAGAATAAAAGGCCTTATTGACTAAATAATTTGTTAAAGTTTTTTTAATTTTGGCTTGAGGCAGGTTTCGAATACATTCAGGCACACAATTAAATATTTTTTTAGCCATATATGTCACATTTTTCTGAATAGAACTGAAATTATATATTTGTGGGATCGTCTTGTTTCATAGCTATGACTCAATACATCTCTATTAAAAAGATCCTTATGTTTATAGACAAACATAAAGCAATAAATAATGTAAATACTTGTTAACGTCATGATTTTATTACTTATGAACACAGGCTTGCAGCTATCTCTTTTTATCATTTGAAACATACTTCTGATACATCTTTTCTGAAGTAAAAATACTGTCTCAACTTCGGTAGAGTTACCCCAGAAAATTAGTCCATATATGATTTTTGATTGAATATATGCATAATATGCTGACAGTCCTGCTTCACGGCTAATATTCTGAGGTATAGTTCTTAGTGCAGCCTCCAGTCCAGCCTTTTATCAATATTTAGCCCCAAAAAATAAACTTGTCCTGAAGGCTGAATATCTATATTTCTATACGAAAAAGTGAAAGTGTGGTCTTTTCGGTTACCAAATAAAATACATTGTGTGTCTGACATATTTAACAAAAGGTCATGGGCCAAGAAGTACATGTCTAGAATGTGGTACGCCCTTTGCATACTTGTCAGAAGTCTATCCGAGTCTTCTTCACTATATATTAATGTCGTATCGTCTGCATACAGAACTGTGATAAATTGATTAATAAGTGTATTGGTTATACTTTGCTCTACATGCAACTCAAAAATAACAAAATCCCCGAGAAGTAAACTATATAATCAGTGTATCCAACTCGTTCTAACTTATGATGCTGATGCATTCGTCTTACATTAAAACTAACACAAACTCTAAACAACACAGAGAGCTCATGTGAGAATAATGCTTTCCATTAAGCTGAACGACAGAGAAAGAATTTCGTCGATAATACAGCAAACAAAACTAGAACATCGTAGTGGCCCGAGCAGAAAAAGTAAAATGGGAATTAGTAGAATATAGAGTTTGAAGAACATACGGCAAATGAACCAAGTGTATTTTCGAATAGAAACTAACACTAGGGCGTTGATCTATCGGTAGACCTAACACCAGGAGGACTGATGACATGAAACGAAAAGCTGCAACCAACGGGATGACAGAAGCGCCGTACAGAGAATGGTGGCGACAAAAAGTAAAGGCCTACATGCAACAGTGGCATATCGTGATTCCTGATTGGTTATTTCACTTACACAAACATTATATCTTCCTATATAAAATTGGAGGTTTCCAAATAAATTGTTTTGTGGGATTATAATAGTGGTTTCTAAAAGCTTTAGTAAATTTATAAAGAAATTTAACAAATATTCTTATATACCAGGGCAAGATAATGCAGAAAACGACAACATTGGAATGTGGAATGACATCATGTCGTTTTCTCCAATGAATCTCGATGATGGCGGAAGAAGGGTTAGACCTTATACTTAATACTATATAATATACTGCAAGCAGAGTCTAGAGAAAGGCACAAACATAACGGTCCAGACGTATATATATATAACATTTGACTGTACTACGGGCCTTATGCGCAAGTTCGAAAATGGCCCATGTTTTCTCTCTGTTTGACTCTTGGAGACGCTTGCGCAAAACGGTTTAAGGACAGTAACAAGGTACAATCTGCTGTCTCTCTTAGTCGGTGACCCTTCCGCATACGGTCGAGAGCACTATAGTGATATTAGTATATAGGTTAGAGATGTTGAGGAGAAAGCTGTCAACTGAACACAGACGTTATGGTATGGGGTGCTATTGCACATGTAAGCAGCCACCTTCAGTCTTTGTTCCAGGCAACATGACAGCGCTACGTTATCTTCAGGTACTAGTGGAGCTAGAAGGTGCAAATTCAACTGTAAGATGAAATAGGCATTCATAAAAGAAAATACGCAACCTTACCCAACAGGGTGTGTATTTTGTGGCTGACATTGAGCATTAAGGATTTCCGTTAATGGCTGGTGTGATTAGATGTCAAAATATGTTAGTGTGAACGTCGTCGTCGTGGTGCGGTCGTATACTTTTCACTAATTAATATCGAAATGGCCCGTACCAAGCAAACTGCTCAAAAATCGACTGGTGGTAAAGCAAAGTAGCTTTTCGTGAAATTCATCGCTACTAAAAAAGTACCGAATTGTTGATCAGAACACTGACATTCCAACGTCTTGTTAGGTAAATTGCACAGTATTTCAAGACCGACTTATGATTATTATGATTATTATATCAGAGCTCAGCAGTAATGGCTTTGCAAGAAGCTAGCGAAGCTTATCAGGTTGGTCTTTTCGAAGATACCAATTTATGTGCTATCCACGAAGGACATACAGTTGGCAAGACGTATACGTGATGAACGCGCTTAAAACTATCATCATCATGGCGGTAAACAATTCAATATCGGTGAGGTGTTTTCAAAAAACAAACAAATTTGTACCGAATTTGGTACATGCGAGGATTTTGGGGTCGCTGATCACGAATCCGAGGTCGGGTTTCCAAAATTCAAGATAGTGGATCCAAGATGGCGGACAAAATATTCATAAATCAACCAATTTACGGAATATTTAGTATTCCAGCGGTTTTGGAGTTGCTTGTTATGAATTCATGATCAGATTGTCAGAATTCCAAGTGATAGATCGAAGACGGCGGCAAATATATGCAATTCTGTTTCGGATCATTGATCCCTGATATATAATTTTACATAATTCGACTTCGTATTTCTAAAGAGCAACTCCAAAGACCCGTATATATCAATTTTTAATAATATCCGTTGATTTTTTAATTTGATCTTGGATCTGCTATCTTGAATTGTCTAAACCCGAACTCGGATTCGTGATCAGCCACCCAAAAAGCCCCAATGTACCAAATTTGGCACAAATTAGTTGTTTTTTGAAAATACCTCGCCCATATTTTGTCATCTCATCGCACCAGCCATGATTATCATTCAGGTTCAATTTCAACCACAAAACGACCCAATAGGTTGCGTTTTTTTTTTCTGAAAGCCTTTTATTATCTTACAGTTGAATTATTTCCACCTTCTACCAGCCATATTGGAGCCGCCATTTTGAATTACGATTTTCGCCGTCAATTTTTTGAAAGATCTTTTCCGGACGAACATTTTGATACCTCAAACGTCAAAGTCCATCAAGCCAAATTTTGGGTAAGCAGATGATCCAGTTAACGTGAAATATATATATCAAATTCTCTACTGCTTTAAGAGATACGTGTTATTGTAATTAGTGTACTTTTATTTATGATATGTTGGTTTGTTTTCACCGAATTATCGGACTGCACTCATTCAATTCAAAATTCCCTAGATAGTAATTTCCCTAACCCACTTCTGGCTAATAGCTCGCAACTTATTGGAATGGCAATTCGAATCATAATAAGTGCAAAACTCCAGAGAGAGTGCGAATTCATTGGCGAGAGTGAAGACTCCCAATAATAATCCATAAAATTTCTAATTTCCTGCTTCATTAACTTTATAACAAGCCAAACATCATCCGTACACGTAATTTTAACGTTATTAACGTTATTTAACTTCAATAATAAACGGACCAGTCGGTAATTACTTTTCTGGCTTGCACAATCATCGTAATATTTCATTATCGTATCATTCGCTTCTCGATTGCTCTACGGCCTGATATTGGCTACACTGAAAGAAAGTATTTTTTTCTAAAACCTACAAAGCTATTTGTGAGCGTAGATTAAATACTAGCGAGGGGTCCATTTTATTTATTTTTAAATCTAATTTTAAGTACTAGAGTAGCCAACCTTATCTATTTAGGGGTTCCGTATATACAATATACGGATACCCTTATAATATTACTCCGGATTTCTGCCTCTGTCACATCACAGCAATTTTCTCCTAAACTACTGGACTGAAGAGGTTGAAATTTGGTATCAATGTATAGTTTGGTGACCCGATCAGGAGTGCATATCGTAAATGAAGAAATTTTGATTTTAGGGGTACTTCTGGAGGGAAAAACTAAAAAAATCGACCGTTCCCCCTGATCCCCGAAACTACTGAGCCTAAAATTTGGAAAAAATAAGAAATATAGATTAATGCTCGAACTTTACAGAAAAATAAGGAGAAACCATTAATATTAATTTTGGGGGACAAATTATAAAATTAAATAAAAATTTAAAAATTTTTTTTTTCAAACGCATCATGTAATATATCAAATGAAAGGTCCCATTCTGAGGAACACAAATATATTTTTTTCATATTTAAAAAAATAATAATAAAAAAGATATTAACGAAAATATACCAAAATTTACACATCCACCCCCTTATCTCCGAAACTAGAAAACGTAAAGTTTTGAAAAAAATTAGAAGTATAGGGTCTGACCTGAAGTTTACTGAAAAAATAAAGAGAAACTTCTACTTTTAATTTTGGGGGGCAATTTACAGAATTAAATGGAAAATATAAAATTAAAATTGTTTCTAACCCATCATGTTATATATCAAATGAAAGGGCTCATTATGACGAAAACAAATATATTTTTTCCATATTTTTAAAATAAATTAATTAAAAGATATTAACAAAAATATTAAAAATGTACCCATTCCCCCCCTTATCTCCGAAACCATAAGCTGTAAAATTTTGAAAAAAAATACGGGTATAGCGCCTCACCTGAACTTTACTGGAAAAATAAGGAGAAACCACTAATATTCATTTGGGAGGGCAAATTACAGAATTAAATGGAAAATAAAAAAAAATATAATTGTTTCTAACGATCAAGTAATATATCAAATCAAAGGGCTCATTATGACGAATACTAATGTTTTTTTTTTTATTTTTTAAAATAATTATTTTAAAATAAATTTAAAAAAATAATTAAAAAATTTCCCATTCCCCCCTTTATTCCCCAAAATATAAGACCTAAATTTTTTTGTTTACAGGAAAAATACGAAGAAATCCCTAATATTAATATTGGGGGCCAAATTATAAAATTAAACAGAAAATAAAAAATATTTTATTACGCATCATGCAATACATCAAATGAAAATGAGGAATCCAAATACATATTTTTCATATTTTTAAAATTAATTGTTTAGAAGATATTAATATAAAGGTACAAAAAATTCTCATTTCTCGCTTTATTTCGGAAACCATACTATCTAAAATTTTCAAAATAATTATGGGTATTGGTGCTCACTTAAAATTTATAAGAAAAATTATTAGAAAACCCCCATGGTAATTTTAGGGACAAATTATACAATTAAGTGGAAAATAAAAATTCAGTTTTCAAACGCATCATATCAGATAAAAGGCTCATTATGTGAATTACAAATATATCATATTTTTAAATCATTTGTTTAAAAGATATTAACAAAAATATTAAACATCGACTTAATTCCCACTTTAGAAACTACACTATTTAAATTTTGAAATATATATTTTATTTATATTTTTAAATAATTTCATTAATTGATTTAATAATTTATAAATTAAAACATGACCTATTTTGCCCTATATCTTCCAATCTGCAGAGGCTCAAAATTCAGATAGTAGATTATAAAAGGCTTCCCTGAAAGTTTATTAGTAAAATAAAATTCTAATGTTAATTTTTAGGGGCCAAATTAGAAAATTAAATACATATATATTCTTATAAAAATCAAGCGAATCCTGAAGCAGATAAAATAAAAAGTGTATGTGTGGAAAATGAAAATGTATATTTTTTTATAAATTTAAAACGCTTCCTTTAAAAGATATTAGGCCACATATAAGAAAATGCAGTCATTCTCTGCTTGGAATATTAGAATCTTTAAGGTGGTACGGAACCCTTAGTATGCGAGCCCAACTCCCACTCGACCAAATTATTTAATATTACGTAGGAGTAGACTGTACAAAATACTTTCTCGTAATCGGCCATGGTAATGGGACTACATGATGGCCGGTTGTCGTTTTGGCAGGTAAACCAGAATGTTCGTATTTTAAATACATATAAATTTGTAAATTTATACTATATACAATACAAAACAAAATATATGCAGCTGCATGAGTAGGCCTTTGACGCTAAAATTAAATGTGTTTGAATGCACAATTCCTTACTCTCTTCGAGGTGTCTATCTTTTGTACGCAAGACAATATATATGATATATATTGTTTCTAGTCGGGAGCCTTCATCAGTTGCGCTTCCCACAATAGAATGTCATCTCGAACATATTTATGTATTTGATACATACCAGTAAATTTGAAGACGCGAGATGTAAGACCGACTTCTAGGATTTTCGGGGAAATTGGCACATAGAGGTTCCGAATCTGGAGGCGTTCCGTGTAATTGCTATTCTCCCGTAATTCTTAGGTTAGAATGTCACAATAAAATATTCAGGGTACTTCACCTGTCAGAGATATTGAATATTCCCGAAAATTCTAGTCAAGCTTAATGAGATTGTTATAATATCTAGACCGACATCAATTTGAAGGAATAATTTTTCTTCCCCCCCATTTATTGGCAATGCGATTGATGATATTTCTATCAAATTCCGTACTGTTCTAAGATATCAGTCTTAATGATGAAAAATATATAAAATCTCGCTGCATCTTTTTAGAAAAGGGTGCGACCCCAAGTTTGTATCACCCCGAAAAATCTATCCAAAAATCAACAAATCATCCGAAATTGCATAATCATACCGAAAGAATCGAATTACCCTGGGGTTGTACACAAATATACACGGCACAGTAATTTGTGTGCTAGTCATAATTTTTGAGCATGACTTTGCTAAAAACCCGTTTTACCACGTAATTTCACCCTCAATCTCTGGAAAATAGGTATACACTAAGAGACGTATTTGGCACTTAATTAATTACTTTTAATTAAATGCAGAAAACGGAGATTGGATAAATAAAGATTAAAAGGTGGCAATATTTTTTGATTTTGTATATTGAGTAAAAATTGTTTTTAATCGTTATGAAAAGTTTTACTACTATTATTATTAAATAATAATTCAGGAAGCTGAAAACATTGTTCCATATTACTGGGATCGATTCAAATTGAACTGTCTACTAATGTTTTAATGGTTTTTGATGACAATTAAAATCACCAATTCACAACATAATCTACAACTGTAATTTCTGACTAAGCTATCAAGGTGAACTTAATTTTTCTGTAAAAACCAGAGATGCCACAAATATCTGTGTCAAAAGGCTTCCTTAAATATTTTTTTCAGTTCTGGATTTTACCAGTAAATACTTAAATGTTCTATGCTAGCTACTAGAAATGTCTTGAAAAAAATTTCTTTCTATAGAGTTGACAGGCAGAATCATACACATCCTGAGAACACCCATAATAATTGGTGAACCTGCCCCCCCCTCTCTTTTATTCTGTTCGTCCCAGATAAAAACATTTTCTTTCACCTACAAGAGTGCCATACGATATAGGTAGTCAACATTCATCTTTGCGTTGGGCTTTGTTGTATTAGGTATACTACATCATTAATTCTCTTAATAAGTTCATATGGTTCACTTTGGTTTTAAGTCATATTGGTTTTCATCCTGTCTATATATTTGTATCTAGCATGCCCAACCTTACCAACTGATGAAAAGCCAAACTGCTTCATTGGTTTCCTTTGTAACTGTCGACCACTGCCAAGAGATGTTTTTCTATAATCATATCGAACCTTTGCACCATGACATCTAACTAGCCCTGCAAAAATCTGGTTCCCTTAATGCCCATCAAGTTCCAATCAGAAAACAGTTGCTCGACTAAGACCTTTTAAGACAGTTGCTGCAGTGCTTACTTCTTAGGTGAGAATAACACCATTTGCTGAAGTAATCAAAAGCAACAGTATTGCAGTATGTATTGCTTAATTTTTTCAAATAATCGATTTTTAGAACCCTCATTGGTTGCACAGACTTCGCTTTGATGTCAAACTTTTGTAAGGGTTTCATTTATGCTAAGGTGTCCCCTAGAAAAGCCTTTGTATAGCAGCCCATTCTTTGGGGTGCTATAGAAGTCGGATTTGGTTTCCTTCCTATCGGCACATTTCCAGATTCGTTATATTACTTTTTTAGGACCTTCAGTAGGCAACATGTTTCTTCTCATTGGGATCTGTGGACCCTTAGTTCTTCTCTCTTAAAATTGTTGTGACGTTTTGGTAAAGAATCACATTGTATCTTTCAACCTTACACAAGTAGTTTAACAAAGCTGTAATTTCTGGACAGTGTACCATGAGAATTCCAGCCCTTTCGTTAACAGAAATGGGGCTATTTATTTAGACATAAAAACTAAACTTTACTGTTTCCTTTATATGGTAAACAACAATGTTTCACAATTTGAGTATTTTAGAAATAAGAGTATTTCGACCTTTCTGCTGAAGGTTGGAAGTCATGTCCTTAGCACCGTTGCAACTGGAGTATATCAAAATATTCAACATCCTGTCCATCATCGAAACTTTATGAAAACCTGTAGGTCATTATAAGTACCTCTCAGTACATTGATATTTCAAATTTAAAATAATCGTTGGATGTCGCTAACTATGACTCAACTTTAGGTCGTGCTTATGAGTATCTGCGTGCAAAAATATTATTGAATAAAATGAACGAATTAACGTGCGCCCGTTTTCATTTGTTAACCATAAAAACTAGTTAGAGTTTATGGTACATACTGGTACGTGAAAATGATTTCTTTCAAGTGGTTTCATAATAGCTTATGAATTCTGGTTGTATAAAATAATCACAGCAGTCATAATATTAAAACTTTACTAAGCAAAATAAGATTCTCAGCCAATGACACTGACCTCTTTCAAAATATATCATGTTCTCTTTTTCTTAGATTGCTATAAAACTGAAATAATAATTTCCATTTTGCTATAAATAAGCTATTAAACCTAACCTGTAATTTATTTTTTAATTCTGATCTAAATACTGTTTACATCTTTGAACATCTTCAGTTAACTTTCCGGACAGTTTATATATATGGAAGAACTAATTCTTACATATCATATTTGAACATTCCTCCCACCTCTACTCTTCATAATGATATCGAGGGCATCATTTAACAAACCATTTTGCTCATTTTAGGGCAATGAATAAGGACTTGGAATTGCAATTGATAGATTCCTCATTCAACAATCCAAATGGATTCAACCAGCACTGGGCTCTAGATTTAGTGCTGTATATCCTCTAGTAATTAACTATGTTGCCACCCTGCTATCAACAATTTAGTTATTGCTAGGAAACGTTTTATGTAAAAAGAACGCTTAAAAGGAACTAGAACATACGGAGATGGTTTGAACTCTCAAATATTATGACGAGCAAATGAATGCATAGAATTACTAATTACACCACCACCGGCTAAAACTGTAGTTATACAACCAGGACTCGAATATCGGCTAAGTTAAAACTTAAAAAAATGATGGGCCAATGCTGATATTCTTGCCAAAGGTGATATTTTTGCAAAAATATGCAAACAGAGTGAAAGGCAAAGAACGGAGTTTGATTCTTGACTGCCGTTCTAGTTATAATAGTGTGGTCAGCATGATGGAATATTTCTCCAGTGTATAAATTTTTGACGATAAATCAGATGCACAATTGTCTGATGTCGTATGATCACATGTCCTGATTGTCAGTATTTAACTGACTACACAAACTACTGAAGTTTTCTTTAGACAAACGTCCAAATGTAAGCAGCCAGAACATAAAACATTTACGGAGCTCATAGTGATGCTGATATACCCGAAGAAGTACGATGAAGATGTTAGAACCCCCGATTATACATTCAGAATGTCTAAATATACAGAGTGATCAAGATAAAAGAGACCCTGTGTACAGAATTCGGTATACAGGGCCTTGTACGTACAAATCATCCAGCGGCCATTTTGCTGCAACGGACATATTGGTTTTCTCAATGTTACGTTGTCTGTTGTTAATGCTGGTTGTGCAATTGTAAATACGGTTTTTCACAATGTCGTTTTCAATCGAACAGGCAGTATGTACTCTTGTGAAATATTCTGAATATACATCTTTTGTAACATTTAATGAAATGTCTACAGAGCTCTGCTCCTTCTAAAAGTGAAGAATACTAAATTTCGAGCAACTGTTTCATTACTATTGTCAAGTTATAACCTAAAAATTATTGTATCAAAATCTTTTAATACATTAAGATTTTAGAGGAATATTACAAATTGAAATAGAGCATACTGCATTTTGGTTAAAGTTAAAATTAAAAGCGAGACTGATTTTTAACCGACCAAAAACGAGGAGGTTATCAATTCGTCCCGTATTTTTTTTTTGTATATATGTTACCTGATTTCTTCTCCTGTAGTGAACCGTTTTGAATGAATATGGTCTTGTTTAATAGAGTATATATTCGGATTGGTGAAACTTCAAATTTTGGAAAAGAATTCTATTGGTAAAGTGATGAAATTTGTGAATGAACACATGCGTGCATGGAAATCGACCAATATCCCTAACACATTGGTCGATTTTTTGAAAACTCTTCATGGATGTGTATAGTTTTTTTAACGTTTAATCTATTAAGAAAGATCCCTAGGTGATCTCATATACTTTTCTGCGACGTACAACTTGCAGTTTTGCAGAAAATCGCCGAAATTTCCAAAACTCTTAACAAACATTTCATCGAAATGAAATAATGGACATTTCCTCATAAATATTTTAATTCCAACGTAATTTGAATTTGAAAATGTTCAACGTACTTCTCAAGCATATAGGTAGTAAAGCATATTAGTTTCGACTCCTTAAGTCAATGAGTACCAAGCTCGTTTTGTTTGTATACCCAGCAAATGCTTTTGGTTGTCACATTCTCCGGCCCAATAGAACATTCAGTAACAACACATGTCAAACTCTCAACTGCTGTTTGGTGGGTTTATACACAGGATGTTTAGTTATAGCAAACAAAATCACAAAGTAAAGTGATAGAAGGAGTTGCATTTATATGATGATTGAAATTTAGGTTAGGCCCTTTAGCTGTATATGCAGGATGGATGACATATAGGGTGGAGTGGACGATTGGTGGTATAAAAATGTTGGAAAAAATGTGAAATTAAAATTATATAAGGTGATTAAAAAACTGTTATATTACATGGGCGTAAACCATCATATACAGGATGGTTGAAATATATGCTGAAGTTAAATTATATGTATACAGTGTGATTAAAAAAATATTTATTTTATAGCACATAAGAAGTTGCATAACGTGTGGAGAGGAATTAATGTTACACAGGGCGATAATATAAAATGTGAAAAATGAAATAATTTATGGGGTAGCACACAAGGAGTTGGATACTATGGTTGAAATATACGACGGATTTGACTCCGTACATATGGGATGGATTCTACTCCGTCCTATAGTTTACAGAAGGCAGCTAACAATTTATGCTTGTCCGTGAACAGTCGTATGTACAGGATGGTTGGTACATAGGGTGGAGTGGAATTATCTATAGTTATACAGAGTTATCAAAAAAAGTTGAAAAAAAGGTTACATGGCGTGGTCCATAAGGCATAAATATATTTTGAGCTTATTAACTCAACACGTACTAGTACATTTTGTTCGTAAAAATTTACCTGTCAATTTAAATGAAAATGTATCATTGTGTAATGTTGAGGCTTTCGATGTTATATCTGGTCCTATCTATTAAGGTTATACATACAAAATAAAAAATAAAGAATGAAAACTACCCGAGTTCAAAAAAACTAAAAAGTTGAAAATAAAACATTTAAAAAATATATATAACCGACTTCCACCTATAACTAAAAAGCTAAAAATAATTATAACAAAATACAATTCTAGCAAATAAATAACACATTCAATGTTGTTAGGTACCTTCCCCAGGAAGTAAAAAATGTAAACATTAAAAGGTGCTCATTCTGTACAAACATACAAATTAATTACCTACCAATCTAGTATATTTTTGACGTCGGTGCCAAGCAACAATCAAGTTTGATGAATTAGTAGATAAGTACCCAATGAAGGATTTTAGATTTGCTTGGCACCGACTTCAAAAATACACTAGATTGGTAGGTAATTAATTTGTACAGAATGAGGACCTTTTAATGTTTACATTTTTTACGTCCTGGGTAGGTACCTAACAACATTGAATGTGTTATTTATTTGCTAGAATTGTATTTTGTTATAATTATTTTTAGCATTTTAGTTATAGGTGGAAGTCTGTTATATATATTTTTAATGTTTTATGATCCACTAAACTGTAGCAGAATTGAAAACTTTGCTGTTTCGGCAAGATATTTCATTTAAAAACTGTTTACTTTTTAGTTGGGAGCCGAGATACACCAGTTAGTTGTCATTTTCGATAAATAGTTCCTAACCGTTTCATTTGATTTTATCATTTATTAAATACATTTATATATATATATATATATATATATATATATATATATATATATGCATTCATACATAAATTGTTAAATTTAATTTTGTTTCATTATGCATGAGCATTCAAATCAAGTCCGTATGTCGAATACGACATGGAAGGCGATTCGGAAATGTATTTTCATTAAAATCACAGTTAAATAAACTTTCCGCTGGGGAACACGGGGCGATGGAATTAAAATTTTAATATTGTTTCAATTCATTGAAATGTTTGTTGTATTGAAAACAATTAGGTACCTGCAAAATGGCCGGAAATTGTTTGGTCGAGCTTCAATAGGTTTTTAACTGTGTAAAAAATGCATCTAAATGACGAGGGTTTATACGGCAAACAAAAATGTCATAAAATATTTAATATTAAATTAGTGTTTATTTTATTGGGACCCGAAATAATTTATTTAGTTTGTCAGCTGAATAGAATATTTTTATGCAAAGTTAAATAATGGATTGGTTTGCTATATATAACTATATGTTCTGTAATATTTTATTTATTGTTCTACATCTTGGAAAATTTATTTATATTTAGTTCCATATCATATTCCATATCTTAGGATATGTGTTATCAAAGGTTCCTGAATTTTTACTTCTATTGTAAGGTTTCATTTTATATGACAGTTTTTATTCTTCAAGGATATGGTCAAAAGTTTCTTGCTTTTTGGAAACGAAAATGTCAAATAACAAAAATTTCGAATACATGAAAATGTTAAAAATAACAAAGATATCGAAAACGTCAAACATTTAAAAATTGAAATAAGTGCCAGAATCTCATTAACTTTCAAAATGTTTAAATTAATTAAGAAAGAAGTTTCGATTCTTTTAGAACTTTTTTGCTGGGTAATACATTTCATAGTGTGTACACTGGAGATGATGTTGACAAAGCTTTTGAAGAGTAAAAATAAGAAAAAAGACTGGACCAGAAATTATTCAAACCAGTGAACAGCTAAAAAACATGTATTGGTTGCCAAAAAATACAAACAATGAAATTTTGTATCAAAATTGTAAATCACAAATACATAGTAAAAATGTAGTAGAAGCTAAAAAAAATTGCTTTTGTACAAAAATACAACAATCCTATAATAAACAAAAAGCTACATGGCAGATTGTAAACAAAACGTTAGGAAGGATAAACAAACATAACGAAATTAAAATAACTGAACATGAACTGCTTGTAGAAAACCCTTTAGAGATAGCTGAAAGCTTTGCAAGACATTTTTCAACAGTAAATGAAAAAAGGCTGAATACGACTGTACGACTGCTCTGTACAATTCAAACTCATACTTACTTATCCCAGTAGAAGAGTCAGATGTTACTAATGCAATTAATCGGTCAGTTAAAAAACTTAAGTACTAACGACATGGATGATATCTATACTAAATTAATAAAATGTGCTAAGGAAATAATTTCAAAACCATTGACATATCTAATAAACTTATCGTTGCAAAAAGTTATTTTTCCTGAAATCCTTAAATTAGGAGCCATTACACCTGTTTTTAAAAAAAGATAATCCTTCAGATATTGGTAACTACAGGCCTATAACGGTTTAAAAGTACTTTCCAAAATCTTAGAAAAACTAATGTGTAATAATTATATTTGAACAAGTTTTTCTCTTCTAAGTGAAGATCAACATGGCTTTAGACCAAACAAGTCAGCTGATTTAGCTATAATCTCACGCCTTAACTACACATATGAAACACTTGATAAAAATTTTGAAACAGCTGGTTTATTTTTTGACCTATCGGATGCCTCAATATAAATTTTTTATGTGACAAATTGTACGCTTTAGGATTTCGCGATACTGTACTAAATTGGTTTTAGTCTTATATGAGCAAGAGAAAAATTTGTGTTAAATTAAATGCTGTTATCTCAGAAAAGTATAGTCTGGATGTGGGGGTGCCACAAGGATCTGTACTGGGGCCCATACTGTTTTTAATCTATGTCAAGGAACTGCCAAAATGTATTGATGCTGAAAAAAATGTAATGTTTGCAGATGATATGTCGATGATTGTCTCAGCATCTACCAATGAGGGCTTACAACATAAAGTGAAAAATGTATTTCAGAAATGTCAAAACTGGTGTAAAACCAACTCTTTAATCATGAATATTGATAAAACTGTCATTATTAAGTTCTCAATGAAAAATCATATAATTTTTTTCAGAAGAACTTGTAATTTTACAGTAAATTTTGGTAAATGCGGCTAATGCCAGAGTATTAAATAAAAGTAGTTGCCATATTTTTCGTATATATTCTCGTGTAAGATTGGTGTTTCAGTCATATTGCCTATTAGTAGAACAATGTTTTCTTCTGACCAGTAATCACTTATAATTTCTCCATCAGTTGATTCCCATATTCTCCATTTCTCTACCTTTTCTTTCCAATATTTATCCATATCACACTTCTTACCAGTTTCTCTTATTTTACAGACTATATTTTGTAATTCATTTTCTGTTTCTGCAATGACTGCTTGGCCATCAGAATATTTTTCACTTTTTCATTGCCTAGAAAAATCCCAGCAGTGAATTTCAAAGCTTCAACTATCAATTTTTCAGCATATAAATTGAGTAGTCCCAGTGACATACAGCAATCTTGTCCCATTCTTCGTCCTATGATTATTTCTTTGGTTCTTTCATATTGCACCTTTAACACTGCTTTTTGTCCATTCTAAAGCTCTCGAATGAGCCGCCGTTCTTTGCATCAGTATTTGGAATAGTACGAGTATATTACAATCTACTGGGTCAAATTTTTTCCTCCCAGTCAATAAAACACATATACATTTTCTTGTTCTTGTTCATCAGTCTTTCTGCTAACATTCTGGCACACTTTATAGCATCGTGGGTTCCTCTTCCTCTCCTAAATCCAAACTGATGTTCTCTAAGGTTTTTTCAATTTTATTTTAAGTTGCGTTCAACAATATCCTTGTTATTGCTTTGGTGACATGGCAGATAAAGGTTATGGTTCTATAATCTGTGCTCTGAGTTGCCTTGGTTTTCTTAGGTAAGGAACCTAGGATAGATGTTGGTTATAAAGTTCGTGATTCTAAAAAAAACACCACGTCCTAATACTCTAAGTGCATCAGAGATTATGTTATCACTATCGACTCCTTTGATGTAGTTTAATTCTTTAATTGCCCTTTCAACTTCAGGTTCTTCGATTCTCGATCCAACTTCTTTATTCTGTTTGGTTGTATTTTTCAAGATATAATATTTGCTTGCACTTTTCCTCCATTCATTCCTCTCCGGTCTTATCAGACACTCTTCTTAACTCATTATTTATTCTCCTGTACTCTGCTTTCTCTTTTTCTCTTGTCATTTTTGCATTTCTTTCTAATTATCATTTTATCCCATATTTCTTGTGTTACCCACTCCTTACATGATTTGCTTAATTTTTGTCTAACGTTATTCTCTAGTGCACCAATAAAAAATTCTGTCAAATAGTTCCATTCTTCCTTGATTTAATTATTGTCTTGCATTCTATGATAGGGGACGGACGGGCAAGAAGGAGAGGACGGGCATGAAGAATACCTACTCTAGTTCACCGCTTGTTTAATAGAAAGAGACAAGTATTGTTTTACTAGACGCGTCACACATAAGCGGCTACCGGACAGTGTGCGCAGTGACTGCGCGAGTGTTAAACAAGCTTTTACAAGCACGGAAAGGATTTTCGTTAAAAAATTGTGATAAAACAGCCGTAAGTACAATCAGTTTGTTTTATTGTGTTCAGGGCTATCCCTATTTTACTATTTTTAAGTTAGTTTGTTGTAATTTGAGGTGTAAGTAACATTGTCATCTTAAGTTTTCGTCTCACGGTTTTTATTTGAAATTTAGGTTATGTCGAAATATACCTGACGGGCAAGACGGAGCCGGGTAAAAAGGATAGTGTCCGTCTTGCCCTTCTTCTTTAATATTAATCGATTATTTAGATGTGTGTTTTCATTTATGTTAATAAAGAATAATATTTGTTGCAGATGGTGTATAAGTATAAGCGGAAGACGGACCGGGCCAGTTGGTCCGAAGAAAATTTGGCGAAGGCAATTGAAGAAGTCAAACTGACTTCAAAATTAAGTGCAAGTAAGAAGTATGGAATTCCATATGCAACATTACATAGACATATTAAGAGTGGTTCTACTCAAAAGAAATTGGGCCGGTTTGAAACTGTTTTTACGCTGGAAGAGGAAGAAGAACTCTTGAAGTATGTTCAAAAGATGGACAGTTTATTCTACGGCGTCACGCGGAGCGAGTTTCTGCAAATTGCTGGAGAGTTTGCTAAAAAGAAAGGAAAATCTGGAGTTTTTTCCGGAAATATAGCTGGAAAGAGGTGGTTCAAAAATTTCAGGCTTCGCCATCCAACACTGTCTTTGAGATCACCTGAACCCACATCTATTGCTCGAGTCAGAGGGTTTAATCGCGAAGCTGTTAATAGATTTTATTCTTTGTTGGAAGAAGTCGAAAAAAATTTCGCACCGGATATGATTTTTAACATGGATGAAACTGGAGTGAGGACTTCTTCAACAAGACCACCTAAAGTTCTGTCAACTTATGGAAAAAAGCAGGTTGGAATAGTTTCCAGCAACGAAAAAGGAGTCTTAACGACCGTAGTTTGTTGCTGCAGTGCATCGGGAACATTTATTCCACCATTTTTCATTTTCAAGAGGAAAAGGCTCAATCCGAGACTCTTAGACGGTGCTCCACCTGGTGCTGAAGCAACGACCACCGACAGTGGATGGATTAACTCTCAGAAGTTTCTGGATTGGTTGCATATTTTTGTGCAAAAAGTACGTCCCAATCATGATCACAAAGCACTTTTGATCCTAGACGGTCATGAATCACATAAAAGTTACGAAGCACTTGATTTTGCAACAAAAAATAATGTCATATTTTTGACTATTCCTCCTCATACGTCTCACAAATTACAACCTTTGGACGTTGCAGTATACGGACCAATAAAAAAATACTTCGAGATCGAAGTCAACACTTTCCAAAAACAAACCCAGGAAGAATTATTAGCCAGTATGACATTGCAAAAATCTTCTCTGGGGCGTATTTGAAAGGAGCTACACCTGGAAACGCAATCAGTGGATTCCGTGCCAGCGGTATCTATCCATTCGATAGTCACATTATTGGTGATGAACATTTTGCGCCATCTGAGGTTTATCAGGGGAATGCTCCAAACATCATATCCGAAACAAATACCATTAGTCCTAATAGAGGAGATCAGCACAATATACCAGTAAATAACAACGCAATAGAGAATGATACATCATCATCAGCCAATCGCCGTCCAACACCGGATACAGACTCCATCCAAGGTGTGCCACGTAACCCTGTTCCCGGATCTCTGCAGCCAGTCGCTTCCGTCAATGAAAAAATAAATGAAAACACACACAATATTCAGCAAGATTCCATTGAGGTAAAAAAGAGAAATGTGCCAAGGCGCAAACAACAAAGATCAGAAATATTAACGAGTACACCTATAAAGATGGTACAAAAAGAAAAACATGATGCTGCTGCAGCGAAAAAGAAAGTTTCCTTCGATTCCCCTGGTGCATCAAAAGTTAAAAAAAGGAAGACACGGGCTAAAAAAAGTCTATCGAAAGGCAAAGAAAATAAAAAAAGAGACTTCTTTTGCACTGTATGCAAAGAACAATATATACATTCCCCGATCGAAGATTGGATACAGTGTGATGTTTGTCGAGAATGGACCCATGAAGCCTGCTCGTCATATTCTGGAAGAGGGTCTTATTTCTGTGATGATTGCTTTGATTAGTTTACATTATTCGTTTTGCCCGACTGGTGTATTCATTTTGCCCGCTATGGGTGGGCAAAACGGATAATGGGCCAAATTTAAAAAAAAGGGTATTACATTAAAGACGATGTTTTTTTTTATTACTTTTTAAGTTTCAAATCATAATTTAGTTACCAAAGATTGTAACCAGAATAGTCAATTACATGTGTGATTTCGATAAATATTTTTTTCTGATTTTTTAAATTAACATGTCCTTCTTGCCCGTCCGTCCCCTAATTATGGTTTTCTACTGTTTTGAACGTTCGTAACAGTTATGGTTCATAGTCTAAATAAAAACCATCTTGGAATATGGATTTTAGAGATTTTGGGTTACTGGATGAAAATAACCTTTTATGCATAAAGTAAATAGTAGAGCACTGAAAGAGACAACTAGGAATCTAGACAATTTTCTGAAGTTTTGTTTCCAATACAAATTTCAACTATTTAGCTGAAGAAGTGACTAGAGAAAACCCTAATGCGCAGACCCAGTGAGTAAATAATTATTTATTACCTGACAGGTAGGAACAAGAAATCGAATAGAAAGTATCGATCCTGTACTCATGAGTAGTGTCGAGTACTTTTCTTAGACCCTAATGCCCACACAACTAGATATTATTACCCAATGTCAGTGAGTAACAGCAGTTCAGGTTTAGTACAAGTAGTTGTCTAGGCAGGAACTTCGCTCCCGATTATTAGATTCGTTTTTTGGTGATTGTTATGCAAAAATGTATCCTAAAAAGAAATCCGATGGTTAGAAGGCGGTAACCTGGCCGACAAATTGTTTAAAATTTTTACACATTCAAAAAATGAAGTTTTTAGATTAATTGGGTTATTCTGAACAACAAAGGTATCTTGTGATTTTTCTCCAAAATTGATCGTTTATAAGTTATGATCGATTTCATTTGTTGGAAAAACCCAAAAATCACCATATTTAAAGCTCTATAACTCGGATAAAAATTATCATTTTGAAACCCAGAAAAAGTCAAATGACAGTTTAAAGCTTAGTTTACAAGATCTGGCAGAGTTTTTTGGGATTATTAGCACCGTACGCGCCCTATCGATACTTACCAATGATGTTGCGCCTCTCTCGCAATTGAAATTAAATGAATAAAATAATTAACAATAAACCCATTGAGTACCACATATGTTCTCCAATATGAAGCTGATATCAAGTAATTTTCAATTTCAATGGATTGCAGAGCAGAGTGGAAAGTGTGACAAGTGAAGCTCTCCCATTCTACTCTTTTCACCTTATTTATGCATTTCTGGCTATTTCTAGGAAGTAGATTCAATAAGCCGTAAACATGAGCCAGAAAGCCAAGTTTTTAAGCGTAAATTTTTAGGATTTATTCGATACTATATCTAAATGTACACAATGAGTGAGAAATCGAATAGAAAGTATCCAGTACAAAAATATCGGCATCGAAAGAAAGTACTCGATACTACAAAGTTTCGATACTTTTTTCGTGTCCCTAATGGCAGGTGGCTGTTATACCTTTACTGACAGACAGCTAGATTTTTCTAAAACTCCCACACCAACCTTCGGCTAATTTCTCCTTCCCTGAAATTCAACAAATGTTTTTTCTCTCCAGCACATGCACTAAACCGATATTTCTTACGAAAAGGAAATTCAGCGAATTCGGCTCCAAACTCCGCTGGAAAATACTTGATTGGAAAACATGGTCGGTGCTAATTGTATCATCAAGCGGCGTTCCGTTGCGTAACCCAAAAAACATTATCGCCAAATCAATTCCAATAATTACTTCCTAGAACCAATCGACCCTTTGCTATCTCGGACACTTTCCATTCGGCGTTTTGTGTTCACCCCCTCGACCGGCGTGCATGTAGACCGACTCCTTTTCCCCACTTACGACCCCTTTTTCTTGCGATCGGATCAGTTCAATAAAAGAACCGCCCGCTGGCCCTCGGAACGGACCATTTATTACTGCTCCCAAGATAAAAGTACAACGGCCGCAGCAGACTATGCCGGCTTCTGTGTGCATGCATAATATTAGAAATATAGGCGGTGGCGACACGAGATAAGTCTTAAGATTTAGGTGGTTTTATGAAGATGAAATCTACAATGAGAAAAAGCCTGTGCATATCGCTATCTTTAACCGACTTCCAAAAAAGATAAGGTTATCAATTCGTCGCGTATTTTTTTTTGCTTTTTTTTGTATGTATGTTACCTGATTTCTTCTTCTGTGGTGAATCGTTTTGAATGAATATGGTCTTGTTTCATAGAGTATATATCCGGATTAGTGAAACTTCAAATTTTGGAAAAGAATTCTATTGGTAAAGTGATGAAATTTGTGAATGAACACATACGTGCATGGAAATCGACCAGTATCCCTAATATTTTAGTCGATTTTTCCGTAACTCCTTATGGATGTGTATAGTTTTTTAACGTTTAATCTATTAAGGAAGATCCCTAGGTGATCTCATATACTTTTCTGCGACGTGCAACTTGCAGTTTTGCAGAAAATCGCCCAAAATTCCAAAATTCGGTGCCAAGCAAATCTAAAATCCTTCATTACGTACTTATCTATTATTTCATCAAACTTGATTGTTGCTTGGCACCGACTTCAAAAATATACTAGATTGGTAGGTAATTAATTTGTAGCGAATGAGCATCTTTTAATGTTTACATTTTTTACTTCCTGGGTAGGTACCTAACAACACTGAATGTGTTATTTATTTGCTAGAGTTGTATTTTGTTATATTTATTTTTAGCTTTTTAGTTATAGGTGGAAGTCGGTTATATATATATTTTAAATGTTTTATATATTATATAGTAGCTACTTATAATTCTGACCATCTTCAATAGTTGTATAGTAGCAGGGATGGAGAAAAAGTAACTGTTCGTTACAAACTACCGTGACTAGATAGGATACAGGAATAAAATAATACGTACTACTTCGTTAGTTCGTTATTATAGTTCCTTTTTCTTAATTGTTACTAACTAAATGAGACGCCAAAACCCTTTTCCATAGTAATCCAGAATTTCCTTACTAGTTTGAAGCATATACTTAATACTATAAATATTATTAACTATACAGTGTGTAACAGCCCAATGGAATAAATTCTATAACGAAAAAGGAGGGCGTGTTGGGAAAAACGCTTTTACAACAAAAAAATATATATAGGGTGTGTCATGTGAGAGTGGCCAATACCACCTTTTTTTATTTTAAATGCAAGCCCCTGTATATTATTTATTTTTTAGATGGTCTAGAAAATTCTAGGCATACTTCATGTACACTGTCCTATACCTATCTTAGACTGTTTCGGACATATTAAGTGTTTTCAGATTTATTACAAAAATTAACATTAAAAAAATAATTTTATTTCACAAATTCGCTACATCACACTAAAAATTTAATAAGTAATACTGATTGTTTCTTAATAATATACAAAAAAATATAAAAAAAATAATGTCTATGTAGGAAATGTTCAAAATGCTCGCCATTCTTGGCAGTATGCTAATTTGATATAGAAATGTCTTCTAATGTTACTCAACATCTCAGGCGTGGCTGATCTAATCGCAAGCGTGATTCGCCTTTTTAGGTAATCTAAGTTGAGGGGTTTAGTGTTATATACAGTACTTTTGACATATCTCCACAAAAAGTAGTCCAATAGCGTCAAATCAGAAGACCGTGCTGGCCATTCTATCGATCCGCGCCTCCCAATCAACTGATTTGGAAAAATTTGGTTCAGGGACTCCCGGACATTGATTTTGTAATGGGGCGGTCCTCCATCTTGCTGAAACGATATTGTATTGGCAGGAACTTCTGGTTTACTGGATCAGGATATAAGTTTGTCAAAGTTGGCACGACATTATTTTGGAGCAGTTCTAAATATTTATCTCAATTCAAGTTGTCATCAATGAAAAAAGGACGTACGATATGATTTCCAACAATTCCTGCCCAATCATTAACTTTTTCAGGATATTGCATATGTTTCTCAGCCATCCAGTAAGGGTTTTCATTAGATCAATAGCAGCAATTTTGACGATTAACATGACCGTGAAGTGTGAATGTGCTCTCATCAGAAAACAATACATCTTCTAATTGGATCACATTGTTATCTAACCTTACCATCATTTGTTCACACAAATACGTTCTTCCATGAGCTCCTGAGTCAGGATCATTTTATGGGGATGCGATTCCTTTAATAAATTGATATAAGGCTAACATTGAACAGTGGGGCTACTTTTCGACCAGAATTATGTGGGTTTTCTTGAAACTCAAACATAGTATCCAATTTTGTATTATCACTTACAGCATTGGCAGCTACTTTTTTATCTGTCTTACATGACCAAGCTGACGAAACTGCTTTCTATTTTGCTAATTGTTCCTTGGGATACAGGCGGCAAATTTGGAAAATTTTCGTGAAATAAGCGAGGGACTTCCATTTGTGTCCGTGTGTTATTTCCATAACCAATCATTTGTAGAATTGTTATTTTGTCCATTTCTGTTAAATGAACCATTTTTCTGATATTATTACGTACGACAATTGCACTGACATTGATCGCCCTGCCATGTAGGCAGGGAACAAGATGCTAAGGCTATAAGTTTTGACGAAACTAAACAACACTGTTTTTTTTTCAAATCAGTAAAAACGAACGCAGGAATGAATTTTGCTTACTATCTCAATGTCAAGAGCTAATAGGAATGAGGTATTGAATGTAATGTTGGGAATTTGTGATATGAAATAATTTTCTTTTTTTAATGCTAATTTTTGCAATAAATCTAAAAACACTTAATATTTCCGAAACAGTTGAAGATAGGTGTAGGACATGCTACATGAATTATGTCTAGAATTTTCTGTGTTACTTAAAATATAAAATGGGCGGCGCGAAAATATTTATTTATATTTTTATAAAATGTGGTCTTTTTTCTATATAAAACGAATTTTAGACAATGTAACTTTAAAATCTCCATAACAAAATATAAAATCTCTTGAGATCATGAGGGGTATAAATATTTGTATGGAAAAACTTAAGCAGATGATATGATCTTTACAAAATTTGGTCGACAGTTTTCGTAATAGAAATAAAAATAAATAAAACATAATTTGCAAATTCGAGTTGAAAAAAGAGAAGAAGGGGAAAAGGGTTAATTTTAAAATAATCAGCTTCATTATCTTCATTCATAATGGTAACTTATTTATGATTACCTGTACCAATATCTTGAGTTGAAAAATATTTGCTTATTTTTGTTTGTGTTTGTAAAATGAGAAATATATGAAAATAACAAATATGTTAAAAATGCCACAAAAATAAAATTGTTAAAAATGTCTAAAATGTCCAAAACTCGATAATTTATAAAGTGTGTCAAATGTCTAGGCTGTCTAAAGTGTCTAAAATGACTAAAATGTCTTGAAATGTCTAGACCGTGTAAATCGTCTAAAATGTTTAGAAAGTTTAACATGTCTAAAATATCTGAATTGTCTAAGATCTTTAAATTATCTAGAATGTCTAAAAGGTCTTAAATGTCCAAAGTGTCTTGAAATGTCTAAAACGTGTAAATTGTCTAAAATGTGTAGAAAGTTTAACATGTCTAAAATATTTAAAATGTCTAAGTTATTTAAATTGTCTAGAATGTCTAAAAGGTCTAAAATGTCTAAAGTGCCTAAATTGTCTAGAATGTTTAGAATTTCCAAAATCTCTAAAATGTCTAAAAGGTTTATAATAACTAAAATGCCAAAAAGTCTGTCTAAAATCTATAATCGATCAGAGGTCCCTGAAATATCTAAAATCTATTATACCTATGTCTAAAATATGTTTAAAGTTTCAATGTCACAAATATCAATATTTAAAAATTCCAAAAGGGAGAAATGTTTTTCATGTGAAATTCTTTAAAGGCGTTAAAAAATTACAAACAAAATAAAAATGTCAAAATGTAAACCACCTAAAATTATCTAAAATGCTGGAGATTTCAAAAAGGTTATATAGTATATCAAAATAGTCCCTTTACGAAGGAAGCAAGTCAGGCAGTTACTAAATAAATCATGTCCATTAAAGGGCTCTCCTTTTCTAATGTATATTGTGACGTGCATTCATTCGATATTTCTTGGAATCCAAGTGGAATCTGTCTGGCGGCTCGCGGTTGTCAGCTAGTGCAGTCAATGTTTTCGGGTGTCTGAGAATCCCTGAAGGGAATCACTTCATGGCTATTTGATCTAGAACCTTCTGGAAAGAAATATATACACACGGGAAGCCATCGAGAGGATTCATTTAGTATTGTGTGGCCTTCTAGCAAACAACAGGTGTTCAAGATTAATCAGATATAGTTGTGTGAATGTAAAACTACTAGAAATAAATTATAGTAAGTTAGAGTGTTTAAATAAATTCACGAACACAGAGTGTAAAATAATAACATAACAATATAACAATTTTCCGTTATATTATTTCTTTATCATAGTTTTAGAAACACATTAAATACATTCTTTGTGTTTTAATATGAAATTAAATACAGTAATAGGTAATGACTTGTGAAATGCGAATAGTTCTTTTTATTTTTGTAATACTTATTGTAAATCTCTAAATACTTATGGTACTCAAATTAATTATTTTGAATGTTCATCTGAGATTTTCTCTCCTCGCAATGGTTTCTGAAAAATACAGATAAGTTTAGTACTTGAATATCAAGGTGTATAGTATCTAAGGGCAGTTTATGGAAACTGCCCGGAACACTAGTTGCCCTCTTATAGAAAAAACTCTCCCGCAGAATTAACTGTGAGAAAGTAGGTCTACAGATTTGTCAACTAGTACTCCAGTATAATATGTTGTGTATTTTGTGTTGTACTTATCTGTTTTTTTGTGACGTTTCGATTCCTTATCAGGAATCGTTGTCGAACAATGTTTGCTTGAATGTTTTGCACTATATTCGCTTGACTTTTTTGGTAATGTCAATTGACTGATTAATTGACTTTGAAGTTTCCTTTTTGATGTTCATTCGTCAGAAGTTGTTGCCATGCAACCGGTATCTCTACAGAGGGTGTCCCGAGTTCTCCATTATTCAACAACATGCAGACACTTTCTTTGATTTTTCTGATAAGGAATCGAAATGTCAGAAAAAACAGATAAGTACAACACAAAATACACAACATATTATACTGGAATACTAGTTGACAAATCTGTAGACCTACTTTCTCTCAGTTAATCCTGCGGGAGAGTTTTTTCTATAAGAGGGCAACTAGTGTCCCGGGCAGTTTCCACAAACTGCCCTTAAATACTACACCTTGATATTCAAGTACTTAACTTATCTGTATTTTTCAGAAACCATTGCAAGGAGAGAAAATCCCAGATGAACATTCAAAATAATCATTTACCTCCTCAATCATTTAGAAACTACTCAAATTGATATTTAATTCAAAATATTGCAACTCGGGCTATCATACTCTATAAAAATCGACGGTGCAGTGCTTCATTTCATAGACTAAAATTATTAAAATGTACCAAAAAACCTTTTTCGAACTAAAACTTCGAAAACTAGTTCATATATTGTTGATTATCCTCAAATACCAACTTAGAAAACAAGCAAAAGTTTTTATTATTGTCGAATAAGAAAATAATTTAAACTCAATTGTAATGTTGGCATGACAATTAGTTTTGTTTGTTTGATTTCATCTGGCAAAAATGCTGTTTATATTCTTTTATTTATATGACTAAAATATATTACTATTGGTGACAGCCAAACGATTTGTTCTGCTTCACTATACATACACGTACATGTCTGCTTGACCCAAATAATTACGACCCATTAACAATGTTTACAATTCTAAAAGAATAGAATTACGTACTAAAATTTTCACATAAGCATTTTATGATGTTATAAATAAGTAATTAGTGCTAGGTGTGGAAATTTTACATACTGTAAAGGCAAATATGTTGGAAAATGTATGCTACTATCGATTTGACAATTCCTCCTGTACAATTGCTTTCCAATATACATATAAATTACACTAAATTAAGTCCGTTGGTAGGTACTACTGAAAATATTAAATTGTAGAAAATTGTATTCATATTGCAATATACTTCGTGGGTTCAATTGAAAATTATAACAACTAATATGCACTGTCACTTTTCTAGAACTTTATTTACATTTAAAACATCTGATTCAAATACAATAACAAGCCTATATAAGCTAGTCGACGCGGTATCACTGCCTGGCGATCGTGGCGTTCTTCTTTTATATCACCAGCGTAGAATTCTCCAGTAGAAATCAACATCGTTCCTTCCGCTGCCGAGCCTTTTCGAGAATCGTATTTTTTTATCTTGAAGCGTTTGTTGTCGTGCTGAAATGACACAGGGTCGGCTTTGGGTAAATTTCGTAACACTGCCCCTCCTTTAATTCTGATCGTCCCGATCAGAAACATCCCCTCCATGGTAGGGAGCGAGTCGATCTAAGTGAACCACCTTCAATTTAGCCTTGGGGTTTCGACGGATCCGGTAGGCGACATCATTCAGCCTCTTGACCACTTCGTATGGACCATCCCAGGCGGGTGTAAGCTTTGGGGATTTACCCTTGCTCCGTTGGGGGTTGTACAGCCAGACTTTGTCCCTCTCCTGGAACCCGGCTGAATTGGCCTTGAGGTCGTATCGCGTCTTCATCAGGTTACTGGTGGCCAACATCTGCGTTCAGGCTAAGTCGTGTATTGCCAGCATGTTATGTCGGAGCTGGTCGGCATAATCGTCGATGTCTTGGGGAGGTTCTTCGGGGGAGCCAAATGCCAAGTCGCATGGTAATCGCAGCTCCTTTCCGAATAAGACCCTGGCTGGGGTCAGGCCTGTACTATTATGTACAGCAGAGCGATATGACAACAGGAATAGGGGAATATGCTCATCCCAATCACGCTGGTTATTGTTGACGACCTTGAATAGGTGTTGTTCCAAGGTCCGGTTGAATCTTTCCACCATTCCGTCTGACTGTGGGTGTAATGGTGTTGTTCTCGTTTTCCTGATCCCCAACATCGTGCAGACCTTCTGGAATACATTCGATTCAAAGTTACGCCCCTGGTCTGAATGTAATTCCATCGGGACGCCAAACCTGCTGAATAGTTGTTCTACTAGCACCGTCGCTACCGTGGTTGCCTCTTGGTTGGGTATCGCATATGCCTCAGGCCATTTGCTGAAGTAATCCATTGCGACCAGAATGTATTTGTTCCCCCTCTCAGACTCGGGAAACGGACCGGCGACATCGATGGCAATTCTCTCAAATGGGACGCCCACATTGTACTGCTGCATTCTGCCCTTGGTCCGGGTCTTCGGGCCCTTACTGGCGGCACATGTGGCACATTTGCGACACCAAGCTCTGACGTCTTCGAAGTAATTCACCCAGTAGTACCGCTGGCGAACTTTGTCTAGGGTTTTATTCATGCCCAGGTGGCCTCCGGTAATTCCATCATGTACTTCGGTCAGGATGGCTGGTACCTTTTTCTTCGGAACTACCAGTTGGGACTTGGTTTCTCGTCCATCAGCGCTTTCCCAAACTCGCTTGAGCATTCCATTGTCTACTCTTAGAGAGTCCCACTGAGCCCATAACGATTTCAGCACGCCGGAGTATCTAGCTACCTCGTCCCATCGTGGCCTGGGTGCCCCTCTCATTTTGAGTGACAAGATTGGTTCGATGTCTGGATGATGTTGGTGCGACCGGTAGTTCCATTTTTACTGTTAAAAATTTGCCAGTGTTTTGTGATAAATTGCTTGGCTTTCTTCTGGTTCTCTGGTGTCAAGTGTGTCAAGTGGTCAGCAAACTGTTGTAGGAACTCTTTACCGGGCCCTGTCTCATTCACCGACGTCTGGTACTCTTCTTCGCAATTGATGATGGTCTCTACTGGCTCGAAACAAGCTATCTCTTGACCATTGGCAATTCTAATGTCGTTGTTGGACAAATTCAGGACTCTGATTGGTATATCTCGTCCGGTTTTAACTATAGCCCGTGCAACTAGGTACTCATGAGCTGAGTGTACAGGCTCCACCATTCCAACGCAGCTCCCAGGATTGCTGTCTAGCTGCCCTTGAATAATCTGTTCCGTTCGACCGGGAATTCTAGCTGAAGACTTTGCCACAATTTTTATGGGGGTGACTGATGTGTTGACGGGCCGTGTCAATACAAATTCCTCATTTAGGAACCGAAGAACATCATATCTAGGGTCGAACATAAATCCATGCTGGCTAATTAGGTCCATTCCCAGTATAAAATCGTCCTCAATATTCGCTACCAGGACCCTATGCCGGATCATGTTGTCCCCTATCTGTAGCACGACATCTGCCTCACCCTGTATTGACATGGACTCGCCGGTGACTGTTCTGAGCTGGATGTTATTGGTAACTGGCCGAATGTCTGATGCTCTCAAAACCCTGGACTTGGCAATGGACACAGCGGCGCCGGTATCGATGGTGATGGTAACTGCTCGCCCGTTGATGGTGCCTCTGATGACTAGGCTGCCGCTATCTCTGCAAAATCCCCGGATGGATACTGTCCTGGGGGCTGGTGGAGGGTGAGTCAGCATTCGCCCCCTTATGCTGACTGGTTGGAGTTTCCCTGGTTGGTAAGGTCGGTTTGTTGGCTACCCCTGGTTGGTGATCGTTCCGGTAGCCTTACTCGGCAGTCACGTTGGAAGTGTCCTGTCCGTCCGCAGCGGTAGCATGCCCCTCTGGTGCCAGTTCTTTGTGACCGTTCTAATATTTTGTTCAGTCCAGCAAGCAGCGCTTGAAATGGTGACTCTGACTCTTCCTGGTTGAAGGAAACTGCTCAGACCCTCGGCTTGGACATGTTCATGACGGCCTCTACTTCCAAAGCCCTAAGTAGAGCTTCATTACTTTTCTTGACGCCACTCAGTCTTAAATTTCTTTGAACTTCCACATCTCTGATGCCGTTTATGAAACTCTGTGTGGCCAACTGGTCTTTCGTTTCCTCTGGCAGGTCTGGGTAGGACAAGTGTACTAACCGTCTAATCTCTGCTTCGAATTCTTGAAGGCTTTCACCGGATTTTTGCGTTTTCCCACTGAGTTGGACTTGGTATACCTGGCTCAAGGATTGATTGTCGTATCTCTTGTCCAGAATGGCGATGATCTTGTCGAAATTGCCTTGTTCTTCGACTGGAGGGGTTCTAGGGCCGGACCTCTTAACGAAATTACCAGAGAGGTAGACTTTTCTTGATTATCCCATCCATTAGCTGTAGCCACGGCCTCAAATTGTCGTTTATACATGGGCCAAGATGAACTGCCGTCGAATGTAGGTGGTTTACTAAAGGAACCTTTGGTACTCACGGTGTGCTGGTATTTTCCTCTCTGCAAATCTTGTTGCAATTTTTTAATTGCTGTTTCCACTTTATCTTGTACTTCACTGTGTACTACGTCTTTAATTGAACTGATTTCAGCTTTTACCTGGTTTTGGATAGCACTTATTTCAAATTTCACCTGGTTCTGGACGGAATCGATGTCATCTACTTTGATTTCAAGAGTCTCCACATTATTTTTTAGGATCTTTATGTCGTCGTTTATTTCTTTTATATCTGATTCAACTATTTGCATTCTTTCATTAACTGTTTCATTAACTTGCGATACTATTTGCATTAATTGTTCAAATTGCAATTGTCTTTTTTCTTCCGTTTTGCCTTGTTTTTCTTCTAATATTTTAAAATCAATTTGTCTCTGTTCATTCAATTTCGAGAATAATCCCTCAATTAAATTATGTTGCTCACTTTTCATCGTGGAAACAAGATTTTGTTGTTCACTTTTCATCGTGGAAACAAGATTTTGTTGTTCACTTTTCATCGTGGAAACAAAATTTTCTAATTCTATTTTACGTTTTTCATCGATATTAGTGACAAGATTTCCTAATTCAACTTTAAGTTTATCATCAAAAGATTTCACTAACCTTTTTTGAATTTCTTCTTGATGTTGTTTCTCCTTCTTGTCACGTTTTTCTAGAATCTGTGCAATTTTTTCGTCCAGTCCCTCTGTAACCTGCTTGACTATTTTTTTGGTAGTTTCGTCCATACTACGAGTTTCCATAAATCAAATTAGGATGTTAACTGCACTTAATCCTTCACTTCTAACACCAAATTGCAATATACTTCGTGGGTTCAATTGAAAATTATAACAACTAATATGCACTGTCACTTTTCTAGAACTTTATTTACATTCAAAACATCTGATTCAAATACAATAACAAGCCTATATAAGCTAGTCGACGCGGTATCACTGCCTGGCAATCGTGGCGTTCTTCTTTTATATCACCAACGTAGAATTCTCCAGTAGAAATCAACATCGTTCCTTCCGCTGCCGAGCCTTTTCGAGAATCGTATTTTTTTTATCTTGAAGCGTTTGTTGTCGTGCTGAAATGACACAGGGTCGGCTTTGGGTAAATTTCGTAACAATATGTTTATGGGTAATCAATATCGATTAGGTATACAGGGTTTTCCTAAATTGGAGGTACAAACGAAAAGGGGAGATTCCTTGAATAGTTTTAGGAAGAAAAGTCCCGATTTCGATTGCAAATCTACAGGGTGATATTTTTTCGGGAACACTGTCTACTGTTGTCCTTCAGAACTTTTTTTTGGTGAGCCGCTGGTACTTTCAAAAATTGTAAAGAAAAGCTTTGTTGTTATAGCAAACTTTATGTTCTCTTGTAGTTTTGTCGTATTTCGAGAAAAAAAAACCTATCCACTTATAAGCGGATTAAGGCCCGGGGATCGCGCTGGTCAGAGCTGAGGATTAGCTGTTCGTAGCCATCTATTTGGATACTTCAAAAGCAAACCTGGACTACATTTTTCTCTAGTTCTAATGGGTACGTGGTCTAACAAAGTATGTAGTTCTTTCTGTAAAAACTGATTGTTTAGTTCGCCAGTTAACCTTTGTGGAAGAAATGTGAGCATATTAAATGATTGTCAATAATACTTCACACATATTCACTGAAAATTAATATTAGTCACCACTTGCAATTATATGTTGGGGATTTTCATCAGATCACATTTGATTATTCTGAAAATGTATAATCCATTCTTGAAAAAATTGGCCATATCAGTAAATAAAATATTAGCAATAAAATTCGGATTAGTATCAGGTATAAGAGAAAGCTGCTGCGAATAGCACAAACGTCGTCGGGAATAATTATCCGTTAATAGCGCCCGGACACGTTGAATATGGTAAGGTTGCAGCAAGTATTCTTTCAGTTCTTTCTTAGTCTCAGATGAACCATTAGTTACTTGGCGAGTAATCTTCCTCGTACTAGTTGTAGGGAATAGCAAAGACTACTTCTTCAAACTGTACGCTTCTAGCAGATTTAGATATTTCTCTCACATCTTTTGATCTTCAAGACGCGAGATGTAAAGACCGACATCTAGGATTTTCGCGGAAACTAGCACATAGAGGTTCCGAATCTGGAGCCGTTCCATGTAATTGCTGTTACCCGTAATTCCTTGGTTAGAATGTCACGATGAAATTTTCAGGTTAACTTCGCCTGTCAGGGATATTGAATACTCTATTCGAGGTGTCATTCTTTTGTACGCAAGAAAATATGTATAATATATATTGTTTCTGGTTAGGGAAACTCGATCAGTTGCGCTTCCCACAATTGAATGTCATCTCGAACACTTCTTTATGTATTTGATACATATCGTTAAATTTGAAGACGCGAGATGTAAAGACTGACATCTAGATTTTTCCGGGAAACTAGTACCTAGGAATTACGGGTAACAAGAATTACATGGAAGGGCTCCAATTTCGGAACCTCTATCTTTTTATCAGTCGAAAGCACCAGTTTCTTGCAAACGAATATATATTTTCGTGAAAGTTTTAGAGCTTGGTAAGCGAGGTTGCATTACCATTAACTAGGCCATAGAAAAAATGCATGTTAGTCATTTCCTTATTTGTGTATAGAGCCATTATTGTAAACTCTTATTCACTTATCAAACTTTTTTTTAACTTTTAATCGGTTATTGACCAACAAAAATAAACAGTAATAATTTCTCGTTTATTATGTCAAAATGACATCTTATGTAACAATTAGCAAAGCCAATTTTGTTTAAAAAACGATGGTTGAAGTCTCTTATTTAATTTCAGATATGAAAGCAGAAATTGTTAATTGTTTTTTTTACCCGAAAACCTTGGATCTTCCGAAATAAAATTAAGAACTCAAATTTGCTGAAAAGTGAACTAAAATTACAAAATAAGCGCAGTCATTTGAGACTGAACGATGGAAGCGAAAGCTTCTTACGAAATAGTCTTCCCTTCTCTCGTTATCTCACTATCTCTGTTTTTCTTTCTTTGTTCACTCAATATCAGGTGAATTAAAATAATTGTCACTATTTTGTTACGACTCATAAGTATTAATCCTAATTTAATTATTAGTTTAAATATATCTGCAAAGAAATATAAGTTAAGATATTGAGTAAGTGTTTGTAAATAGTTTTGCTCATCTGAATAAGTATTTGAAAACCAGATGTCAAAGAAATGTTCGTTTTGTTCTTAGCTAAAATTATTAAAACACTACATTTATACTAAACAATAAATTATATACTTATATGGTCAACGGTTGCAACAATTTAAAAAATTTTCAGTTCTCATTCTATGTAATATTAAAATGAGTTTATTCATTTTATGTGAATTGAAAATAGTACATAAAATTAATTAATAACGACATAATATTTAAAAAAAGTGTAATTATTCTCTGTTTCAAACCCGATAACTTAGGATTCGCAGCCGTGCGCTTCAGACTCCCGACTCTGGACCATTTGTCTTTAGAGCATATAAAAGTTCCCGATGTATGTAATACATCTGTCCCTCTACTGAGTGGTAAAAGTACCTGGTTTATTACGATAACTTACTTTACTTTAACATATCTTTATTTTCAAGGCTAAAATTACATTTCCTTACTCCTATCCTCTAATTCTATTTTAATTCCCTACGTTCTTTTTCCTATTTGATATAATACTAATTCCCTAAGATATTCATTACCTAATATATCATATATCCTATTCCCTAATTTGTTATCCTATTCCCAGTCTTCTTCTATTTCTTCTCTTCACCACTTGGTTGCCTCCCTCATCTATTACCATAACAAAACGATGTAAACAAAGGACATGTTTTACTTAATATGTATCTTTCTATAAGTCTATATTCGTTGAAAATATGAAAATTTAATGCCAAGTTGTCTTTTTGTGTGGTATTCTTTTTATTTCTGACGTGTGTCAAGTCTCCAATTTAATATATCGCAAAGAGAATTGGAGTGTTTATTAGAACGAAAAGCAAATTTTGTGCAGGTATTCTATATTACTTGGATGGTTATATTGGTTTATTTCCTATTTATTATGGATTTTCTGTAACAGACTCTTAATATATTACCTGGTTCCTGTGTTTTATACTGGGTACTGAATTGGATGGTTATTTCGAGATCGAAGAAGTGTGTGGTGTCGGTCGGTTGTGTCGTGTCGTATCGTGTCCAAAATAAATGAAATTTAAAGTGATGCATTTTATTCCCTTGCTCATCTATTTTCATTTATGTAAGTGTGGGCGTCGATTAAGAAACTTTCCGGGCGCTACTGAAAGAATTAAAACGAACTGTTGTACATCAGAAAATGCCCCCTAATACGCTGCGTACTAAATTTCAGTAAAATGTCTAAAGTAATTTCATAGATATTTTAAAAAGAAAATCTTTAGTATCTCATAAATAATATGATATATGTTCGTATGATGTTTTTTCATAAAATGAACCATTTCAAAACCTTTACTTTTGAAAGACCCTTTATAGGGTTTTATATATATATATATAAAGGGTAATATAATCGACTTTCTTTCATTTGAAATATTCCGAGAATGATGTTAAAATATACCTCTAATAAATAGATATTCAAAACTGGTTTACTCTTGATGAAGACAGCTTCGCAGTTGAAACGTGCGTTGAGTAATAAAAGAAAGGTTTGGTGTTAGGGTGCAAAAACTTTCTGTTTATACGTTTCTAACAATCACAATCAGCTTTAAAATTGATAATTTAATCTAACACTACATCTAAATATTTAAAATATGTAACTATATCAATTTTGTCATTATTTATCAATATAGAGGTGTTATTTAAATCAACCCGACTCAATTTCTGTTTAGTACTAACAGTCGTAATATTCCGTGTGAAATAATGTTGATATCCCATTATAACTACTAGTGTCTTTTATACAAGAATTGGCATGAGTAATGCATGACTAGTTAACTTGTTAAAATGCAATCACAAAAAACGATGAAACTTTCTCTCAGTGTAGGCGGCTTAAGAATTGTGCACGTACAAGCCACTGGATTTGGTGATAGTAAGCGAAATAAAATCAAAGAAGGGTAAGAATTATGCTGCGGTCTCCCGACCTACAAATACGAGTCGGCGTTAGGGCACTGCCATCGCAATGAAAGACTCCTTTGTTAGATTTTACCCCTTTAAAGAAGCGAACGCCCTCACTATGAACGATAAGGTGTAGACGGTGATGCCATGTGGGAATAATAATCTCTCATCATTACCGCTTGAATTTCTATTTTATAATAATGAGAAAGTGCAGCTATTGTTTTCACTTGATCACTTCTAACGAAGTACTCCATTGATGACATTTATCCTTTCGTATTTCGGTTCTTTACTGGATGATAACTTTGTCGGCAGTATTATCAAACCATAAATTACAAAGAAAGTTTGTTGGTACACTGCTGAATTATCATTTTGATAAGGAGCAGTTAAGATAAAAAAAACCATGTTGTTCACACAAAATTAAAGGATACAGCTAATGTCATGACCCAATTTTTAAATAGAAAGAAACTACTAGAGTATTGTGGGTGAAATTAAATGTGCGCAATGTTTTTTTATAATGATGATTAGACTTTATCCGCAACTTCATCCGTGATTCATTAGGATAATTGTAGGAAGTGTCGGAAAAACTCAAGCCGCCTGAGAGTTTTCATCGAAAACGCTGCCTAATCCTTTAAGATATAACAAAACAATCCATGGAGGTATACTCCTCTTTTATTGACCTACAAAAAAAGTCCGGGTTTGCCTACATCTGTCTTTTAAGGATAGCCTACCATTACCATTCTATCATCTAAATAAAACATTAAAAAAATATATAACCGACTTCTACCTATAACTATAAAGGTAAAAATAATTATAACAAAATACAACTCTAGCAAATAAATAACAAATTCAATGTTGTTAGGTACCTACCCAGGAAGAAAAAAATGTAAATATAAAAAGGTGCTCATTCTGTACAAATTAATTACCTACCAATTTATATATTTTTGAAGCCAGTGCCAAGCAAATCTAAAATCCTTCATTGCATACTTATCTACTAATTCATCAAACTTGATTGTTGCTTGGCACCGACTTCAAAAATATACTAGATTGGTAGGTAATTAATTTGTACAGAATGAGCACCTTTTAATGTTTACATTTTATACTTCCTGGGTAGGTACCTAACAACATTAAATTTGTTATTTATTTGCTACAGTTGTATTTTGTTATAATTATTTTTAGCTTTTTAGTTATAGGTAGAAGTCGGTTATATTTTTTTAAAAAATGTTTTATTTTCAACTTTTTAGTTTTATTTTGAACTCAGGTAGTTTTCATTCTTTATTTCTTATTTTGTATGATTAACCTTAATAGACAGAACCAGGTAACATCGAAAGCCTCAACATTACACAATGATACTTTCTCATTTAAAATGACAGGTAAATCTTTACGAACAAAATGTACTAGTACGCGTTGACTTAATAAGTCCAAAATATATTTATGCCTTATGGACTACGCCATGTAACCTTTTTTTAACTTTTTTTGACAACCCTGTATAACTATAGATAATTCCACTCCAACCTATGTACCAACCATTCTATACATACGACTGCACACGGACAAGCATAAATTTGTTAGCTGCCTTATGTAAACTATATTAACGGAGTCAAATGCGTCCTATATTTCAACCATAGTATATAACTCCTTGTGGGCTACCCCATAAATTATTTCATTTTTAACATTTTATATTATCGCCCTGTGTAATATTAATTTCTCCAGACTTTATGCAACTTCTTATGGGCTCTAAAAGAAATAATTTTTTAATCACACTGTATAAATATAATGCAACTCCAGCATATATTTCAACCATTCTGTATATGATTTGCTTATGTCCACATCATATAACAGTTTTTTAATAGCCCTATAAAATTTTAATTTCACATTTTTTCCAACATTTTTATAACACCTAACGTCCAGTCCTCCCTATATTCCAACCATCCTGTATATACGGTTACCTACGGACCACTATCATTCTAGTTCGTCCTATATTTCAATCTTCATATAAATGCAACTCCTTCTACCACTTTACTTTGTGATTTTGTTTGCTATAACTAAACACCCTGTCTATAAACGCATCAAATAGCAGTGTAAAGTTTGACATGTGTTGTCACTGAATTTTCTTTTAGGCCGGGAGAATGGGCAACCAAAAGCACCGTCTTCGCAAAATGGAAAAATTTGCATTTAAATAGGTATTCCCCTGGTATACAAACAAAACGAGCTCATTAATTTAAGGAACCGAAAATACTATGTTTTACTACCATGCTTGAGATGTTCATAAAAAATTTTCAAATTCGCAATTAAAACTTCCAGTGTCTAAAATTACCGCACTATTACGTTGGAATTAAAATATTTAAGAGGAAATGTCTGTTATGTCATTTCGATGAAATTTTTGATAAGAATTTTGGAATTTTCAGCGATTTTCTGCAAAACTGCAAGTTGCACGTCGCAAAAAAGTATATGAGGTCACCTAAAGATCCTTAATAGATTAAACGTTAAAAAACTATACACATCGATTTATCGAAAAATTGACTAAAATATTAGGGATATTGGTCGATTCCCATGCACGCATGTGTTCATTCACAAATTTTATCACTTTATCAATATAATTCTTTTCCAAAATTTGAAGTCTCACCAATCCGGATATATACTCTATTAAACAAGACCATATTCATTCAAAACGGTGCACCACAGGAGAAGAAATCAGGTAACATACATACAAAAAAAGCGAAAAAATATACGCGACGAATTGATAACCTCCTCCTCCTCGGTTAAAAATGGTCAAGTAAAATGAAGTAATTGGAGGAATGCCGTATTAGTCTTAATCAACTTAAATACGTCACAAAAAACAGATAAGTACAACACAAGATACACAACATATTATACTGGAATACAAATCTGTAGACCTACTCTCTCACAGTTAATTCTGCGAGAGAGTTTTTTCTATAAGAGGGCAACTAGTGTTTCCACAAACTGCCCTTAGATACTACACCTTGATATTCAAGTACTTAACTTATCTGTATTTTTCAGAAACTATTACGAGGAGAGAAAATCCCAGATGAACTTTCAAAATAATCATTGACCTCCCCAATCATTTAGAAACTACTTAAATACGTTAGTTATCTTAACATAATAAATCTTTACATAGTATAAAACATTTGTCCCACTGTACTCTTAGGTCGTTTAAATTACGATTATAATGCGGTTTTCACCAACAGATTCCAGAGGAAGTTTTATACATATTGCTTAATATTGCCTTGTGTTAATTTATTTTAAAATGACAATTGTTCAATTAACGCGTGGCTGCTATACTCGCTTGGCAATCGTTACATAAAAAAGAACATTTAGCCTAGTTGGCTAGAATGTTTTGATAATAATGTGAAGGTTTCGGGTTCAATCCCCACGATTCATTGATTTTTTTGGGTATTTGAGTGGATTCCTAAAAGGTTTCAATTCACACTTGGATCCGGCCGATTTTGAGGAAAATTCTTCCAGTTATTTGAGTTGCCCTACGATCGGCTATAGGAGAACTTTTTTGTATTGCTGGGTTGGGCCGAATGTGGTGAAACTTTTTGTGTATGTTTGAGTGCGTAAGATTTACAATTTAACCCGGGAGTTGACGATGAGATTGGGTTGTAGAAAATTTGTTGGACTCCTCACAAGCAGTTAGGCCACTTTGGGTGAAATTTGTTGTGTTTGTTTGAATGGGTTGGATTTACATCTTTTTTTTTGCGTGGTGAAATCCTATTTCGGATTGGCCATGAGCTTGGTTCAATCACGACATGCTGTATATGAGGCTCCCGGTCACCCGTATACTCACTAAAACATCTCCAATTACCCTCTAGGTACCTGAAACTCTCAACGAAGGTATTACGTCAGTCACCGCGGCTCCTAGTCCCCAACCTACCAGTTCCCTAATTTCAATCATCTCCCTCTCCTCTCTCTCTCTTTTTCCGAACCACACAGGAACTCCACAATCACTCCTCATTTCCTCTCGCTCTCCATCAGCCGTTCTAAGACAGTCCTCGCCTCTATAGCGTACCCTAACTCATTCTCTGCTCTCATTATCCACTTGTCCACAGTAAACGCACCACTCATCCTCCTTCCTCTTGAATCGGAACAGATACTGCCGAAAGCATCCATGTCCCGACAGCGTCTTTACCAGATAATAATTAGACTGCCTATGCAGTATGTCTAGGGTTCTCTTCCTCTGCTACTTTCTCACTCTCACTAGCTCCTCCCCCGCTCTCGACCCTTTCAAAGATCCTATTCCTTTCATCGACCTCGATTCGTATAGGCAGCTGAGCCGTGATGACGCACAGCCCCTCGTACGATACCGTCCGCAAAGCGCACGCCATCCGCAGAAGCATCTGTCTATAGGTGCCCTGAATCATCTTCGCATACGTTCCCACTCTCATGACCTTGTTCTCTACCGGTGCTCCATAGAGCAGGACAGACCTAACGACACAACATACCACCACCCCTTTTCTGCCCCCGCGGACGCCCGATGTTGGGGAGTATCCTCGACAGGGCCGCTACCACCCCCTTAGCTTTCTGGGTAGCCCTTTGAGTATGCTCATTGCAGATGAGCCTATCATCGAGGGTGATTCCCAGGCATTTAATGAATTTCCTAGGGACCACCCTCACCCCGCCCCAAGAGAAGGCAACGCCTCCCCTTTTCCCAGCTCCTCCCTTAGATGGTTCCTATCGAACCACTCCCTTATAGTAGCCAAAGACTCGTTGTCCTTAGCCGCCATCTCATCTAGACCCCTCGCCCTCACGACGATTGTTAAGTCGTCTGCAAACGCTAGGCTGCGCATCCCTCTGGCAGAGCCAACCTTAAGATCGCGTCATACAGCAGGTTCCACAAGGTTGGCCCAACGACCGGCTCCATCTGTTGGTGTCGTTTGGAATTGCTTTTTAACGACTGTAAATCATCTAGGTACTATTGGAATTTGACGTTTTTAATTCGCACTCTCGAGTCAACTGTGAGACCTAATATAAACTGTATGCTTGGAAATAGCTACATAAGAAGAAAAAAGTTCGAAACAGATTCGCTTGCATGTCCTAATGTGAAAGCACTACTCTTTCATTTCAAGGTGATCGCTAGGAACCTTTAAGTATTACATGACTATTTCATATAATTTTTCTAGCACTACATTTTTACAGCTGGCCCCTTCAAATTTCTGAAGTGAAAAGGTGGCAGCTTAGGCGGATTTTGAAAGGATAAAAACTTATTAGTACGCATATTAAAAGTTTGAGATACATATTCAAGGTGAGCCTTTGTGTCTTTAGCATTTCATCCATATAGTTATAGAAATTATTACATACAGTAGACCATAAGCAGTTGAATAATTATGGTATTTCGCATATACAGTAGATTTGAATTTTTGTTATTTAAATATCTTATTATACCTATAGGGAAGCCCATTAGCCGTTGCTTGTACAGGGTGGTTGGAATGTAGGATGACCACAAGCAGATGTATATACAGGACGGCTGAAATATATGCTGTAGTAGAATTATAGTTATACAGGATGATTAAAAAAAGTTGCAAAACGAAATGATTTATAGGGTAACCCACAAGGACTTAGCTATATATGATGGTAAAAATATAGGACAGAGTAGAAATATAGCTACAGAAGGTGATTTAAATACTTAAAAAAAAAGTGTTTATAGGGTGGCCCATAGGCAGTCACATATATACGAAGGTTGGAATACAGGGTGGTTGAAGTATATTATGAAGTGGAATTATTATTTAGAGTGTTTTAATAAATGTTAGAGAAATGAAATTAAACAGATTCATTTCGTCTTGGGAAAAATTAGTTCAGAGAGAAAGAACAAATGTACGATTACTTGGATGCGTGGAGGTACCCACATTTTTGATGAAAAAAGTTTGACCACCTAGGTATTTAATATTTAACTGATCAATACCAATACTAAGACCGAGAAGAATGCAATCCAATACGAAGACCAGATAAGCATGAGCAAGGCGGTTAAAGTATTGGTCTTTTTTTGCTCATCACTAGAGGTGACAGAGGAAAAATAACGGAGGCCTTTGCTGTCCTGGTACCCAGCATAAACGAGCGTTACCCGATCACATACAGGTTTCGCCATTCGAGAACAAATGAGATGTGGCCAGCTGATTACTACCGGATATGTCTAATAGTCTAAATTTTCATGAGTTTATACTCTAACGCTCTCTGCACATATAATTACTCTATGGAAAACACAGCAAATATTTAGCGATGTTTCATTTCTCTCATGCGTGTCATAGGTTCGCCACCTTTGACCTCCTTTTTTGTGTATTGGTTTACTGCTGAAAGCTTTGTATGAGTGTCTAAGTACTTCTTGGGAAATAACACCACAGTTTAAAGAAATTTGCTGTATATATACAGCAATCTTCCTTAATACTGCTGTATATATACAGCTATTTTCTTTAAACTGTGAGGTTATTTCCCAAGAAGAAGTAGACATTGAAAAATATGCCACAAATATCATTCACAAAACAACTTTGTATGAAATTTGTTATTTCGTAAACCCAATACGAAGGTTGCAAGATCAAGATTTTCCTTAATACTACCTATAATAAAAATTTCAGTGGTATTATGCTATGTGAAAACTAAACAAAACTCCGGGTGATTTTTCCATAACTTCTCTCCTGTATGTATAACATGGACTATTATATATTACTAACGCTTACAAAGGCAAAAGCTTCACGTCCATTGACCGTTAAAAAACTATTTATTAACAAAATAATGGATATAATAACTAGAACAGGAGGTCGTAGTTTTGTTTTACTTAATAACAGTTAACTATTTGTGCAAAAATAAACCCCATGAAATGACAAATACAATCGAAGTTGTATGGTTCTTGCATGTGGGCAACCTGCATCTCTTTTACTTGTCATAATAATAATCAATAATTGTGTATTAGAGCTTTATGGGCGAATTAGTTGCGCGCTTTGTATCAATTCTTTAACATGAAGATAAGCTCAACGTATACAAGCAACCATTTGATCCATCCTGGCACCTGCCAACGACGATGTTGGGCCTAATGCTCGCGAGGAGGGGATGAACCGCCAAACGAGGGGATGCGAGCGACTCATACCGTTAGGTAAGGTAGTTAGACTCTGCCAACGCTGAAGAGAGGCTGTTGTTGCGCGAGCACAACGCCATCAACCGCGTTTTTACGGCGTCCGTTCAAGTTCCAAATAACAAAAATACAGCGTTTGTGTTCGGATTCCTGTGAATTCGTTTACGTTTTCTGATAATTGTGCGATAATTTACCTCAATTTAAGGAATTTGATTGTGAAACGAAGCGATTTGAACTAGAGCTTTTCGAGAGCTTTTGTGCTTTAATGGGATTTAAAACGTGGACCGGTTAATGTTCGGCATTTATTTTATTGTGTCCTCTATTAAAAATCAGGATTTGCAAGGAAAATGATTCAATAACTGACTGATTAGGGAATAAAAATTTCCAATTGGTATTTACATTGTTAGACATATTTTAGTACTTATTTTGGAATATTTACAAAGTGATGAACAAATGTTGTGACTGTGTTTGCCGCTAAGGATTACTGATATTGTGAGAAAAAGGTGATTCACTTTGTGAGAAATTACTGTGAATTGTGTTTTGAAAATAAAGTGGCAGTGATGAAGACCGAAACATTCATTTTGGGGGTATCAACCTTTCTGTTGTTGATTTCAACTGGATTTACTAATGCAGGTTAGTTTACTTTGTTTAGGTACTAAAATGTAAAGGCTCTAGCTCATTCGAGCAGTTTGCATCCTTTACTATACAGTTTACAAAGCAAGAATACTTTTGTTAGTTCCAGGTTGACAAAAAATTAAGTATTGTTATTCATAGCATTGATTTTGATAATAAAAAGTTTTACACAAACCAAGATCATTATTTCTTGATTATTAATAATGATCCGATGCATCCAACTATTTATTTGTTTTCTAAACCGAAATTTATTAGATATAGTTTGTATAAAAAAACTACAATATCGAAAAGATTTAAAGAAATCAAGAGTAACTCCAAAATGCGCTTTTGCTGTAGAATTACAATATGTATGAAAATATATGTCACATGTAAGGACAAAAAAATGCTTGCATAGAAATTGTAAAAGTCGCACTAACCTGTCCGGTTTCAAAAAAAGTGTAGCATATTTTAGGATATGCGAATAAGTGATACTCCATATAAACTAGTCCATACCTTAGAATGGTTGAAGAAGTCAGTAGAAAACAAAATAATATAAGTGAACCACTAAAAATCAATTAATTGTAGACTTTACCAATTGCATTTTGTTGCCCCAAGAGAAACATATCTGTTTCATACTGAATTTTGCATGTAGAAATAGAAATACAGACATAGTAAATACATTTTTTAAAAAACAAAAACCGACTTCAAAAGAAAATTAACTAAAAAGCATGAAATAATATTTTGCTACAATTAAATACCTACTTTTTATGAAGCCGGTGCCAAGCGAAAGTGAAAATATTTTATGAGGTACATTGATGCGTTGTACTTCGCAACTTGGCTGTTCAAAAGGGCACCGACTTCATAAAAAGTATTTAATTGTCGCAAAATATTATTGGACATGGAATGATTACTGTTTATGTTTTAGACCATGTAAAAAATCTGTTTGTAAAGAATAACTTTTTTTTTAAATTGTGAATAAAGAGAAATCGTTTGATTTATGAATACACACTGTATATTCATATTAACTGACAATTATTTTGATTAATTCATTTTATTTACAATTTACCTCAAGTTCCGAATAGTTAATACCAGTAACTCTATCAAATCTTATAATCCTGCGACTCCACCAAGACATAGAATATAAGAAAAGAGGTAAAAAGTTTTTCCCCATTCTATAAGAAACGATACAAACTATGTTATTTGAAAGACATTTCTGACCACTTTTAGATATCACGGTACTAATCCAACCTCTTTTCAATTTGTCCCACGTTCCGAACAAAATTTTTCAATTTTTATAATAATAACGGCTCCTCCACCAAGGCATAGAGTATATGAGAATAGGTAAAAATAGTTTTTCCCCATTTTCTAAGAAGCTATTTTAATGAAAACAATATGGGACCACTTCGCTATCCCCCCAAAGAGGATCCCGGAAAATGGTGGAAATTCCTCGAGCCGTTTCCGAGTAATTGGTGAACAAACATAAAAGAAACAATACATAAATAGAGACGAATTGAGAACCTCCTTCCTTTTGAAGTCTGTTAAAAATGGATCACATCTCAAATGGATTACGTGCCATATGAACTTGGTTTGAACCCCGCCTTTTAAATTTCAGACATCTTTTAAAAACTTCTATACCTCTAATGTATAAGTTCGTCATTGTCCATTAGGTATTTATTGGCATTGTGGTCAAATACTGAAAGACAAATATTGTGGCAGCCGGTAAGCTGGTAAGCATTTTATATGGTACTTTGAACGTTACTATTTAAATATAAGAAGTATTTCGTGATTGACAACATTTTAGGTATATGGATATTTTTGCATGATTGACCGTCCTAGTTATATTTTACTTGTACTAGACGTAGAAATTAATATAATTTCCACCAGTTGCTCAAAATTCTATGGGTCAACTCGCAAATGTTTAGCTGGTAAAGTATACAACGAAATATGGCTCTAAACCTTTATTATTTGAGGCAACAGACTGGTAGACAAACAATTAACGAGAATTTCACTAAATCACTAGTGATGATATTTAACACAAATATACCACAATTCTAAAAATATTTAGAATTTTTGGAGTAGCTGGTGCTACCCTATATTTTAATTGTAATACTTTAAGTCATGTGCTATACTGAAAGACCCATACTAGGATATTACATGTTTGATGATTTTTACTTAAATACGCATTATATTAGTAATTGTACTCTTATTATTCACTAGCGGTCGCCGAGTGTACCTATGCTAAATAGTTCACTACCATTAAAATTAAGTAAAAAATTATTTCGCCAAGGATAATAATGTACATGTAGGACGCTGAGGCATATTCAATAACCAAAATCAAATAGCGTTCTGTTCCTGAATAAAAAATAACATACAAATTTTCATGAAATCATACTATTATTGAATAAATTTACAATACAAATACACTTCAATAAAAATCAAGGATTTATAAAAACCCTTGATTTGAATTGTTAGAAAATATAAGAATGAATTTTGTCCTCTAGCGGTGGAAGGTTTAATGGTGCTAGTTCAGCTGTTATGGAGTAGATGGGTTGGTAACTGTTATTAACGTAAAATGTTGGCCATTTGATCCATTTTATTTATTAAGAACACTAAAGCCCGTCAATTAGCAATTAAGGAAATTAAAAAATTGGTTCACAAACACAATGAAATAGTACCGAACTCTTTTACATTTGTGTATTTACATATACTAGCTGTCGCCCACTGGTCGAAATTCGACCAATTGTGTCAATATCTCTGGCAGGTTAAATAACCTGAAAATCGTAACGGGACATTCTATCTGAGGACTTTAGGAAGAACAGCAATTACACGGAACGAATCCAGATTCGGAACCTCTGTGTGATAGTTTCCTCGAAAATCCTAGATGTCGGTCTTACATCTCGCTTCTACAAATAAGTAAAGAAATTCAAGTTTCTTTCAGATATAATTCATAAGACTTTATTTGTGTTCAAATTCGAAATTCTTAATTTAATATGACAACAAAGCAACCGCTAATGGGCTACCATACATATTTATTTTTCTAACCTGTCTGTATAGCTATAATTGCACTCAATTCTCAAACATTTATTAAAATCCTCATTATAATAATTCCATCTCATTATATATTTCCACCACCCTGTATATGCAACTGCTCATGGACCACGCATAATATTTTTTAACATTTTTGAACCACCCGGTAAACCATTCTGTATATGCCACTGCCTATGAGCCACGGTATTTACCCTTTTTGTTTATGAAATTTTAACTATCTTCTTTAACTATAATTCTACTCTGACCTATATTTCAATCATCATATATATGGAACTCTTCGTGGGCTACTCTATAAATCATTTCCGTTTCTAACATTTTTTATCATCATCCTGTATATCTATAATTCCTCTCACCCTATATTTCATCTTCCCTATATATACAACTGCTTATGGATTACGAAATGTTGCATTTCCATTTCCGCCACCCTGTATATGCATCTCTGTATAATATTCTTTGCACCACCCTGTATAACCGTAATTCTACTGCACCTTCTATTCCAAGAACCCTGTAAATTCAACCGCTAATGGGCTTCCCTATATAATTATTTTATTAGTTATAATTGCACTCTACTCTGTATTTTAAACACCCTGTATATGCAACTGCTTATGTGCCACCCACGAAAACATTATTTTGAACATATCTGGAATCGCCCTGTATAATTATAATATACAACGATTACTTTACCACTAAACAATAACAACTCTTGCATGCCACTTCCAGTAGTACATGCTCTAAGTATAAACAGCATTGGTCCCTCTATATATAATTACTCAATGTTTTGAGTCTGGCGGTGGCGGCACGTGGCACATTCAGTTGTTTGGCGTTGACATTATGACGTAAATAATGAATTTTTTTTATATTTTATTTAATGAATTGACCATTATTATAAATTTATATTATCATTCTGCACTGAAGGTCGTCAGTAGCTACTAAACAAAACAAAAATGAAGAAAATCGGTTGAGAGACAGAGGAGAAAATGGTACCTAATCGTTTTGTCTTAGCCTATTTATATATGGATAGTTTTTTAATAAAATATATATTTAAAATGACAATAGGTTCATTTTAGGCAAGTCATTCACCCTATATTAAGAGGCAGGATTTTGCAGGCAGGGTAAATCAAATAATAAATTAATATTAAACATAAGTAATAATTTTAAACTTTAGTTTTTTTAAATGTTTTACTGTTATTCAGATATTTCACAACTACGATTTCAATTTCTAAGAAGAAAATGCAAGAAACGAGCTCATAAGTAACTATGAAGATGCAGTATAAATAAATAGATACATAAGTACTTACATATTAGTACACCTTAAACTACACTGTATGTATAATCTCAATAACTTCAATTTAATACACAAAGTTAGTGATGACTTTTCTGTATTATATCAACAATTTTTGTAAGTGCATTGAAATTAAAATTTTTCGAAAACTATATTTATAATTTCTACATTGAATTGAAAAGGTACATTAACCTAACAGCTAACAAAGTTATGATATGTCAAACTGAAATCAAAATAATCAGATTCGCTAAAACGATTCAAAGCGAAGATGGCCGAGAACATTAGAAATATTGCCACGATGTCAGATATAACTATTTATCTTAAATCTCACCAATTGTATTTATATCATGGACTTTGTAAGATATTTACATTTTATGAAACATTATAAATTAAAAGCATAATGTCAAAATAATAAAATATTATCGGAAACACGTTGATCAGTTGCCACATAATATACAATTATAATTTTAGTTGACAAACCATATTTAGAAACAAATTAAAGTTTCAAACTTGGGAGTACCAAATAAATAAATAGTATCAGTAATATAAATTTTTATGCGTGAAATCTGAATAGCGTGATAATGTGGAATAACTTTGGGAACCGATAAAAATTTGTAACTTTTTTGTTTAACCTAGTTTCGTTTTTCAAGTCAATTCATCTTACGATTTTCTTATTTATTTAATGAATGAAGTAATATTATAAAAAAAACGTAATCATTCTGCACTGAAGCTCGTGAATAGCTACTAAACAAAACAAAAATAAAGTAAATCGGTTGAGGGACACAGGAGGAAATAGTACCTAACCGTTTTGTCTTTCCCTATTTATATATAGAGTACACGCCATGGGCGACATCGCTTTAGTTTTTTTTTCATGGATAACTCGCTTCCTGATAGGTTTGCAGACATCTAAATCGTCCAATCCATAAATTACGATTACTTCAGAAAATATTATGTTAACACCCCTCGTATAGTTATAGTAGTTATTATATGAAAAATAGTTATGGTATTTATTGTTTATTTATTTTAGTTAACAGAATAATATATTTGCATTCAGCATAACCTACAAATTGTCCAAATCATTTTAATTCAAACAAATCGATGACAATTAGTTATACGACCAATTTTACATTACGGTATGTATTGTTGCATAGCAAAGCTAATCTACAAATTATTGTTTAATTCAGATCATAACATATGTATTTTTTTTGTAATATTTAAAATCATTGAAAATACCAATTATCCCCAAATAATAACTGAATGAACTTAAAAAGGAGCTGTTGTTTTGAAATCACGGGGCACTGCTAGACAAGTTTTAACTTTAACTTTTTAAATGTAGTAATTAGAATTTGCAAATACACACCTCTCAAAGCTTGCAAAATTATGTTAAGTGAATAGTTGGTTAATGTCTCAGGATATCAATTTGTCATAGGTAGGTGAAAAACTAATGAAATACCTCTTGCTTTGTAAAAAATACAAAACACAAGAACTGTTAGGAAGACATCTTCCTGGTTATATCAATTTATTTATTTATTTATTTATTTAACCAATAGATATACACAATAATATCAGGACATTATTACATAATCTCCACAGATGTAATCGGAGTTACCTGTTCATGGTCGTGGCGTAATACTTAAAATTAATAATATATAAACCTATCCTATGGAAAATATATACTTAACATAAAGCAAAATATCTAAAAATACATAAAATAAAAAAGAACATAATACAAAAATAAATAAATAAAACATAATTTTTCAAGAAGTTTCAATAACAATGGTGACTTTTTTGTCAATTGCCTATCTGATTCTGTTATTGTCTTTATTAATTATCCACTTTTTTAATTTATTTGTTATTGAATTTACATTACTTAACGCTTTTAGTTCATTTGGAAGACTGTTGTATACATTTATTGCTCTTATAAAACTGCGTTTCTTACTGACTGTTTTAGATCTATGTGGGAGAAGAATGCTCTTGTTCCTCATAATACTGTTTGAGTTCAGGAATTTTTCTTTCAGAGTAATGTAGAGATATTTTAAAGATTCAAGTGAGAAAAGCTCCTCCAAATTTAAAGGATTGTTGTGTAAGTTTGTTTTATTCTTGTTTACACGATTTTTAAAAGTTTTTTTCTGGTGGCTTTGCAGGCGTTTTTTAGCGTTGTAGTAAGCTCCCCCCCCAGGCAATGATTCCATAGTTGATCATGCTGTGGAAAAATGCGTAATACAACTTCATCAATGTGTCAGTTTTCATAATCTTAGAGAGATTATAGAATACAAATCCTAAATACTTTGTTTTTCTAAGAATGTATTCTACATGTTTATCTCACTTCATTCTGTAATCAAAGATGATTCCCAAATATTTACCCTATTTAGGTTTTTTCCACTGACTGAAATGTTTAGGTTTACCGGAACACTTATGTTACAATTTCCGAATGTCATGTAAACTGTTTTGTCCAAATTTAAAGATAGTTTATTTAAAGCTAGCCAGTTACTTATTGCTTCAAGATAGTTATTCATTTTGATCTCTACTTCAGCCCAACTTTCTCCTATAGATATACCCGCTGTGTCACCGCAAATGATATTACGTCATCAAGCATAGTAGTTAGTAAGTCATTAACGTACAGAATGAATAACAATGGCCCCAATACTGTTCCTTGTGGAACACCTGTTCGAACTTCACAATATTCACTTACAACCTCATTTACTTTAACACGCTCTTTTTCTGTCTTGCAAATAAGAAGTCATGAGCTTATAAGCTTTGCCTCTTATTCCATAACAGTATAATTTTTCTAATAATATCTTGTGATTGACAGTATCAAATGCTTTCGCTAAGTCTAGAAATCTAGCTGCAATTGGGGTACTTTTATCAAGCTTTTCATAAATTACATTTGTTAGAAAATTTAAGGCATGCTTTGTACCTATTGTCTTCATGAAGCCATACTTGTTTTTTGATATTATTTTATGCTTCTAAAATTCTATTGTAAATAAGTTTTTCCAAGATTTTAGTTACATTAGATATCAATGAGATGGGTCTATAATTTGACATGATATACTTTTCTTTGGTTTTGTGAATTGGCTTTATATCAGCTCGCATAAGTGCATCAGGCCTAATGGATCTTTCTATACACAAATTAATTATATGTGCGAGAGGTTCTGCAATAAAATTGGCTAATGCGAATACAGTTCTGGTGTTAATTTCATCGACACCACTACTTTTAATTTTCATATTTTTAATAATGTCTAATATTTATAATTCATTTGTTGGTGTTAGAAATATAGTGTTCGGGTTGCGGGGTGGGAGTTTTAGTTCAAGATTAGATGGATAGATAGATATCTTTATTTGCTCTGATTTTTGTGTAATATACAAAAAATAACCCTCGCAGGGTGTAGAACATGTCAAAAAAAGAAAAGAAGAAGAAAAAAAGAACTTACAACAAAATACAATCTAAACTAAGACAACCAACAAGATTATTATATACAATACATATACTCAATTCTATTTTACATTAGACAATAGGTATTTAATCAAGTCAAAGAAGAAGCAAAAAACAATTACCTATTTATTTACTTATTTCAGTGTGAAGTAGGTGGCAAATATATCGCTTTTTTTTGTCTTCATAATATTCACGCAGAGAATAGTATGGTTTTTTAAGAGATATTCTTTCAATAATAGTTTTAATTTTTTCATTGGCTGTTGTCTAATGATTTTTGGAAATTCGTTATATATACTAATGATACTAAATTTAAAATTTCTCTGAATATATTTATATTTACATGTCTCTGTTGTTAACTTAAATTTATTATTGGTTTCATGTTCATGTATTTGTTCACAATCTTTAAATAATTCTCTATGTTTGGTAACAAAAATTATTGCTTTATAAATGTACAGATTAATCAATGTCAATATTTTTTTATCAATAAAAACATCTCTACAGCTATCTGTTCTTTTCATGTTATAGATATTTCGAATACATCTCTTTTGTAGCTTCAGCACTCTTGGAATATCAACTGAATTTCCCCAGAATATTATCCCATAGTGAATTCTTGATTGTATATACGCACTATATGAAACTAATGCTGCCTCACTTGATACATTTTGTGCAATCACTTTTAACCCATAACTATACTTTGCAATATTTTTACATAAATTTTCTACATGAAATTTCCAATTTAACTTATTGTCTATATTCAGACCCAAAAACTTTACATGCTGACAATTTTGGACAGCTTTGTCCTCAAACCTAACTTCCGAAATATAATTTTCTGTTTTCCTTCCAAAACATATCATTTTGGTTTTTTCAATAATTATAAGCAGTCGGTTAGTTGTAAACCAGTCCGACAATTTGACCAGGTTACTTGTTATCTTTGCCAGAAGCTGTTCATGATTTTGTTCCTCATAAATAATAGTTGTGTCGTCAGCATACATGATTACTAGATCATTAATTAAATTTGGAATTTCATTTGTATAAACAATATACAACTAAGGACCTAATATTGATCCCTGATTCCATACATTTCTAATTTTTGAACCAAAATCCAATGATTAACTGTGTCAAATGCTTTTGACAAGTCCATACAGCCAACAGTGTATTTATCATGGTTTAAGGAGTTCAATACATGTTCTAATCTATATATAAATAGGCAAAGACAAAACGATTAGATACCATTTTCTCCTCTGTTTCTTAACCGTATTTCTTCATTTTTATTTTGTTTAGTAGCTACTGACGACCTTCAGTGCAGAATGCTAATCTTAATTTATAATATTGGTTCATTCATTAAATAAAATATAATAAAAATTCATTATTTACTTCAATAATGTCAATGCCAAACAACTGAATGTGCCGCCGCCGCCAGACTCAAAACATTGAGTAATTATATATAGACAGAACAATGCTGTTATATACTTAGAGCATGTACTTCTGGAAGTGGCATGCAAGCGTTGTTATTGTTTAATGGGTAAAGTAATCGTTGTATATTATAATTATACAGGGCGATTCCAGATATGTTTGAAATCATTTTTTTCGTGGGTGGCACATAAGCAGTTGCATATATAGAGTGTTTCAAATATAGAGAAGAGTGCAATTATAACTAATAAAATAATTATATAGTGAAGCCCATTAGCGGTTGAATTTACAGGGTTCTTGGAATAGAAGGTGCAGTAGAATTACAATTATAGAGTGTGGTGCAAAAAATGTTATACATAGATGCATATACAGGGTGGAGGAAATGGAAATGTAACCCATAAGCAGTTGTATATATAGTTAAGATGAAATATAGGGTGAGAGGAATTATAGATATACAGGATGGTGATAAAAAATGTTAGAAAAGGAAATGATTTATAGAGTAGACCACGAAGAGTTCCATATATATAATGATTGAAATATAGGTCAGAGTAGAATTATAGTTACAGAAGATAATTAAAAATTTCATAAACAAAAAGAGTAAATATGGTGGGTCATAGGCGGTGGCATATACAGAATGGTTTACCCGGTGGTTCAAAAATGTTAAAAAATATTACGCGTGGTCCATGAGCAGTTGCATATACAGGGTCGTGGAAATATATAATGAGATGGAATTATTATAATGAGGATTTTAATAAATGTTAGAGAATTGAGTGCAATTATAGCTATACAGGGGGGTTAGAAAAAATAAATATGTAGGGTAGCCCATTAGCGGTTGAATTGTTGTCATAATAAATTAAAAATTACGAATTTGAACACAAATAAAGTTCTATGAATTATACCTGAAAAAAACTTGAATTTCGATACTTATTTGTAGAAGCGAGATGTAAAACCGACATCTAGGATTTTCGAGGAAACTATCACACAGTGGTTCCGAATCTGGATCCGTTCTGTGTAATTGCTGTTCTCCCTAAAGTCCTAGGATAGAATGTCACGATAAAATGTTCATGTTACTTAACCTGCCAGAGATATTGACACAATTGGTCGAATTTCGACCACTGGGCGACAGCTAGTGCCTGATAAATTGCTCTAATTGTAGACTTACCCTTTCTAAAGCCATTTTGCATAAGAGAAACAACAACATTCTTTTCTAAAAAATTTATTAACCTGTTGTAGATTACTTTTTCAAAGATTTTACTAATGTTAGATAACAAGGAGATTGGCCTATAATTTTCCACATTATCTTTATGACCTTTCTTATAAATTGCTTTAACGTGTGCAATTTTTAATCTACTCGGAAATACACCAGTACTAAGTACTAAATTGATTACATGTGCGAGAGGATTATGCTATTATATCAACAACTTCTTTTAACAAGATTATAGGAACCTGATCTTCTCCGACTGATTTTTTGTTTTTCAGACTTTTTATAATTTCTTTAACTTCTAATACACTAACTGGTTCGAAAAATATGAATTTGTCACAAGGAGTAATATAACTACAATCACAATCATTATTTCCTAGTGTATCTGCGCAAACATTTATAAAAAAATCATTCACATTGTTTAGAATTCGGCTGAGTAATTTTATTGCTGATTTCATAACCAATATTATTAAAATGTGTATTCAGGCAATTAGATATTTCAGTAAGATCCCGAACTTTCACTGTTCAATAAAAATCAAATTACTCAATTACTTATTGTATTATCTCTAGTATTCTCCACATATTTTCTATTACCAGAAAGTACCTGTTAACACGAATATTCATCAAAATTTAAATTTTATTGCTAAAAGATTGTATCATTTGGTGATTCATACTTAAAACAATGTACAACTTCACTACACATTTTATGCTAATTTCGAAGACGTGTGTCACTTTTATTTCCTAAACAAAATTATCTACGCGGCGTGACTTTATTTGCAGTCCGACCCAACAACGACAAGATGTCATATAAACATGTACCTACAACACAATCATAATTTAAGTATGTGAACCTATTATGTTAGCGTACTAAAATTTAAATTCTCACAACATCTCCGTGCAAGGTTAACTGGTTTAAAAAATATTTAAATTTTTATTTAAATTCTTAGGGCTAATCTATATTCTATTTATTTGAGCCTGTTGATACTTCCGGTATTTATTTTATTTCCAACAAACTTTTATTTATAAAGCATTTAGCTTAGAATAAACTAACAACTAGTTTTTCCTTAACTTTTATAGTAATATGTAACAGTGCTGATGTAGATACCATCGCTATAACTCATTGCAGTCATTAAAAAAGTTTTTGTGCTACCGTAACAAAACGGGGATAAGCTTCGTATCGTATACGCTGTTTTTTTTGTGTTAATTTTATTTGTAGTCGGCTTTTTCACTTACATATGTAATGATTAAAACACAACCAGTGTAATGAATGTAAACTTTGGTATACAAGCTTTGGAACGTTAATCGTGAGAGTTTTGTTTAGTTTCATTTGTGCAACTCGTGTTTTCGTTCATGCAAATACCGAAAAACTGTTGAAAAGAATTCCATATATCTAACACATTGATCTATTTGTTATTATAACGCGTACCCTACAAAGCTTTACCTGCCCTGGCTTGGAAATAAAGTTTTTGTAATGGCAATTATGTCATTCTTTATTCTATTACCAAATTCCAAGCTAAACATGCGATTAAAAATTCATATCAATATTAAAGATAACTTTTTCCTTCCAATGCTAAACGCATTTCCTTTGGCGTAAATAAAATTGTTTCGGAGTATCCCTCCACAAGTTATAGTTAAATTAACAGATGAGTTATTAGAAAATAGTCATTCCAATTCAACCATTTTTTGACAGATTGTTTACACCACTATTATTTTGAAATAAATAGTATTTTATATAAATGTAATGAAGGATTAACTATGGGCAATCCATTAAATCTCCTACAAACAAAAATATTTGAGATTATGTGGAATGTCTTCAATGGCACATTCAATAAAACAATGTACTGTCGCGTAAATTCAATCACCAAATAAAAGTTAATCACTGACGTTTTTAGTCGAAGCCCTGCAACAGCAGGAACTGATTTTAGAGCTTCGTATGGACAACACGTTACACAAAAAATAGCGACGTAATGTTCATTGATTGAGCAAACAAAAAATGCGTGTTTAACAACAAATCATGCGCTTTTGTAAACACAAAAGAAACGAAATGAAAGCGTGGTTTAGCGATTGTTACGACCGGAACTAATAACTCGCGGAATCGTAACACAATAATAACAAAAAGCGGCCGTCTTAAGACGGTATCAAAAGCGTCCGAATAGCTCGGCATACAATACAGGAATCACGAATACTGTCTATATTTTACACGCAAAAAACACTTAAAATTAGCATTAGCGCCACGGAACGTTTTGGAAAAGGTGCAGAAGTTTAAAAATCAATGAAGTAATTCAATCAAATTTGAACAATACACTAAACAAATTGTGGGAACACACCAATGTATTTTAATTTTTATTTCTTATTGTTAAATACATTTTTACCTAAAATTACAAACAACTTAAAAATCTATGAAAGTTAACAGCCACCTGGCAATAAAATTCTACAAAATATTAACCTGTCAAATATAGCACGTGTCATTTACAATTATTTGCATTTAAAAGCCGGTAGTGTTCACATATATTTTTTAACTACCCTTTATAGTATTGTCAGAAAATCTTAAACTATGTTACTTAACGTGCCAGAGATATTGACACAATTGGTCGAATTTCGACCACTGGGCGACAGCTAGTATTTAGTAAATATCTCATACTATTATATTATTACAGAATGATTGATGATAACTAGATTATTTGCTGAAAGGCAAATTTCAATAGTCTGTATAAATTTGTAGAGGCATGCAGTTTGGGTACTTGTAGGTACTTATTGATACTTATTTTTGTTCTAGATGTTAAAAAATGTTTCTAAATTATAGTCCTTAATATTTGGTAATTGTTTAATTTGGTGAAATGTGTTTACAAAAAATCCAACAGGTTTCCGTAGAAATGTCCTAACGTTTGGGGTGTCCCACCCTGTATATTGTAAAACTTTAAATTGCAATTTAGAACTAGGTATAAAGTATGTGAGCCAGCAATCTTTAAAAAAAATGAATTCATCATCTTTGTTAATCTCTCTAAATCAAAAAGGCCGAACCTCCTATTAGACGAAGTTCCAAAAAAAAACGATCTCCACGAATAATCTTCACAGAGCTCTTGCGAACCACTCCTTCACAAAGGAAAATAAAAAAGTAATTATAGCAACCAACTTCCAATTTTCTATTTGGAAATGAAAAATGTATAACTTCAAACTTTTTCATTAGAGCTATGTTAATTATAAAAAAAATTATAAAAGAGAATTACTCTTCGCTCTCCGAAAGGCTTCGAATATTTTCCTAAATGGCTTCGGAATGCCGAGGCGACAGGAATTCTAAAATTTCATCATGATGATGGGACTAGTCGAGAGGTCAGACGGGCTGAGGCGGGAATGGATTACGCAAAAAGTTAATGATTGGAGCGGAGGAAATAAAAAGCCGAAATGTGATATGAGCTTCAACATTTTTTAATAGATTATATAATAAAGTGCGCCGTCGCTAATACAACCTATCCGTATCCAAGAAGTTTTTTAATTTGGGAACGAATAAAAAATATTTGGTCGTTTTATTGGTGACTGTTTCGGTCCTTACTCGATGAAAATACTTTTAAAGTTTTTTTTAAACAAGCATACCGCTTAAATTATCTATTTTAGAAAACTAACAACTTTCTGTACGCAATGTACACTATGTATATTTCCCTGATCATAACATGCACAAAAGCGTTACTAAAAATTATATCTGCGACACAAACAACTCAATAATTTGATTATTCGGTGTCGGAGATCTGTGAATTTACTGTCAAAATTATGGCTTTGTCGCAAGTGCCAAAGAAATTTGTATCTGACGGGGAAGGGGGAGTTTCTCTTCTGGGTTTGAGTATGCTGTGACTCAACTATATTAATTTGTTGCTTGGGTAATTGAACAACTTTAACTCGAAATATGCGTTTATATTTTTTTAACAGTGAAAACAATTGTTCTTTTCATACCTAATCTAAACTCCGGTAGCTTTTCCAAACCACACTTAATAAATGAATGAATGTCTTTTATTTAGTATTTTTGCTAACAATATTGTTGTAAAGTCCGTGGGTTCAATTTAAAATTATAAAACTAATATTCACTATCACTTTTCTAGAACTTTATTTACATCAAATTATACAGAACAGCTGTTTCACAATAACATTACGATATACGCTCGTCCTCGCTGCTAACTAACTCGCGATCGTGGCCTGCTTCCTTTTTAAAACCAGCATCGAAAACTCTAGTAAAATCAATCATCAATCCTACAGCTGCCAAGTCATTTCGAGAACCATTTTTTTTTCTCAAAGCGATCATTGTCGTACTGAAATGAAACAGGGTCGGCTGTGGTAAATTTCGTAACACTGCCCCCCCCCCCCCCTTAATTCTGAACGTCCAGATCAGAAACATCCACTCCATGGTAGGGAGCGAGTCGATCTAAATGGACCACCTTCAACTTAGCCTTGGAGTTTCGACGGATCCGGTAGACGACATCATTAAGCCTCTTGACCACCTCGTATGGACCATCCCAGGCGGGTGTAAGCTCTGGGAATTTACCCTTGCTCCGTTGGGGGTTGTACAGCCAGACTTTGTCCCTCTCCTGAAACCCGACTGAATTGGCCTTGAGGTCGTATCGCGTCTTCATCCGGTCACTGGTGGCCAACATCTGCGTTCGGGCTAATTCGTGTATTGCTAGCATGTTATGTCGGAGCTGGTCGGCATAATCGTCGAAGTCTTGGGAAGGTTCTTCGGGGGAGCCAAATGCCAAATCGCAGGGTAATCTCAGCTCCTTTCCGAATAGGACTGTACTATTATGTACGGCAGAGCGAAATGCCAACAGGAATAGGGGAATATGCTCATCCCAATCACGCTGGTTATTGCTGACGAACTTGGATAGGTGTTGTTCCAAGGTCCTGTTGAATCTTTCCACCATCCCGTGTGACTGTGGGTACAATGGTGTTCTCGTTTTCCTGATCCCCAACATCGTGCAAACCTTCTGGAATACATTGGATTCGAAGTTACGCCCCTGGTCTGAATGTAGTTCCATCGGGACGCCAAACCTGCTAAATAGTTGTTCTACTAGCACCGTCGCTACCGTGGTTTCCTCTTGGTTGGGTATCGCATATGCCTCAGGCCATTTGCTGAAGTGATCCATTGCGACCAGAATGTATTTGTTTCCCCTCTCAGACTCGGGAAACGGACCGGCAACATCGATGGCGATTCTCTCAAATGGGACGCACACATTGTACTGCTGCATTCTGCCCTTGGTCCGGGTCTTCGGGCCCTTACTTACTGACTATCACAAAGTAACTGCTACCGCATATAATTTTTTTTAAATTCCATTGTCCTGGCTCCTCCCCTGTGGCCGCATTTATAATCTATCTCAGTTCCTCTCTAAAACTCCCCCTTTATACTTGAGATGTTGGCCCCTCTTTTTATATCTGCAATCGTACAGACAAGAAATACGTTTTTTGCTAAACATTTGTTTCTTCGGTTTTTATGACGGCGAGTAATTGCAAATTCCTCTATTAGTAATGTCAGATTAAACGTCGTAACAATACCTCACCTTTAATTTTGATCGTCCCGATCCGAATTGTTTTCTCTATGTCGTTCCAAATGGACCGCCTTCATCTTGGTCTTCTGATTCCGACGTATGCGATAGACCACGTCGTTGATCCTTTTAACTACTTCATACTACTCTTCATTCTTCATATTCTGAGGGTTGTATAGCAAAACTTTACCTCTCTCTTGGAACCTGATTGAAGTTTCCTTGAGGTCGTAGTGTGTCTTCATCGAGCCCTGGTTTCTAACATCTGCGTCTGGGCTAGTACGTTTATGGCTATCATGCTTTGTCGGAGTGAGTCGACATTATCGTTAACTTCACGGGACAGTTTTTCTAGCGAGCCAAAGTCCAAATCACATGGTAATCTCAGCTCTTTTCCGAATAGTACTCTGACTGGACTCAGTCTAGTGCTTTTGTTAACAGCTGAGCCATAGGCCAACAGGAATAGGCGAATAGATAGATAGATGGATTCCTTTATTTATACTAAAAAGCCAAGTTTGACATGGTACAATGTCACAGAATACACAACAGAATTACACAGTATCTAAAGTACATATTTCAAATAAATACAGATTTTTTTAACTCACTCTTACTCTGGATGGATCACTAAAGAATTCATTTATAGAGGTCTTATTGACTAAATAATTTGTTATTTTTTTTTATTTTGGCTTGCGGTAGGTTTCGAATACATTCAGGCACACTATTAAACATTTTTCTAGTCATAGGTATATGTCACATTTTTCTGAATATAACTGAAATTATATCTTTGTGGGATCAAAATAGACCTATGTTTTGTTTCATAGCTATGACTCAATACATTTCTTTCAAAAAGATCCCTATGTTTATAGACAAACATAAAGCAATCAATAATGTGCATACTTGTTAACGTCATGGTTTTATTACTTATGAACACAGGCTTACAGCTATCTCTTTTTTTTCATTTGAAACATAGGTACTTCTGATATATCTTTTCTGAAATAAAAATACTTTCTCAACTTCGGTAGAGTTACCCCAGAAAATTAGTCCATATCTTATTTTTGATTGAATATATGCATGATATGCTGACAGTGCTGCTTCACGGCTAATATTCTGAGCTATAGTTCTTAGTGCATCGCAATATTTAGATATACTCTGAGCCACATTCCCGACATGTGCCCTCCAGTCCAGTATTTTATCAATATTTAGCCCCAAAAAAGAAACTTGTCCTGAAGGCTGAATATCTGCATTTCTATACGAAAACGTGAAAGTGTGGTCTTTTCGGTTACCAAATAAAATACATTCTGCCTTTGACATATAACAAATGTCATGGGCCGAGAAATACATGTCTAGAGTGTGGCACGCCCTTTGCACACTTGTCAGAAGTCTATCCGAGTCTTCTTCACTATATATTAATGTCGTATTGTCTGCATACAGAACTGTGAATTCATCAGTTATATTGGTAAGTATAAATGATGTATAATAGGGACCCTAAAATCGAGCCCTGCGGGACACCTTACGTAATACAAATTTTGGTTGACAATGTCTGTCTACCATACAAGTCATATTCAAAAACCTGTTGAGTGTGATTCCTTAAATATGAGTTTAATAGATGGAAAGCGTTTCCTCTAATGATGAATATGTTCATCCAAATATCTCTGGTTGTTGCTAACGATCTTGGATAGATGTTGTACCAAGAGCCTTGAATTTTTTCAGCATTCCGTTCCATTGTGAAGGTGGCCTCCTGATTGGGGATGACATATGGCTCAGGCTATTTACTAAAGTAATATCGTTGGTAATTTTATCCAGACTTTAATTCATGTCCAGATGACCTTCGGCAATCCCATTATGTACTTCTGTCAGTATGGCAGGTCCATTTGCAAATACCAGTTGGGATTTGGTTTCTCTGACATCTTTGATTTCCCAAATTTTCTTCAACATTCCATTTTTTACCCCTTTGGGCCCACAATGACTTCAGAACTCCTGAGCATGTAGATACCTCGTCTCATCTTGGCCTAGGTGATAGGACTCCATTTGCCTCTTCTTGAGTGATTGATAGGACTCCATTTGACTAAATTTTAAATTTCACTACCTTATCTACTGGTAAGTTTGTAAACAAACTTACAAGAATATCGATGTTTCTAATTTGAATACTTTTAATTATGATAAAATTGTATACATTTTTTTTAAATTCTTTGTCTGATATACATGTTTGGTTCTGATGTAAATGTGGTGGACAAACACGCGGAGGTGCTAAATCGTTGTTTCTTATAAATTTGGTGTCAAATTCTCGTCGAGTTTAAAGTCAACTTCAGTTTTATAACATAAATAGAACGAATCTCTAGGCAAAATAACATCAAAACTGCAACACAATAAATTCCGATTCCGTCGTAGTTAGACTGCAAGACGGAAAGGGAAACTGGCAAACGAGAAACAAAACACACTAACAGTGTTGCGTCTATTATTCCGTTACACCTATAATAGATTACATAAATACACAAGTTCGCAATCAACTCCATTTTCCCACGTCCTACCTCCACCCCTGACGCACTCCGGTTTTAACTAATTGTCTGCAAAGTTGTTAGACTGTGTATTATTTATTCTGTGTGGTTGGTTCCGAATCTAATGTATCTGACAGAAGGTTGAAACGGTTTAAAGCGGATTTTGAACAGACCGCTGGCCACAAGTTAAAACTTTTATTTCCAAATGCTGATTGGAATTCACTAATTAAATCGCACGCCAGTGGCGATACCGATCGAACGGAATAGATTCGATTCGGGGGGCTTCTGTTGTCGATGGAGCTAGCCCGTTTTTAAGTTTGATAGAATTCAGGTGAAATGGAAACTTACTAAAAGGGTTAATGGATGAGCGGTCGGTAAATTTCGCAGCAAAACTTTCAATTACTGGACGCATTAACGGTTTCTCGTTTTCCTTTTAAATGGAGAAATTTAATAGAAACCAGAATCGTTCAATGAGTTCTCCATTCTATGCAAATGAAATGATTTTTTAAAAGTTAAAGTCCAGAAAGGCTGCAGATTGTTTTCATAGTAGTAGGCAGTACAACTTGATTTCGGTTATTAACTTATTCCTTCTCATCTGAATTGCGTATCGTTTTCACCCTTCTGTGTGTAAGCTACAAGATTTTTTTGTAGCTCAAGCACCTTATCCAAAAAATCCACCTCGAAGTACAAAATGACTCAAGTCGGGATTTTCGCTAAAAGATCTCAAGACCGATATCGAACATCGACACTTATCCTGGAAAGTACAGGTTGGGAGAAATCTTTGGAGGCTGGGTAAGGAAGCCTATACACCTTCAATAATAGATAGCTGAGGTCATTTACGAAATTACGTGACAAAATTAATAGTACAACAAAATGGATATCAAGGGGTTCTAATGATAAAACTGAAATAAAATTAAACATTTTTTAACGATGCTTTTTTATTTTTTAACAAAAAAAAACAGCGAAAAATCGGTAACAATTTAGTTTTTTACCTTTTACACAAAATCCACCTGTGAAACTGCGCTCAATTTCGTTAATTGGTTTCTTAGATAATGGAACCTTTACCTGAAATTCCAAAAAATAAATAATCGCATACATATTTTTTTATTTTATAGCTGAACCATTCTTATTCACTGTAGCGATAGACCTTCTCATACCCAATGTACGTTCGAAAAATAAATACTGTAGCCCCAGTAGTTTTATACACTTTTGCATGCGTTTGAACCAATTGTCGAAGCACTTTTTCCACTCTGATTGAGGTATCTCCAAAACATGCATTCTAAACGCAGCAACCGCTTCTTCAGGTGTCGAAAAACGTTGACGTCTCAGTTTGTTTTTTACGTACGGGAATAAAAAGAAGTCATTTGGTGGTAAGTCAGGACTATACGACGGATGACTCATCAAATCGATGTTTTGAGTGGTCAAAAACGTAGTTGTTTGAGCCGATGTGTGAGAGCTCGCATTGTCGTGGTGAAGAGTGATCCGTCTTCGGCGGTTGGTTTTTTCATTTCTTGGAAGAAAACTGGCAAACAAATGGTTGTGTATACAGTCGACTGCTGTTTACTTTCGGGCTCATACGCGTAAATCCACGATTCATCACCTGTCACTATGTCATAAACTGTGCTTCAACCGCGATCGTATTTTTTGAGCTTTTCTTTCCACCAATCGACACGAGCCTTTTTTTGAACGATTGACAAATGTGTGGGATCCAACGCGAACAATTTTTTTTGGCATTCAAATGTTTATGCAATATTGAATGTATGCTGGTCCCACTAATGTGTAAGGTTGACTCAATCTCACGATAGGTCACATGACGATCTTGCAATATCAGTTCGCGTACAGCATCAATGGTTTCCGGAACAACAACTGTTTTTGGACGACCTTCACGACATTCGTCTTGCCACCATACCATCGATAAACAGTGGTCCTTGATGGAGTTTCATCGCCAAAAATTAAATTAAGTTCATCCATGCACTCTTGCTGATTTAATCCACTTCGAAAGTTGTAAAAAATTATGGCACGAAAATGAGATGAATCCTTTAAGTTACTGTAAACAACACATAGCGCTCGTATGTCAAAACGTTCTGAGTACGTATATCCTCAAAAATGTCAAACTTTACGATAGAGCTGTCAGTTATCAGATTGCAACACTAGGGTTGTCCAATCCCGAAATATAAACGACAGCCCTCGTATTAATAGGATTTCATAGTTTTTATTTCCTATATTTTATTGATTTTCTATAAAAGAAGGGAGGCATATGAGTAACTGTGGGTCTTAGTTAAGAAGTTTTCGCTTTAAAAAAATCTTTCAACCCCTCCTCCCTCCCACTGGTTACAACCTATATAGACCCTTCTCGTGAAGATTAAAAGTGTTTTTACTGAATTAGGATAAAATTGTTTTTTTATCTTATCTAGGTACTTCATATTGAGAACATGTCAACGTGAACTCGTATCCTTCTTCATATTCAAAGACGAGACATTATTTTAATTAATTCTGTTTATTTAAAAAATATTGTAGAGAATTTTTTATAATGTTTAACACTTTTTTATGTTGTCGATTAAGTAACATCTGCTGGTGTGTCATCAGACCGATGTTAACAGTTGTTTACATCCGATTACGAACTTCTAGAATGTATCTTATTTCTCTCTGACATAGAAAAATGATGATTACATCACACGTGACAAGACGGATATAGATATGACAAATGGGATGTTTCATGATAAGTAATCCAGTGGTATTCCTGAACTAGTGGTATCAGTTACTTTTTTTATATTCAGAGTTAATATTATAAATCGAGTTATCTTTTTGACAGGTTTAGTTCATCAGAAATATTTCGATGAATTACCTGCATGTAAACGACGCATCAGTTGAAACAGATGTTAGTGACAAATTTATGTGGTGATTTATAGGATTTCTCCTAACTTTGACTGTGGAAAAAGATATTACTCTTAAGATAAATAGAGGATGCAATGTACGTTTTTGCTGTTTATTAACAGTACATTTATATTACTTCTGAAAATAAATTATTAACATTGTTTACTAGTAATCTAAGGATCCGTTTGAATAGGTGCTTAATTTATAACTTATATTATTTATATTTAAATAATTTATATTTAAAAAATAATCGACTTCAGCTGACTCAAAATAAAAACCACTATTTTCAGACATATCTTTTTTTATGTGATTTAATTAAGGTACAATTCAACTGAAAATTTTAGCGTATTCTCTCTCTCTTTTCCCCCTCTCTTATTTTTATTCGTTGTCTATATTTTCCAAATATATTTTAATTTTTTTTATTTTTTAGGGTTTCGTGTATACAATATACTGGACGGAAGAGGTTGAAATTTGGTATCAACGTATAGTTTGTTGACGCGATCAGGACTACATATCGTAAACGAAAAAAAATTAATTTTTGGGGTACTTCTGGGGGGGAAAAACTAAATAAATCAAACGTTCCCCCCCCCCCGATCTTCGAAACTACTGAGCCTAAAATTTTGAAAAAAAAAGGAAATATAGAACGTTGCCCGAACTTTACAGGAAAAATAAGGAGAAACCATTAATATTAATTTTGGGGGACAAAATATAGAATTAAATTAAAATTTAAAAATAAAAAAATTTCAAAGGCATCATGTAATATATCAAATGAAAGGTCTCATTCTGAGGAACACAAATATATTTTTTTCATATAAAAAAAATATTTAAAAAGATTAACGTAAATATACCAAAATTTACCCATTCCCCCCCCTCTTATCACCGAAACTATAAAACGTAAAGTTTTGAAAAAATTTAGAGGTATAGGGTCTGACCTGAAGTTTACTGGAAAAATAAGGAGAAATCTCTACTTTTAATTTTGGGGGCAAATTACAGAATTAAATGGAAAATATAAAATTAAAATTGTTTCTAACCCATCATGTTATATATCAAATGAAAGGGCTCATTACGGCGAAAACAAATGTATTTTTTCATATTTTTAAACTAAATTATTATATTAACAAAATTATTAACAAATTATATTAAATTATATTAAATTATTAACAAAATTGTAAAAATATTACCCATTCCCCTCCCTTATCTCCGAAACTATAAGCTGGAAAATTTTGAAAAAAAAAATGGAGGTATAGCCCCTTATCTGAAATTACTCGAAAAATAAGGAGAAACCCCTAATATTTATTTTGGGGGGCAAATTATAAAATTAAATGGAAAATATAAAATTAAAATTGTTTCTAACATGTTATATATCAATTGAAAGGGCTCTTTATGACGAAAATAAGTGTATTTTTTCATATTTTTAAAATAAATTCATGAAAAGATATTAACAAAAATATAAAAAAATTTTACTCATTCCCCCTATCTCCGAAACTATAAGCTGGAAAATTTAGAAAAAAAAATGATGGAAGTATAGCCCCTCACGTGAACTTTACTGGAAAAATAAGGAGAAACCCCTAATATTCATTTTGGGGGTCAAATTATATAATTAAATGGAAAATAAAAAAATATAATTCTTTCTAACGGGTCATGTAATATATCAAATCACAAATATATTTTTTTATTTTTTTTTAAAATGAATATTTTAAAATATATTAAAAAAATTACCCATTCCCCCCGTTATTCCCCAAACTATAAGACCTAAATTTTTTGTTTATTGGATAAATATGAAAAAATCCCTAATTCTAGTATTTAGCCCCCAAATAATAGAATTAAACGGAAAATAAATTATTAGAAAACCCCCATAGTAATTTTAGGGACAAATTATACAATTAAATGGAAAATAAAGATTCAATTTTCAAACGCATCATGTAATATATTAGATAAAAGGCTCATCATGTGAATTACAAATGTATCATATTTTTAAATTATTTGTTTAAAAAATATTAACAAAAATATTAAACATCGACTTAATTCCCATTATCTACACTATTTAAATTTTGAAAAATATGTTTTATTTGTATTTTTTAATAATTTGAATAACAGATTTAATAATTTATAATTTAAAACTTGACCTATTTTGCCCTTTATCTTCCTATCTACAGAGCCTCAAAACTCAGACAGTAGATTATAAAAGACTTCTCTAAGTTTATTTAATTTAATTTATGACATTATTTAATTATATAGTACTAACCTAAATAGTGTCGAGTAAGATCGAGCCGATATACTGTTTTATATACCCTTAATGGTAACCCTCTATCTGAGGCTCGACTCAAAGTGTGTTATAAAGTGCTATGTTTTATTGGGATGGTGTCTACACTTGACATATGAGAAGATGTTGACACAATAGGGCGCTATAGCACAGTGTTACACAACATTATGAAGCTGAGGTGTGTGAATCCACTTAACAACTAAAGAAAAGATTGTCAGTGGCGGAAATGGTTTCTGGATGCACTTTTCTTGACTCACATTAATGAATAAAGTTAGAAACGACGATATACACGAGAGAATGAATATTCAAACAACCGTAAATGTTGTCAACATTTAAGCAAATAGCTTAGTTTCCTTTCTGGATATGTTGTTATTCTTTCATACAGTTTTAAAACATAAATTTTTAAAATATCTTATTTGTTCCGTCGATTACTTAATTTCAATTAGCCGATATCAAGGATTTCAATCTCTTCCACTTCTTTCGGTTCCAATCGGCCTGACAGTTGAAAGACCGCCGCTCCCGCCATCCGATAAGGCTTCCGGCCTGCTTGTTTTCGATAAAACGAATTGAATCATTTGAGTGACTGTACCGATGCCAATATTGTCCTTGTACAGATACGACACTCTCTCTCCTCGAATCTCTTCTTCTGCTTCGCAGTTCCTTATTCTTTTCTTGGCCGTTTATTTCATTTATTTTTGTAATCTCCTCCATTTAGAGTGACGTTTATGGTAGGACATTTTAATTTTATTGTTCTCAGAAGCTTATTGAAATTAATTCTCTCTACGGAGAGGTTTTCCAGAGGTTTTCTTTGCGTAAAAAGAGCTACGGAGGTTTTCGATGATATTTCCAATGGAATCTGAGATGTTATTTGAAAGATATTTAAAATATAAAAAAAATCATGAAGATATCCTGATTATTTCACTATTCATTGGAATTATAATTTCACACATTGCTTTTTAAATAGAAAAATCAATCTTAAATCATCTGTTAAGTTTTACAGGAAGGATCTTTTGGTGTAAGAAATGATTTATCCGTTGTAAGAATAGATGTCACAATTGAGCGGTTCAAATGATATTATTATTTTCTTTGAGTTTCTGGTAATTTAATGAATTCTTCTCTCGAGTGGCTAAGTTGCACCGAAAACGATTTCTTTACAGAGCTACAAAATTACAAAATTTGACAATTTGATGTCAGTATCAAATAGATTTCAATCAAAATTTTTCTCTCAATTCTTTAATTAGAAACATTTATTTGCTAAGTACCACGCTCGTTTCTTATGGAAAATGGGTCCCGGCCAATTTTATTGAAACTTTAATAAAATTTCTCAACAGTCTGATCAAAAATCTCAATGGGCCCGAAGCTCTAAAACCACTCACAACCCCCCAAAACCATTGATGGATTGCCTAGCCAAAATATTTTACTACTGTAATGAAATCTATAACCACCCAACCCAATATAATGCTCGAGGCTCTCATTCACTACCACCCCCTCACTCTCCCCCCTCCCCTCTACCCTCACTGACGTACCAAAACGAGCTACGCAGTTTATTAGTTTTTACTAGTCGTAGTCTAGTTCGTTGTGCACTTTTGCTTATAGTCACTTGGTCCATCATCTTGCATGTTTAGAATTCTGTGAATGTAAAAACACAGTTTTGCACCCTAACACCAAACCTTTATTTTCAACACTCAACGCACGTTTCAACAACTCTAAGTTGTCATCTTCAGGAGTAAACCCAAACTCTGAAACGTGCGTTGAGTGTTGAAAATAAAGGTTTGGTGTTAGGGTGCAAAACTGTGTTTTTACATTTGTGACACACCAAAGGTTCCACAGCTTTTCGATTAGAATTCTGTGAGATAAAATACATAAAAAGGTTTCGTAACTATAATCCTCAGGCCTCTGTAAGTGGTGGTATTGTTAAGAACATTGGGAGGTTACTTGTGGTCACTTATACTTGAACACATGTGAGAGTCAAAGGGATTGACTTAAAATAATCCGTAAAATGGAAATGGCCTTTGGTAGAAGGTAGTGTTACAAAATGGGGGTCGGAGGGGGGCATAAATATCGGGCATGCAAGATGATGGACCAAGTGACTATAAGCAAAACTAGACTACAACTAGTAAGAACTAATAAGTTACGTAGCTCGCTTTGGTTTGTCGGAGAGGGTAGAGGGGAGAGGGGGAGTGGTTGAGAATGAAAGCCTCCAGCATCAATATAATCTGTTACGCGTTTCTCCCGTGGTTTTAGAGCTTCGGGCTCATTGAGACTTTTGATCAGCCTGTTGAGAATTATTATTTTGCAAAGTTTCAATAACATTGGCTTAAACCCATTTTCCATAAGAAACGTGCTTGGTCGTTTGTTTAAAAATGTGGCATTTCTATATGCTAAGAAATCTTTCCAATATCTCGACAGATTGTACTTTGAATTATAAGTTGTGTTGTCTTGTGAAATTAAAAGTTGTTATCATCGTCGAATAAAGTTATCATTAATTGGAAGACCAGTGTGTAATTCGGAACCAACAAAAACTCGTAACAATATATTTATATCAGAGTAAAAATTAATCTATATTTCAGAGCAATAATGATAATTAAGTTAGATTTCTGTATCATCTATACCTCCTTAACCTTTTTATTTGAAACCCTGAGCTTCCACTAATATGACTACAAACAACAATCCAATTTACAAGCTTAACCCCAAGTAGAAACCGTACAATGCATACGTCCATCACCAATTTTAACGAAATAAACCGGATCTTAGTAGTCCAGCACACCGCACATAGAAAAGCAAAATTTCGCAAACAGGGGTCGAAACGCCCGTGAATCCGTATCTAAGTTGGCTGTTTCATACACACTCACACATACGTACACGAGGCCGACTCTCCCTCTTCGCATGGCCGATATTGTTTTGTTTTGCGAGCCGCCGCGACGCCCCAAGCACTAATAGACCGTGCGAGTGGCATGTAATCGTACTTACCATGCCTCTAGACACGCTTCCACTCATATGGAACAACGTAATGCTAAAAACTAATAAGCGAAACGGAGAGGGCAGGAGAGGAGGAAGAGGACGAAAAAAATTCACTACGGCAGCAGACAGAGGAAAAATGAAATTATTAGGGAAGTTTTGTTTGGGGTGGCCGTATCGTTTTCCGCTACTGCCTGGCCTTTTTTCGGTAGAAAGGTTTATTTTTTTCAGTGGAATGCCGCGAACGGGCGTTAACTTTGTTTTTCCTCAGGGATTTTAACTTTGTGTAGTTATAAACTTGTTCGAAATGAACAAACATTCAATTCAAATCGCTAATTGTTTGTTATTTAGACATATCTGTGAATGAAATTACAAAAATTCAAAAATACATGTTCAATTTGACTGCCTTCGAGGTAGCGTATGACACAAGTAATTGTAAAACTTACTGTCCACAGTAGTACAATAACTGTTGCCTTTTATTACTATGCTCCAGCTGCCCCATATTGATTAAATCCTATAGTTAGAAAATGAACCAGATAGTTGCCAACAGAAATAATTCTAGCTGGCTTTTTGGAAAAAGTTTCGAGAATTCACTACTTCGCTTGGTCGAAAAAGCCTATCGGATGCTGTAGGTAATGTTCTCACAGACTTGTGTTAGGATTACAGATGGACTTGGCTGTGTTCTGTGGCCTCAGGTAGATCCCAAACACAGAGAAGAAAATGATAGGGTGAGCTGGTGGTTGTGTGTTGGATCTCTTGCCAATGTTTAGTCTATCTGGGAATCGACTCGCCCCCGGTGTCAGAAACTGCTGTTATACCAAAACGGCCAGCAGTCGCCTGGATCGCCGCGGGGAGGCCACCGGTTGACTTGATACACCAAGTATGTCATCGCAACGGCTTCTCTCAGAGACCGCTGCAAAATACAAAGTCGAAAGCACTGGGTTTTGCTCCTTTATTCGTTTGTATCCGTTGCAGTGGCTCCTCGATCAACTAGTATTACGAGGTTCATAGTAACTTCAACTGAAAATTCATTTACCCCAGATGTACTAATTATCAAAGATTTGTGGGAGCCTTTTTCTTGTTATAATTTCAGTGCCATGGTTGTTTACATGGAATGAGTTACCCATGTATTTCATAAAGGGGTGTCAATTGCCTAAGATGTTGTACTTTGTAAGAAGCTTTCGCCCCCATCATCATTCAGTTCAAAGTGACTGCCGCTCTTTTTTATTCTAAGAATTGTATGTATGACACCCGAAATGCTTTTTGGGTACACAAGTACCTTAAAGTGAAAATTCACTTATTCCAGATATTCTAGTTAACAAAGAAATGTAGCTTTTTCATGTCTATGCCAGATTATAAGTTCTGTGTCATGGTTGTTTACATGGAATGAGTTGCTAATGTTTTTCCTAACCATCCGATCTGTTCCTAAAAGAACAGTTTTTTTGTATCTCTTATAAAGGAATTTGCCTGGACCTGGACATTTCAAATTGTTTAATATATTTTTAGTACTTGTTCACATAACTACTGATATAGTTTATGTTGTTCTTGTCCTAATGTTCCTATATTTGAGGCATTGTGTGATCTCTATAATTTTGGTGGCGCTTTTTAACCAGGATTAATTCTGTATATTGATATTGATGGTATGGTGGTGTTTCTTTGCGGCTTTGCCAGAATACTATCAATGCGCACCTTGAATCCAAGACAAGAAGCGTGATCAAAAATTAACAGCGTTTGGAAAGCAAGTTGCGTGTCAGTTATCCTTGAGCTGACTTTGTAAGGTGTTTTATACGATAGGAGATGAAAATGTTTTTTATATGGCAGGTGCAAATTAAAATTGCCAATGTTCAATCGAATATCAATTTTAATGCTTTAAAATATTATAGATTGAATAAATTAATAAATAAATATTGTTAACCTAGTTAATTATCGTTATTTAGTTGTAAAATTTTACAAACATACTGTGTACATTGTTTAAAAAAATTCTACTGTAAATAGTTGTTTATTGATGCAAATTGACCTTTGAATATGAACATTTCTGACAACACTTTGCTGATTTATTGTGTTTTCTTACGATTTTCGGTATGTTTTACTTGAACGAAAAATATTTGGAACCACTTTGAGATTTATCTTAGTATAATACAGTCTAAAAAGACAATTGACAATAATATCAATAGAGATCCCAGTACCTTCTGGTCATTCTTTCGAGGCAAATCACATGATGGTTGTGTGCCACGGAGGATGACTTCGAATAACGTTAACTTGACCGATGAACAAAGCATTGCAGATGCCTTTGCACAATATTTTCATTCTGTGTTTGAACCAAGTACGATCGATCAGCAAGATCTTTATTATAGAGGGGGTTTTAGTTTTCCTGAAATAACTGATAATGACATTCTTTCCAGCATAAAAAGTTTGAAGCCCAAAAAAACAACTGGCCCTGATGATATACCACCATATATCTATAAGGGGTGTGCCGATCTGTTGGTTACTCCTCTAAAATATATCTTTAATCTAGCTCTAAAGCAGCGATGGTTTCCTGATAAGTTTAAAGAAGCAATTGTAACCCCAATCTTCAAAAAGGGGCGGAGGGAAAATATTCATGACTATCGACCTATCAGCTTATTAAACAGCTTAGCTAAAATATTTGAAAAAATTATATATAACTTCATACTTACCCACATAGCTGACAAAATTTCAAAATACTAACATGGTTTTCTTCCTAACAAGTCAACAGTTACAAATCTCTGTATCTTCTCTGAATATGTATCGGAGGCAATTCTAAACAAACAACAGCTGGATGTCATATACACAGATTGTGCGAATGCATATGATAAGGTGGATTTCAATGTCTTGATAAAAAAACTGTCGGTTCTTGGTTTTTCAAGTGAAGTATTGTCATTCATTACTTCATACTTACTCGCACGAACCCAAAGGGTAAAGATAGGTACTGTCTTCTCCCGTCATTATATTGCCACCTCAGGAGTACCGCAGGGTAGCATCTTGGGTCCTCTCTTGTTTTTGATTTTTATCAATGACTTACCCGATAGCCTGAAGACCTGCGTTGGGTTGTTGTTTGCTGATGATTTCAAACTATTTAAACCCATTAATGGCATAAATGATGTTGTTGCACTTCAAAACGACTTAAATTTGGCGCTTAATTGGTTTAGAGAAAACAAAATGTTTGTTAATACCCAAAAATGTTGTGTTGTTTCCTTCTCCCGAAAAGTCAATATATCTATGGAAGACTATTACATTGGAAATTGTAAGGTTAAGAGGTGTAAAGAGGTTAAAGATCTGGGGATAGTCTTTCAAGATAACTTCAAATTCAATACCCATTTCAGCTATCTGATAAACAAGGCATACAAAGTTCTTGGATTTGTCATACGTAATAGCCAAAATTTGAGTGTAAAAACAACCATACGACTTTATACATCTATGGTGAGGCCTCACCTTGAGTATGCCTCTAACATTTGGTCACCAAATTGTTACACCGAAAGTAACGAAATTGAAAAAGTTCAAAAACGTTTTCTGCGCTATCTCTATATCAAAGAGAATGGCATATATCCCTTGATGGTATCTTATAGATCAATGTTGGCAACCTTCGATCTCTGTTCTTTGAGTACGAGGAGAAAGACCCATGCTGTTATCTTTATATATAACATTCTAAATAACAGAAAATATTTCGATTGTGGCTTGATCAATAGCGTTAAGTTTAGGGTCCCCAAAATTAGCTTAAGACTACTCTCATCTAATCTCTTCTACATTAACAACGGAAGCCCTTCGCCCTTCCTTATCTACTCAGTGTCTGCAATGATATGCTGTCCAATAACATAGTTCCTGACCTGTTTAACATCAAGTTTGGTGAGCTTAGGCGCATATTATTGCTGCATCAGAATGCAATCCCTTCATGATATTGGCATGTCTGTGACATTGTCAAATACTTGTGTACTGTTTAATCCTTCACATGTAAGTACCTATTTGGTGTTTGTAAAGAGAATAAATAAATAAATAAAGTATCGAAAGCTGTAACCGCTTAAAAAAAAACGGCAAGCATCGGAATTGCGTCAAAGCATTATATTTGTCAGATTTTATTTTTCTTTAGATTTTTAAAATAAAACGTTTTTTTATTATACTCGTATGTTAAATGCAATTTAATTATTCACATCACAATGACCACATAGGTTTACTACTGTCAACTCAAACATCTTATCCCCTCATAACTCAAAACTATCTCGACTTTAGTTCTGTATTTTACGCCTTTATATAAACCTCTGGTTACTCGAATATTAGACCAGAAGCTTGAGCAGACGTGAGTCTACCGTTCGTTATTTTGATTTATGTTTGAATCTTGCAGGCAGTTCGCCAAGGTCTCACTTGGCATTCTCAATGCGTTCCGGCGGATGTCGTATCACGCCTGATTGGTCGGTGTGGACCACGCCCCGTTCGCTGCCGTGTCGGGTAGGTCGCTTGTTGACGGGTTTTTATTTTGCATAGCTAAATTTGTTTTGTTGTTAAATAATTGTTTTCAATGTACTGGAGAGGTGCAGGCCGTCGTCTCTTTTGTTTACTTGTCCACTTTTCGCGATTTCAATAGCTTCTCGGACTAGTCTGGTTTTGTAATGGTTTGTTTGTTCGATCTGTTTACAACTATCATTAGGTAACTGAACTGAGGAGTAGGCAGATTGAGACCCCGAGTAAGATCTAGACTCTCAAACTCTTTTTACAACTTTTTATCTCTTGATAATGGTTCCAGAGCAGGAGTCGAAACGTCTAGTATTTAATAAATTCAGACGAGTTTTTCAACCGGAACCTAATCTAGCTTATTAAAAACAATATACATTTCTATCTTGTGGTTATAAGCACATCAAACATTTTATTTGTTCATTATGTTTTTTCTTGTGTGGACAATGATATCCCGTTTATTACACCCCGTATACAAAATGCACGCTATTTTAACATGTAAACGCTGTCAGTGTTTTCAATTACGTCAGTTTTTCATCGAACCGATTTGGCGAAATATCTAAATAATTTATTGGAATTTATTGCTTGTAAATCTTCGCATGTCGACAATGCAATCCACTGGACTAAAATTCGATGCAATGTATCAAGATTGACAGTCCAGAACTCGAATTAAAATGTAGGAAACATGGAGCTAACACGAGGCTAACATAGGGCTATCGAAAGGCAATGCAGGGATGCTCTGTACCGGCTCTATTCTAGCGCCACCCCCGCCTCTATTTCGGGGCTAAAAACCGGAACGCGTTTTCCTTAAACAAGGTCCGTATGGAAATCTCGACCAATATGTTGATTCGTTTACGGAATCCACTTATCGATCCCTTTTCAAGATTTCGGGGGATGTAAATCGCATAAGCTGTCAGAGAAAAAGTGGAGAGAACAACATTAGTGGTGTTTTCTTAGGGACGTGGGGTGAAAGACATTGATCTTGACTGGATTGGAGGCTTTTTAATTTACTTCACAAACTATGTAAGTGATCGATATTTATACAGAGGTAGGGTGACTTCTGAGTCGATAAAAATTGCCTGTTGTATCTTCCTAGTTCTGAGTGAAAATTGTAAAGAGTGCGTATTGCCAAATTGAGTTTATTGTTACAAAACGATCCTGTAATTAATAGTGATGCAGGCATCATGAGTGCCACTATGTAAACATTTCAATAAAATCATAAACAAAAATATTAAAACGTAGGAAAAATATCGATAATAAGAAACAATGTAAAGAACCAAGAACAGATAGTCCCAAAATCTGTAGTTCCGTATATTGTGAACCTTTAGTCGTTATTGCATGGTTTTAAGAAATTTGTGTTTCTGTCGGTTATTTCGGTCGTGATATGAGCAGGAATATCAACATAGAAATTGTTAAAAATAACATATAGTCTTATTAATTACTATATACATATAAGGTAATTAAAATAGAATTTTACAAATTTGCAATATATTAATTAATGAATATTTGCCTCAATTGTGGCACATTAATGTCATTTTAAATAACATTTGTAATCTGACCATTGTTAAGCAATTGATTTAACGCATGCATATTCAATTCTTCAGGAATTGGGACAGGATTTGCATCACCTTCAACTATGCAAACATTGCGATAACAAAAGTTGCCACAATTACTGGTAATACTCTGTCACAGTTTAGTCTACATCCATATGCCAAAATGGGGAATTGTCTCTTTATAACTCCAAAACAAAGCTCAATGACATTTCTGGTTCTTATACGAGGCTCATTGTATCGCCACTGCCTCCTAAAAATGTCAAAAAATTAAATTAATTTAAAACATATATATTATAAACTTACTCAAAATGGTTGAGTCATGAACTTAGCCTGCAACAACATTGAGTACCCTCAAATCTATGTCACAAACAGCTTGAACATTAATTGAAAAGATTCTAAACACCTCAGCCTCCTGACTTCCTGGAGAGATGATTTTGACATGCGTACAATCAGTAGCTCCAATAACTCTTGGAAATGATGCTATATCATAAAAAAAATGTTGGAGATGTTGTATTCCTCTAAAATCAGCTTTTCTCTGGAGATGTCTACCTGTAGCATACAATTGTAAGCATGTAAGTAGCTGATCTAGCTTAAATCTGCAATTAAATACTCAGCAAAAGGAAATTATGACATATGTTCTACTTGTCCCAAAACTTACAAAACTGTCTGTTTTGAAAGACGAAATCTTCTCCTAAAAGAAACATTGTCCAAAAGTCTAAATTATAGAACTGATTCTTTCTCTCATTTATTTGGCGGAGTAAACCATTATAAGATTTGATTATCTTCTTCGTAATCCTCATTCACTATCTGAGTATTCGTTTTATTTTTTTAATATCAAAGGATATATCAATCCAAATTGTTCAACAAAGAAATACGGTTAGCTTTTTTGATATACCCAACGGTCATGACTGACAATTGTCAATCACCTTTAACGTATTATTTCGTCGCTTATTTATTTCTCTATGCCATTTAAGCCTGGGTTTTGGTTTGGTTTAAACTGCGGAGAGCTTTTGGCAAATCTAAGTAAGCTTAATGTTCAACCTTTAAGCACAACTTGTGCAATCGACCATTAGACATATACGTCGTAATTTTTATAACGGTTGTTTTCTTAGAGGTATAGAACTTTGAAATGGAATAAAACAGGGATATTTTTTTAAATTGACCTGAAATTTACTTTATTCGAAAGATAATCTTCTGGCATAATTTGAATATGACTTCTGGCATATGACCGCCACTACTGGCTTGGACGTAGTCTATAATAAATAAATTGTGGCACGAGCTGTGTGACATGTTGCCCCGTCTTGTTGAAACCACAGCTTGTGTGCATCATGATTGTTCAATTGATGAACGAAAAAGTTCGTAATTATGGTTCTATAGCGATCACCATTGACTGTAACGTTCTGGCCAGCATCGTTTTTAAAGAAATACGGACCAATTATTCCACCAGCCCATAAAGCACACCAAATAGTCAGTTTTTCTGGATGTAACGGTGTCTCAACATGAACTTGAGGATTATCATCACTCCAAATACGGCAGTTTTGTTTATTGACGTATCCATTCAACCAAAAGTGAGCTTCATGGCTAAACAAAATTCGCTTATGAAAATCGGGATCAACGGCAATCTTGTTTTGGGCCCATTCACCGAATGTACGCCTTGCTAGGTGATGCTGTGGCTTCAATTCTTGCACGAGTTGAATTTTGTAAGCACACAAACCAACATGTTTCCGCAAAATCTTCCATAAAGTGGATGGACACATATCCAATTCCTGTGCACGATGGCGGATAGACTGATTCGGGTTTTCCTCTGCGCTACTCCCTACAGCAGCAATGGATTCTTCTGTACGCACTGTATGATATCTCTGTGTATGCGCATTATCATTTACAGTAAATGTGGTGCGAAAACGTTGTATATTTAATCGAATTAATTGCTCTGATGGACGATTATGTTGACCGTAAAATGGACGTAGTGCGCGATACGTATTTCGAACATAACCATGAATTTTCAAAATAAATTTGCACAATTTGGAAGCGTTGTTTAGGCGACTGTCTGTTCATGATGAAACTCCAAAGCAAACTAAACATAAATCACTTGACAGCTGACAAGATGGCCGCCGTTAAAAGAGTGTTGCCAACTTAAAGTTCTATACCTCTAAAAAAATACCCTTTATATCGATTGAAACAGTAATTTGTAGCACTAGTTAACTTCCGTCAACCTAGGGTTAAAAAAAATTTCCAAACAGAGACATCATATTTCCCAGTACCCCTTCTGTACTTAGATCACGAACATTTGATTTTTATTTCATCTGTACTTTCTTGATTTTTATTTTCAATTATATAACAACCCGACAAACATATTTTTCCAACATAACGCCATCAAAAAAAAAATGTATTAGCCACAAATGAAGACATTTCCATTTATGAATTCCTTTCATCTTGCCATCTGTGAGATTTTATTTCGCTTTTTTCCCCTCATTTATCCCTCAACGTATTTATGATGAGCAAACACCCTTACACTTTTGCGTTTCATACGATAATAAAACAGATTTCAAAGAATACGCCTAAATCCCAAGCAACAAATGCGTATAAATCCACAAACATGGATACAAAAGGCGATACACACACTATGTGTATAGGCTGATTCTTGTTAATGGGTCATCAGAATATCTGTGATGTTCGTTTAGTCTTATAGTGCCCTTTTGCGAGGTAATGTTTCTTATTTATCGTGTTGTAACATTATAAAGAACTTATTGATTTCAGTTTTTGTATACGGGGTAATTTAAAATCGAACCTTACCGATGGGATCTTGGCAACTACAGGTGATACGAAGAAATTTAAATAGAGGCAAAATTGCTTAACTTAGTGCTTGAAGAAAAGCCGTTTTCAAAATTTTAATTTTCCTAATACTTCCGAAGATATAAGAAAAAAATAGAAAACAAGAGATTTTGTTTTTTATTTTTTTTTGTAGCATTAATTGACGAGGAAACGCTACATTAGATTTTTTCATAGGAACATAGTGCATTTCGTTCTCATTTGATTAATATACAACTTGTAATTATTTAAATCTTATTTTTCGTTTTTTTTTTATGTTGTTCTTTGTGAAATATTCGATTTTTCAAACTGTCGTTTCTTAGTGTAATTCTTGTGTTTATTTATTCCTATGTTTAATGGTCTCAATGTTTCTCCAATATAAAATGTATTGCATTCGCAAGGAATCTTGTATATGCAGTTTTTTGAGGTCTGAGTTTTGTTGGTTGGTTTTGTTTTCGATCGAATGTTGTTTTAACATTAAATCTGTTGCCCACTCTTTTCAATCTTTCTAACAGACCCTGTATGTATGGTATAGTGGTAACTGTAATGTAGTTGTCCTGAGTAGCAGTGTTAATAAGAGAAGTTCTGGGTTGATTTGGAAGGTTTGTTCTCTGTTCAAGTCTGTTTAACTCTTTGTTGATAAATATTGTGGGGAATTGTTTCCAGTGAGAACATTTTTAATAATTGTTTTTTCTTTGTTGAATTTATTATAATCAGAACAGTTTGTCTTGGTTCTATCATATAATTACTTAACAATACCTTTCTTTACTGTGTTTGGCTGATTTCAATTGAAATTTAGGTATCTGTTAGTATGAGTAAGTTTTATATAAACTCTTTCGAATGAAGATTCTGTTTTTGTTATTAATATGTTTAGGAAAGACAGTTTGTTATTTGGTTTAATTTCTAGGGTAAATTTGATAGTTGGTAAATAATACAGTACCTAAATTTAACAATAGCCGCATAAAACATTATTTAAAATTTATGATGTAGGCAGAATGGGGGGAAGGTACTACAAATAACTTTTTGGCATTAATTAATGAATAAAAAATATATAAAAAGGTAACATTTCCTTGCTATGGTGCTTATCATCAACTTATCAAGTTCCGTGTTGTGTCACAGACTAGCGTCTTGAGTCTGAAGGGAGTTTAAAGAAAGTGATTTGGCTGTCAAATAGGGATTATAATTAAGATTTTTTGAAAACCAGTATTTAGACTGACGAAAGCACTTTTTCAAACTGTGACTTCTTTAATAGAAATAAGGAACATATTTTGAGTTAAAATAACCCCAGACACTTTAGAGATGTTCCTTTTTTGAGGTCGGTTTTTTTTAATTCTATTTATTTTACAATTTTTAGTGATATAATGGCGCAATTGGATGCAGTTTTCAAATCTAATTACTTTTTTGGTATTCTCAAAAATAAGTTATTTATTTTGCTTTTAAGCAACATTCATTATTTTGATCAGTCTCGTTTTCTGTTGGAGTATTGATATGTATAAAGAGTGTTTTGAGTACGATTCCAACTTTGGTTGACCGACTGTATTTTAAACAATTTGTAAATCCTTAACCTTTTTAGGCCTGTTAATAATCTGACATTTTGATGCAATTCCAATTACTTACAATTATTTACTTAGTAGTCTTTTCTCCACGATATTTTAAAATAAATCACTTTTTTTATAAACAAACTTATTATACAATTTTTAGTGATACAGCATAATTGGGTGTAGTTTTAAATTAGAATAAACTTTGTTAACAATTTAAGATATTATAATAAGTTAAGCACTATTTGCTGAAAAACCTCGTATGCAGTTGAAAAATGATAGTGATTACCGTATACGTGACCATGGAAATCTCTACATTTTATTTATAATAAAGCTTTCCGTTTGATTTCAACTTATGAAGACACACTGTACATAGAGGCTAATTAAGAACCTCCATCTTAACTCACATTTATTTTGATTTAATTCTAATTTATTTTCAATTTATTACAGCGCAAGTTCCGCAACAAAGACATTTACATTTTTAATACCACTGCCTCCACCAAAGGTGCCAATTTTCTATTAGCTATGTCCTTGAAAAAAAATTGGAACCACTTCGGGATCTCCTGTAACAGAATCCAGTTTAATCTTATCCAAATTACATTAGCCGGTTTCGAGTAATCGCTAAATACTCATAAAAAAATACAGAATTTCTTTCTTTTTGAAGTCTGTTAATAGTAGCTAATATAGTAAAAAATCGACACATTATTCCTTTATCACGGATCCTAACCTAACCTAATAGAAACTCCTAATATTTTGGTTTGGGGAGTAAATTAAAAAAAATAGAGAAACATGGAATGTCGTACGGAATTCTTAGTATGCGAGTCCTAGAATTCCACTGACATCACTTCCTCCACAATAAATTTAAATTTCCAAACACTTTTTGCCCCTGATTCTAACTATACACAAATTCAAAGTTTCTACCATATTCTAGATCGTCGCAGGTCACTAGAAACCAACTCGAGCATCTGTACACTATAGGCAAATACTCGTAATTTCTTCGTGTGCTCAGTTAAGCCCCAATGTTATGGTAAATCCTCTATTTTTTTTAAACATCCTAATCTAGGCAACATTACAAAGATACATCTTTAGACTGACGCAAACGTTCATATCCAAACACGTAATCCTTGCTCAAATCCTCGACAATCCTTCCGAACGTCGAGTTTCAAAGGATTCAAGCTTTAACACATTTGAGTATTTATTTTCATTGTGTATGCTTAGTGCGGATGGATGTTATCCTGTCAGATTTCATACCAAATATACGCGCTATGTCGGAATATTATAATGCGGGGTTTATCCTTCATTTTTTATTTATCTCCATCAGTCGGAAGAAATCCTCGGTGAAATATACAGGATGATGTCAGTCGATATATTTCACGTCAAGCGTTATTTAGTTCATGTGTATTTGATGTTTGTAAGAAGGAGACGGTTTAAGTAGATATTTTTATGGAAATATTATCACTTCTTATATTTAATTGAGATTTATCAAACATTTTACACAAGACAACATATTTTGTAACTAAGTCGTCATTTGTTTGTTATATCTTTAATTAGGTCGACCAAACTAAACAGTAATCTGAACTTTACATGCTGTATAAAGCTTCCGATGAATTTTTGCCTCTTAAACTTGAATCCGTTTTCAGAATTTGCCCCATCCCCCGTCATATTTTCAGTAAATCGCTGAAAATCTTCTGATTGATGGAGAATTTCGAGTAGTAGCGGGAATTGTGCGTGCAACGCATGGTTTCCGAAGTAGTTTTGCCCCCTGAACCAAAATCCAGGCACAAAGAACCCCGCACATTCCTTATGGAAAGTGGCCCCGATTTAGGTGAAATTTTGATATTTTGTAGATCTCAACAAAATGGACAAATGTCTTCATAGCTGCAAAGTCCGATGACTAATGGTTTTCAAGTTATGGTTAATTTTATATTTATGGTTAGAGTATACCACGAAGAGCTGATAGGAATATGAGGAACCACTCGGAGTATTAATTTGAAAATTAGTATACAGGGGGTTTTCGAGGAGCCGGTTTTAGTTATAATATTTTCAATTCTTTACGACTTCCGGTTCTACCGGAAGTGAACCCAAATTTTTTTTTTTGGAACATCCTGTTTTTTGTAACATTTTTAGAATGTATGATGAATTTTAAGATAACTCTATTGGAAACATCATATGTCTGTAGGGGTCCAGTTAAAAGTTATTTCAACTTTTTGAAAATTTTGACAGATCCAGATCCTCACAAAATACTATTTTTGTGGAAGCAAATAGGGCCAGATCAAAAATTACCAGAATTTGTCTGAATAAAACTTAAAGCTTCCTAAATCTTTGAAAACTGTTCAAAAAAAACGAACAGCTCAGAAATTGGTACTGAATCCAAAAATCATATAACTCATTTTTTTCAAATGGCCCTCAAAACCATTGGAATCTAGGCCAAAAAGTACGAGTTTATACTTACAAGACTAAATGAAACTGTTTTTATATACACTTGGAAAAAATAAAATTTCCGTGTAGCTATTAGAGACATTTTTTTTTAAGAAACCGTCAAGAGACGTATATAGATTACTTTACTTTCTTAACCATTTATGTAGAATTTGATATGGGTTATAAAAAAAGTATGTGAAACCTTTCCATAGCGATCTCCGTATAGACCAAAGCATACTCATAACACCATGATGTAGATCATTTCCTGGCAATCTACCTTTGTTGTTAGCGGTGCTGCATTAACAATATTTATTATTCGACCCCAAATAAAAAGAGCTAAGGAGTGATATCGGGAGAACGAGGGGGCCGTCGATGAAGTCCATTATTCTCTATCCAACGATCTTCAAAATGATTGTCTAAAAAGTTATTCACAGGTGCAATATTATGAGGTCGTTTTGAGACCACAGCTGATTCTAAGTCAACTCTAATGGATGCAAACCATTTTCTAGAATTTCGAGATATCTCTCACCTAAGAATAATGTGTGGATTAGTATCACTCCAGTAATGTGGTTGACTATTCCATAAATTTTGCTTCATCCGTCCAAATCATTTTGTGTAGAAAATGTTGGTCTTCCTGAATTTTGATTAATATGAATTCGAAAGATCAGTCCGTCTTTGAGCGTCACCTGCTCTTAAATTCAAACTAATGAGAATGCAAACGGATGGTTCTTATGTTTTTTTTTAGGATCCTCTAAAAACTAATCCTCTCTCTGCATCTACTGAGGAATTGTCTGGATATGCTCTTAAGCATGCAAAGGCTGTAACTTAATTCTCTTCATTATCTACGACAGTTTCTCTTTTTCTTGCTTTTTCACAAACTGTCCATCTGTTTTGCAATTGTGAATGAGCCCCGTCAGCGTATCATGAGTGGGTGTTGGTCTATCCGAGTATCGCGAACGGAACTTAGTTACTAAATCCTAAACGGGACATAATAAATGCTTTCCATATAATTGTGCTTTAACACCAAATTATTAGCAAATATTGTTTGATGACACTTCAGCATTTGTTTCTTGTCGATACGTTCAAAAAAGCCTAGTGATAATTCAGATATATCTCATAACCACAAAAATCCTTTAATTTAGGTATGGAGATCCAAACACAAATTCCATTTGAAAAAAATAAGAATTTTTTTCTGAACACTCCGTATATTCTTTTCAAAAGTTTTCAAAGATTTAGGAAGCTTCACGTTTTATTCAGGCAAATTCTGGTAATTTTTGATCTGGCTCTCTTTATTTCCATAAAATTTTTTTTTAGAAAGCTGTGTCAAAATTTTCAAAAAGTTTAAATAACTTTCAACTGGAGCCCTTCAGAGATATGTTTTTAATAATGTTCTATTGAAATTCATCGTAGATTCTAAAATAGCTTTAAAAACAGGGTGTTCCATTTATAAAAACAAGTTTGGGTCCACTTCCGGTAGAACCCGAAGTCGTAGATAACTGAAATTTTAACTGAAACCAGCTCCTCGAAAACCCCCTGTATACTAATTTTCAGATAAATAGTTCTAGTAGTTTCTGATATACATATCGACTCAGCTCATGGTGGCATACCCTGACATTAAATATAAAATTAACAATATCTTGAAAACCATCGGTCATCGGACTTTGCGGTCATGAAGACATCTGTTCATTTCGTTGAAATCTACAAAATGGGAAAATTTCAGCCAAATCCACCGGGGGGCACTTTCCATAAGGAATGTGCCCCATCAACCTTCAATTTTGCGACAAATCGCTGACAACTTTCATCATATGGCAAAAATATACTGAAAATAAAGAATTTTGATTAGTGGAGCAATTTGCACATACGACACATGTTGTCCGAAGTATTTTTGCCTCCTGTAACAAGATCTATGCACAGACTTGTCTCATCAACCTTCAATTTATAGCAAATATTTCCTGCACCGATTGGCCCCATCAAACTTCACTTTTTATCAAATTGCTAAAAACCTTCACCAAACCGTTAAAGGTCTTCCTAAAATTTTAATTAGTGTAGCAATCTGCACATGCAACACATGATTTCAGAAAGATTTTTGCGTCCGGAATCAAATTCCCTGCTCAGATATTCCCCCATCAATTTTCAATTTTCATCAAATCGATGAGTACCGTCACCAAACCACTAAAAATCTAAAAAAAGTTGTATTAGGTGTACCATAAACAACTGCATATATACAATGTGGTTGAAATAACGGACAAGTTATACGTGGTGGTTCGAAAAAGATATATTGAGTGGAACATACACAGTTGTACATACCACGTGGTTGAAAAACGGATGAAGTTGAATTATATGTATATAGGGTGGATAACAAAATGTTATATTGTTAGGGTCATAAGTAGTTGCATATACAACAATTATATTTATACAAGGTGGATAAAAAACTATGTTATGTAAGCAGTTAGGATATTTGAATTTTCTTGAGCTATTATTGTACTTGAAATGTGTTGAAAAAAATGTTAGATGCAATTGTTTATACTGGGTGGTTGAAATATAAGATGGAGTAGAATTATAGTTTATAGAAAGGTTAAAAAATATTTTATATCCACAAGTAGTTGCATATATAGGATGGTTGAAATATGTAGCGGAGTATAATTACAGTTATACAGGTGGCTTTAAAAATATTATAAGGAAATGTTATGGACTATAAACTGTTCCATTTTGAAATTTAGGATGGATTAGAATTTTAAGGATTCAGGTTGGTACAAAAATGTTATATTGAATGGCAAATAAGTAGTTGCATATAGAAGGTTTTTGAAATACAGGGAAGGGTAAAATTATTATTATACAGGGTAGAAAAATTTTGTTATCTACCAGTTGCATATATGGAGTACCTGAAATATGGGACGCAGTGAAGTTATACACAAGGTTAGAAAAGTTGCAAATGAAGGGCGCTTTAAATGAAGTGTGGAGAGAAATCACAGTTTATATTGTGTTTAAAAAAAATATGAGAAAAAATTGGGAAATAGCGTGGCTCATAATCCGTTGCACAATAAGCAGCAGCGTATACAGGGTAGTTATAATACATACAAGGTGATTCAAAAAAATGTTGAACAAAATTGTTATACAGGGTGCCCCATAAGCAGTTGACGTTTTTGTGAAATATATTGGGCATTGATGGATTTATAGTTATACAGGGAGGACAAAAATGTTATATTGGATGGTCGATAAGTAGTTACATATACAAGGTGGTTGAAATACATGGTGGAGTAGAATTATAGTTAAACAGGTTGGATACAATTTTTTTGTGGGCATGAGCTGTTGCATATGTGCAATATCCGAAACGTGGATCGAAGTAAAATTATAGTTATACACTGTGATTAAACCAATGTTAGAAAAACTTGCATATACGGGTGGTTCATATATAAGGTGGAGGCAAATTATACTTTCCAGGGCAGTTAAAAAATGGTTATATAGTAGTCCATAACCAGTTGCGTAGATAAGATAGTAGTGGAGTAGAGGTATAGTTAAGTGTCCATAAAATGTTACATTTGGTGCCTCCTAAGCAGATGAACATACAGGGTGCTTGAAGTATTTTGTATAGTAAAATTATGGTTATACAGGATGGTTCAAAAATAGTTATAATGTTTGGCAACAATATATTTTAAATGTAGATGGAAGTAGACTTATAGTTATACAATGCGGTTCAAAAAAAATTATTTAAAATTGTTATATGGAGTGGCCAAAAAGCAGTTACAGTTTGGGTGAGTGTTTAAATAAAGGTTTGGGGTTAGGGTGCCAACCTGTGTTTTTACATTTGTGACACACCAAGGGTTCTACAGGCATTTCTATTACGGTGGATCGAAAAGTTTAAAAAAAATATTGCATAGGGCATATATAATAGTGTATATATGATAAATATTTCAGTATATTGTGTAACTTGATAAAAATGTTGTCTATGGAAACACCTGTCGTTAGTTACAGAATAAATCAGTGCACATCTCGAAGAATATTTTCGTTTTTGAGTTCAGTATAAAGGATTTATATCAAGTATGAGCCAAATCTATTCAATAATGCAGTAATTCTGCCGACATAATGTTAGACGATTATTCAATTAAATATGTCGCCATGATGCTTCTAATAAAGTCTTCGCGAAGTCAGTATAAAATTATTCGGAATGTCAAAGTTCCCGTTTGTCACAGATTTCGTTCCCCCACAGTTACCCTCCAATTTGCTACCGTTTTCGCATCTGGAAAGCAAAATCGATACTTGCCAGTAATCCAACTTCCATGGCGCACTTCATTCCCGCAATTTTTTATTTTTTACTCCTGTAATATTTTCCTCTTTCGAGGAGATTTTATCAATTACACCAAAAGGTTGCGAGAAAAATTACCATTAAAAAAGATCTGTCGTACTTTATATTCATCTGAAGACATTCGGCAACAAAGAAGTTTCTTTTCTCGGGACACGTTCCATTGAATCCCCCTTAAAAATATAATACCCTCAAGAATATTTTCCTTTTATGTTACGTTTGGAAAGAATATATGATGATCCATTCAAAACTGGCATGAAATACAGTGGAAATAAAAATGTCACTAACAGAGTCTGCTGTGTGCCTTTTTATTTGTGCCACTACGAAAACGGCCTCGTTATTATCTGGAAATATTGGTGATGTTTGATCTTAACGAAACATCGAATACAGTGAAGGAATACGTTTTCGAGTCGTTATTTTTATCCAAGATTTTCGTTCCATACGAAGACAAATGAGGGTTCCGACGATGTTATTTGTGTTGATATAAATATTACGATGACAGAAAATTGTTTTGGGAGAGAAGAGAGCACCCCAATTACGCGTTAACGTTTTATTTCCGGGGGTTTTCGGATATGTCAGATGATTTGTGTTGGAAATCATTGACGTCTGAGGATAATTTCCGAGGGTAACTTGGCCTTAGTCTTCCTTATTCATAGAAAGGCACTTATATACACCAGAATGTGCAAGATTGGTTGTGAAATTAGAATACTCGCCAATTGACATCTGACATCGACACTGTGGCCTTGGAACCGACCAGAGAGTCTAGAGATTAGGCAGAGAGCAAAGTAACATGATATTACAAAGGTTAAATGAGGAAAATTTAGTTTTATTCTTATCTGAAAAGGTGGATCTTCGCATACCCAATATATTTTTTCGGCGCCTTCAAGTCTTTCTAATCTTGGCAGTTACATCGGCAAGTTGTTTGGCACCGTGTATTCTTCGAATGTTCTTTAGCTATGACATTTGCTTTCATTATAAGCTGAAGAATGTTGTATCGGTCTACTCCATGACAGGCCCCATATTTTTTTATCTTAATGGTTTTAAGTAATTCATGTATGCCATTTGCTATAATCATCTCTTGACAAAATTTAGATTTAAATTGTCGCTACAGAAGGATGATTTCGTTCTCTGGAAAGTTGTGCAAGCTGCTCCAATCGATTCTTAATCTATATAACTGGGTCTAGTTGTTGTGTAATAAGCCAAATTTTTTCAAAGCTAGTAGCTATTGGCTACTGACTAGATTCCTTAGTGAGCTTACTTTTAAACTGCGCGTCTTGTCGTCTTGATACAATTGAACAGCTCTTGAAGACCATGGATACTATCCAACAAAATAACCGTGTCATCGGCATACCTAATGGAATTAATCAGTTCACCATTGATCTTCACTCCAAGGTCTTTATTTTACAATGCCGAAAATTACATCCGAATAGATGTTGAGTAATGGCGGAGGTAGAATTGCATTCCGTCTATGTCTAATACAAGTTTTCTATAATACGCAGATCTCTGCTATCGATACCGTATTTTCCAAGTTTGAATCGTTTTGGAGATGTATGTTTACTGTACTTCTTCTGCTGATCTCTATATAGGTTGTGGACTGTATTTGAGTTACTTGACACGCACTGCCATTTTGTATATTAACTGTGTTCTTTACACGACTGGAACAGAGGTAACAAGAATTATAAAATCCAGTTAGTTATGCCAAATCACTAAAAAATGTATAATAGATCTACACGTCACTTTTCCAAATTGTGTACTAGGTTTGACAAAGTATATAAATTTAAGTTAAGGACCTTTATTAGGGTTCCGTATATACAATATACAAATACCCTTACACTCCGGATTTCTGCCTCTGTCACATCATTTTGAAAAAATTAGGAATTATAGAATGTTGCCTGAGCTTTACAGGAAAAATAAAGAGAAATCATTAATATTAATTTTGGGGGGCAAATTATAGAATTAAATGAAAATTTAAAAATAATTTTTGAAATCATGTAATACATCAAATGAAAGGTCCCATTCTGAGGAACACAAATATATTTTTTTCACATTAAAAAAAATAGTTAAAAATATATTAACGAAAATATACCAAAATTTATTGATCCCCAAAATAGTTTCATTTTTGCTTGGTATTTAATTGTTGAGGCAAAAATTATTTCATGCTTTCTAGTTAATTTTTTTTAAGTCATTTTTTTTAAATGTATTTATACATTATATGTACATATATTCTTTTTAAAAGATTTATTGATTTAACTTTAAGTTTTATATATACACTTTTGCTATTTCTATGGAATGTTCGTTGCTTTATTAATTCTATGTTGACAATACTAAATTCGAGGGTAATAAAACGCTACTTTTATCCTTTATTAAATCTGTATTATTTATGTATTTTTAAGTTTTATATATACACTACTTGTCTAGTGCTATGTTAGTGACTCGTTGATATGAAAAGTTTGTGTGATACAAGATGGCAATAGTGAACTTTTCAAACCTGTATAAACTTACCTTTACCTTCTTTAGTAATTAAGTTAGTGACCCACTATACCCTGTTGTACAGGGTTATCTGGTAAATCCCAACGGCCGGGGTAACAACATGGACGAAATGTCTTTAATAACTGTAGTTGTAAAAATTTTGAAAATAAATAATTTAATAAGGGAGTACAAACGCGAAATTACCACACACATCCCATACCATAACGCCTACTGTACATGTCGCTTAATATCATACTGAGGTTGACGTCTTTCTCCTCGACTTCGTCTAACCCTTCGGCTATGTCCACCCAAGCAGAGTTGAGATTCATCAGAGCAGAGGACCTGATGTCATTCCACATTCCAATGTTGTCGTTCTTTTCACCACTGTTATCGTTGCCGTCAATGCTCAGCGGTCAGAGGTAGCACAAGATGGGGTCGTTCATGCTGCAGTCCAAGAGAACTTATATGGCTGTGAAGCGTTTAGACACTTATAGCAAATACTAAACATCTGTTCTTCCCTTCCTACAGTAGACTGTAAAACAGTGCAATTAATGGCGGAACCAATCAGCATTTAGTCTATACATTGGCAATACTCTTCTTATGCGTAGGTACTCATTTACATTAAAAAAATAAATAAAAGCTCCTCATTCAAAAAGCTCAGCAAATAGTAAAAAGCACATATTAAAAATGAATAATAAGACAGTTATCGAGTCACATAATAGCTGCGAAGCTTTTTATTAAAGTTTAAAACGGACTTAATTCTGAAGTTTTATGAAGCCACCTACGCATATCTCTTTATTACGGAATCTTTTCAATTACCTTCGATGCCGTTATCGACTAAGAAGTTCATTTCAGAGCTGCCTTTCAGCATAAAACCGTTCGAAAGAAACGTTTCCCAAAACTCATACCGTATTTCATACGGCATCGACATTAAAGAGCGGAAATTATAAAAGTTGAAATACGACAAGCCGTCCCAATTTTTCTCCTCGACGCTTTTAGTACGGGACCAACAACTCCTTCTAATATTCGGTGGCGGATCATCAGGGGCTCGTAAATAAAAAATATGCCGACATAAAAACGACACATATAACAAGCGTAATGCGGTGAGATGCTCATTTCGGAGATACCGATCCATTAAAATTTGATTAATAACATATCGACAAGACGAACGACTTTTGGGCCTCTCGGGCCAGATGTGTTTTGACATGTCGACATTCGGAGCTATTTTAAAAATTTCCTATGCGCGTTATTTCCGTAACCGAAGATGATAACATTAAGCTGTTTAGAAAAAAATAAGGAGATGTTGTGTCGTACATCGTAAATAACGTTTCAGTTGAAAAGTTAACTGCCTTTCGAGATAAATGGGCCGTGAGGGAGCCGCGACGGGTTTTAAGTTTATGAAGCTCTAGTTGGGTTGCGGATGAGTTTTTAAATACTTAATGGCTGCTTTTCTTTTGTGCTGTTAAATAATAAATTTAATTAAGCTGTAGCCAGGGAATTGGTAACGAATTCAGATTATTTTGAAAATTAGATAATATTCAAAGGTGAAGATTGATGTGTTTATAGCTATTGCTATACTAATTATACAGTGAGGACTTAGAATAAAGGTTAATATCATATTCTACATTATTATGAAATCTCACTTTCAATAAGTTGACGCTAAATATTGAAAAAACAGTGTTTATAAAGTGCGGAAAATACTGCAATAGCATACCAAAAGATACAAACATTTATACAGGGTGAGTTTTTTTTATGATCAGTATGGGAATATCGGAAACTAGCGGAGATAGAGCCATGGTTAAATTGGGAAAGATTTGCAGTTTTACTGGCCCAATTTAATGACACTTTCGGATTTTTGTAAAAAGTCATGGCTTACTAGATATTTTGAAAAAATGAAATTCTGTCGATATAGTCAAATCCCTCTAGTTCCTTTGTTTTTGATTTTATAAAAAAGTGTAATTATCAAAATTGAAGGGAATTGTATCCCGAATATGATTGTCATGTCCTCGTTTGCGTGACAGCTCTCGTTTTCGAGATATGACACAAACTTATCTTTTTTTGAATGGAAACCATAGTTGGCTATGACCTCAAAAAATCGGACATTTTCAGAGCTTTTCAACGATATAATACTCGATATAGTTATTCACAAAAATAACCGAGTTATGGATGCTTTTCTCTCTTATTTTCACTTTTAACGTAGTTAGCCATGAAATAGATTGATTTATTAATAACTATTCCAAAAAACATTGAACGATTTTTTTATTAGGTATATCAGATATAATGAAAAAACTAAATAAGTAGGTACATACTAACAACTTAAGAAATTAAAGTACATAATAATGGTTACAATTTATGTTCGAAAATTCCACCATTGTTATTTAGACAAAAATTGCATCTTTTTATGATTGACATTACCGCTTTCCTCACAGACAGCCTATCAATTTCTTCAATTGTTTGTAATATCGCCTCCCTTAGGCCACCAACTGTCTCATATTTTCTTTTGTATACTTTGTGTTTTAACGTACCCCATAAATAGAAGTCTATAACTGCCAAATCGGGAGACCGAGGTGGCCATTCGCGTGGGCCATTTCTTCCTATCCAAGTGTTTGGATAGATATTATCTAAGTGTTGTCTTATAATTACGAGTTATGAGCAGGTGCTCCATCATGTTGGAACCAAGCAAGTTCTAAACGAGTTCCCAAATTCAAATTATGCAACATGTCTTGAAAAGTGTATTGCAAGAAATGCAAGTAGCGCTCCCCAGTAAGTGATTCGTCATAGATAAAAAGCCCCAGAATAGTAGACCCTATGACACCACACGAAACATTAAAACCAAATTTTATCTGGGGTCGTCTTTGTTCTACATGGAAAGGGTTTTCTTTAGCCCAGATATGCTCATTGTGTCTATTGAACTTATCGCAGTTAGTAAATCTAGTTTCATCTGACCCTAACACCTTTAATGGAAACTGTGGATTGTCAAGGCACATGTCTCTAAACCATGTACAAAACAAAATACGTCGGTGTTCGTCACCAGCATGCAATGTTTGAGAAACTGAAAGTTTGTATGGATGGAACTTGTGCGCTTTCAGTACCTTAACTACAGTTCGTTGAGATGTGCTAGCCTCTGCCGCAATCTCACGGGTTGATGTAGATGGATTTTGATTTACCATTGACAAAACATTTATGTATGCTGTTTCGATCTACGTTCCTTTGGAGGTTTAGTATAAGATCCATATCTGCGTAAACTATCGTAAAACCTCTTAAATGTACATAGAGCAGGTTGGCAACGATTAAAATATATATGAAAGTATTCCTCAGCTACACGAACTGAATTATTATGGCTTTTGATATAACATTCCACCATATTCAGTTTTTCATTTCATTTTATCACGAAAACTTGTCAGTATCAACTGTCAGTTCTGCACTACTAATGGAATTACTCTCAAATGAGGAAACGTCAAAGTGAAAACAATCTTTTTCATGGCTACCTACGTTAAAAGTGAAAATAAGAGAGAAATCCATGACTCCGTTATTTTTATGAATAACTATATCGAGTTTTATATCGTTGAAAATCTCTAAAAATATCCGACTTTTTTACGTCATAGCCAACTATGGTTTCTATTCAAAAAAAGATAAGTTTGTGTCATATCTCGAAAACGAGAGCTGTCACTCAAACGAGGACATGACAATCATATTCGATGTCTAAGTGCTTCTGGGGAAATAACACCACATTTTAAAGAAAATTGCTGTATATGCCAAACGTTTCGGGGTCTAGATCATACCCCGGTGTCAATGGTTAAGACACAACGGATAAAAAAGGCACAATTCTTAGACATATATGCCACAAGTATCATTCAGAAAACAATCATATTGGGGATACAATTCCCTTCAATTTTGATATTTACACTTTTTTTATAAAATCAAAAACAAAGTAGCTAGAAGGATTTGACTAAATCGACAGAATTTATTTTTTTTTCAAAATATCTAGTAAGCCATGACTTTTTACAAAAATCCGAAAGTGTCATTAAATTGGGCCAGTAAAACTGCAAGTCTTTCCCAATTTAACCATTGCTCTATCTCCGCTAGTTTCCGAGATCCTCATACTGATCATCAAAAAAAAACCTGTATAAGATACATGCAATATAAGGTGAGAGGAATTATAGTTATACAAGGTGATTATAATAAATGTTTGAAAAGGAAATGATTTATAGGGTACCCCACCATGAGTTGCATATATATTATGATTGAAATACAGGGTAGTGAAGTAGTTACACGAGATAGCTAAAAAATGTTAGAGACAAAAAGAGTAAGTACGGTGGCTCATAGACAGTCGCATATAAAGAGCGGTGGAAATATATTATATATAAGTGGAATTATTGACTATTGTAATAAATGTTAGAGAATTGAAATTAAACTGTATCAGTTCATCTTGAGAAAAATTAATCTAATTTCCGAGTATGTACCCACATGTTTTATGATTCCTTGTATTTACGAGTAAACCTTGGTCACCTATGTACTATTTATTAAATGTACAAATAAAAATTGATTAACAATTAGTAATAAAGTAAAACAGATTGTTTTACAGTTCTCAGATATATGATTTCTACTTTATGACTATTCAATTCAAATGGACTTGGCATTTACCTGTATTCTCTTTTTTATATTATTCTACGAATTAATAGTTGTATTATTTAATTTTAAGAAGTTTCCTGGTAACTAAATTTTTGTCTTTAATTTCCACTTACTGTGCCTTTGCCATATTAAATTAAGTACGAATCTGAACACAAAGTCCTATTCATTATATATGAAAAAGAAGTTGAATTAAATTACTTATTGACACAATTGGTGGAATTTCGACCACAGGTGTTTCTAGTTGTAATAAATAGATAAAGGAACTAAGAAGTTAAAATAGAATACGAATTCCAAAAATGTCATCATTGAAAATCTCATAGATAGAAGACCAATAACACGGCGGCTATTTAGCAAAACTATTTAAACGAAGGAAATTCTGCTGGTCATCAACATCAGAAGAAGGCTGAACTGTTTCTAGAACACACCAAAAAGTGTTCCCGGAACCTTCTGACAAAAAATCATTTGTCTACTGCAATTTTATTATAATTTTTATTTCATATTCTCTTTAAATCCCCATACAAACATTACTTATTTCCAAACAAACTAACAGACTATTACGTCCGTTTCTTCTAACTTTCCGTCCCACCTGCCAGAAGCACTTTAGCAACTTCCTTGTCTAAATTATCGCAACGCCTATCCATATAACGGGTACGCAGGCAGGCATCCCCATAACCCTGCTTAAAATATCTTCTTTGACGCCCATGTGTAAAACAAAAACAGAACCGGGTGAGTCTCTAAGCCATTTATATACGCTATGCTGATGCGCCGGTGTCACTACGAACTGCTCCAAACGCCAAATGTGTTGACACATGATTTAACGTTTACCAGAGAGATATCAGGTAACAAAAGGATGGGAAAGTAGTATAGGGAACATCATTTTTAACGCTGTCATTCAGGTTGTTATTTTTTTGTTTCGTTCTGTGGTTCGTTTCTGTCGAATTTGGTTAGGACCGGGGGAGGGACATCGTGTGGGCGGAGTGGAGTTGTGGTGCGAAGACACGGTATGTAACAAGAAGGCGTCTTTTATCATTCTAATGAGACGTGAGACATGTTAGGTTTGTTGATAGAATGTACTCGGAAATATTTAGTTTAGTTTTTTTTTGAGAGTTTAACTGAGTTAATGATAAGTTTCGAACGGGCGATACAGCGGGATGATAAATGGGCATAGATGAGAATTTCCGGAGGGACTTTTTTGATGGATTGTCGTAATCGAGTTACTACAATTTCTCGTAGTTTTTATACAGATATTACTTAATGGTTCAGTAGAGTTAGAAAATTAACAAGAACTATTTTTTGTCGATAATTAAACTGGGTAGAAGTTACTTAATTAGTCCTGCTATATGAAATTCACAACAACTTACCTTAAATTCAAAGTTATCCAGAAAACGGGTCTTCATAGCTCGCGTTGGGCTATATTTCTAAAATAATGACAATTGAGCTTTACATATGCACGGTGATCAAGAAACCCCGGTCGGCTAAATATCTGGAAAATTATGGACCGTAAGTAAAACTGAAGCAAGCCTATAATATATTTCTGGCTATCCAGAGTTGACATTTAATTTTGGCTTGATTTTCGTGATTGTCTCCTGGTCAACTCCATTTTTCTGAATTTTGCCTTATATTTTTGGTGCAGAAAATTTTACATACCGTTATGACTTCAGTTTCTTCCGAGTTGACCTTTGGACCTAAAGGACAAGAAACTAAAAATTCTGTAGCGAGGTACCTTAAAAATTTCGAGGGACTGGGAAAAAATACACCAGGTCCTGTGAATTTTCCCTAGTCATTATTAAATCTGATACTGACCTAGACCTTTTAGGTCATTTCAAGATCAATACATTTTTTGAAATGGGACCCATTTTTTGATTTTGAAATCATTCCGATATAGCCCTCATTTTTTACCCCTTTTTTTGGTAATTTGGAACCATGAATTTTATGTTATATAGGTATTAACAAATGCTACTTCTAAAATAAAAATTAATCACAAATTTTCTGCAGAAGAACAACTAAATGTCACTTAGCAAGTTGGAATATTCACAATAGAAGTGCCGGTTTCAAGAGGATTCGTTTTTCTGCTTCTGATCTGCTTTCTGTTTGACCTACTACGTTCTAGTTTATTTTTCTTAGTTTTTCTTCTAGTTGTATGTTGCAACAGCCAATTTCGTTATTTTTGGCAGCCTTATCCAGCCCGGATATCCTATTCTATTGTCTTTCTATTGCTTTGATCGTTGCTTTGACCTTTCACTAGATCGTGCCTTTCTTAGTTCTATCGTCATGGAGGATAACTGGTATTTAACTCATCGTGTTTACCAAGCGAGTTGGTGAGTGAGCACAACTTTATCAGATTATGACTATTTGCCGAGGATTTTCCCTTTTATCATTCTAATGAGACGTGAGACATGTTAGGTTTGTTGATAGAATGTACTCGGAAATATTTAGTTTAGTGTTTTTTTTTTTTGAGAGTTTAACTGAGTCAATGATAAGTTTCGAACGGTCGATACAGCGGGATGATAAATGAGCAGAGATGGGAATTTCCGGAGGGAATTTTTTGATAGATTGTCGTAATCGAGTTCTACTGGGTAGAAGTTACTTAATTTATCCTTAATTAATCGTGCTATATGAAATTATTCACAGCAACTTACCCTAAATCCAAAGTTATCCAGAAAACGGGTCTTCATAGCTCGCTTTGAGTTATATTTCTAAAATAATGACAATGGGGCTTTACATATTCACGGTGATCAATAAATCTCGGTGGGCTAAATATTTGGAAAATTACTGATTCTAACTGAAAACTGAAACATTACTGGCCTATAATGTATTCCTGGCTATCCAGAGGTGACATTTGTTTTGGCTTTGATATTCATGGTCATCTCCAGGTCAACTCCATTTATTTAAATTTCGCCCTATGTTTTTGGCGCAGAAAATTTGACCTACCGTCATGACCTCAGATTCTTCCGATTTGACTTCTAGACCTAAGGGACAAGAAACTAAAAGTTTTGAAGCGAGCTACCTCAAAATTTTCGAGGGAATGGGAAAAATAAAGAGATTAAGGTCCTATGGCTTTTCCCTAGTCATTATTAAATCTGACACTTACCTAAGCCTTTTAGGTCATTTTAGAATCAATATATTTTTTGAACCCATATTTTTATGAACATCTGACGAAATTTTGGAAGGAAATATAAAAAATTAACGACATAAACCAACATCTAGATATATGAACATATCATTTTTCTAGTTGTATGTTACAATCTTTTGGCAGCCTGAATAATACCGCATATTCTTTTCTACTGTTTTTCTACTGCTTTGATGGTTGCTTTGAGTATTTGCCGAGGAATTTCCCTTACATGTAGCAGAAGGCTTTGGAGAAGCCTAGCATTGTTAGACTCTAAATTCGGGTTATCCAAATGACTCTAATAGGGCCCAATTGCTCGTTTGTTTACTTATCCTATTTCGTTCTGGGATAGAGATCACAATCTTCAAAAGGCTTGCTCAACGTAATAGGTGTACCTCGAGAATATTAGAAACTAAATGGTGCATGAAGGCTAAGAGCCTCTCTCTTCAACTAGAGAATTATTTTCGCATATATTTTATCGTATACCTATATATGACAAAGCTACATTCCAAATAAATATTGAGAAAAATAAAACTACTCAAAAAAGTAAGTAAAAGATGGGCATCTCCAAAATTTTTTGCTCTTGCTCTGCAAGATCTATTCAAGAAGTTACACTGGGAGACATGGGTCGTAGGACTGTCAGAATCCACCTGAGATTCGCTGACGATATTGTACTGACAAGCAATGTTAGAACTACTGAAGGCAGAATCAAAAATAATTGGGTTAAAATGAGTTTAAACAAAATTCAAGATGATGACGGAACAAAATGTTAGAGGGAAAAACTTTACACTGTTCTGAGAAATCCAGATATTCTTCTAAACCTAAAAAGAAAAGCATTCAACATGTGTATCCTGTCAGTTTTCTTCAACGATTCATTCTGCAAATAGATTAAGAACAACTTAAATAGCTATTGAAAACGAGGTCTGATTTAGACCTTAACACGTTTGGACTTTTGAAATATACAGACTTTCAAGTGTATGTGGGAGTTGTTCCCAAAGAACTCAAAAAAATAAAAACCAGAGATGCCACAATTATCATTCAGAAAACAGCTATTGAAAGGTCTATGTTGAGACTCTCCCTTAGAGACCGTATTAGAAATGAAGAGAGACACAAGTAGAAGATTTAATACGAAAAATAATAGAAATGAAATAGAGCTAGATGGACGAATAGAATTTTGTCATGGAGGAGGATATGGGAAGATAAGCGAAGCATAGGAAGACCACCAAAATGGTGGTTATTAAAACAGTGGGACGAAAATGCCACCACTCGGATGACGGGGAATATTTATGAGAAGTCCAAGTCTATCCACGTGTGGATTCAGGCAGGCTGTTGAAGGGAGAGGAACATACACCCATATGTACCATATCTCAATATAAACTTAATTATTATTGTCAACTCTTGGACTTTCCAAAGCAAATCTTTGACCTTTAAACCTAATGGAAAAGCTGTGGAACCTTTGGTGTGTCACAAGGTAAAAACCACAGACCTAAGAATTAAATAGACCCAATTGTTTACATTTTTGTGCGATCCAACATTCAAATTATCTCTTTTTATTCTCGATACACTGTAGCCAGATTTCACAAAATCATTATAAGCTAATTGACAGGAATATAGAAACTAAAATATTTTACTCATTTACACAAAATATATAACATGCAACAGAAAATATAAACCATAATTTACTTAATTATATAAGATGCTTAATGTGGCGCTGGCATATTTACTACAGAAATATCTCAAATTATTCTCATATTGTAGTATAATACATAAAATGGCTACATTTGGCAACGCTTTTACTACTTTTACGATGGGATAACGACCAGTATGGATTTATGAATGAAATTATTTCTTACCGTGTTGCCGACAAGAAACTGTGTTTGGGTTGAGGTTAAGTACATTGTTGGTGATATTTTGAAGCTTTTTGTAAAAAAAAACATTTTATTTATTGCTTAATCATGGTGCGTGGTTGTGTAGTTTGTGGAAAAGTAGATAACTTGTTTCCGAATTTATCTTTTCATCGGTAAGTGATTATGTATACTTTGTTTATGTCTCAGTGGCGTACTGTTTAAGCTTTATTTCACAAGTATATTTATTAAAAATTGACAGTCCATATCTTTTTAACAATGATTATAATATTATTTATAGAAAAGCGGATAGAGATTTGCTACTTTTTTATACAAAAGCCCTATTTTTAGAGGATCTATAGAAAAAATCATATAGTAAAATTTTTACATTCATTAAAATTTATACAGGCTTTGTAGTAGAAAAAAAAAGAAAAAAAGATCAGGATATAGTAGTAATCGTGGTCTTTATAGGCTCTAACATGTATATAAATCAATTATAGTTCTTCATTTTTAATACATAGTCTAACTCTATTTTATTGTGTAAACAAACGCCTTACAAAAAACAGCAAAGTAGAGCTATGTATTGGAAGTTGACAAATGTACCAAAATTAAAAATGTGCTAATTTGCCCTACACTTATGAGTGTAAACCAACGACTAATTTACAAAAATATGCTTTTCATTTATAATATGTTGCCCCAGTATACGTCTAAAAGAATAACACTGCTACGTAAAATTCGTCAGTATCACACCAGTACTTCATTGAGTAAGGAAATGTGGTACCAAGGACCTGGTAATATACAATAAGCTTACTTTTTATACAAGATATATAAATAGTCTTTATATGTTTAAGTAAAATGTGGCATATGTAAAAACTAATTATATTTAAATAATAGATTGAATTGTAATAGTTTAAGTACGAAATAATGTTAATTAGATATATAAGTTTTTATGTAGCAGAATAATTGCTAATAAATGCTAATACTACTACATATTGGATTTTTCGTTTTGAATTTCGAAAATCTGTCTTCATACCCTCAATCATCGATATCAAAAACCCCTATTTACAATTTTTTACTTAAATTCATTTAGTTCGACTTATACGCCATATTGGATTTTTAATTTTGAATTTCGAAAATCGTTCCTCAAATCTATAATCAGCAACACCGAAAATCCCTATGTTTAAGTTTTTAGGTAGATTCATTGAGTTTGATTAGCAGTCCGCCATATTGGATTCTAGATTTTGAATTTCGAGAATCTGTCCTTAAATCCATAATGTGCGACACCAATATATTCCTCTTACCCATTACAATTGACGCCTTTACCACTCAATATGGAGTTTTCAAAAATAATTAAGTTCCCAATTGCAAATAAATATTTAGAAATTTCAACGTTTGATGAGTTATACTTATTTTATCACCATAATTGTTGTAATACATTAAAATTTTACAAAATGATTTTGTAATTATTGAATTTAAAATATGTAATAGATGTTACATTTATTTATTATTTTATTTATTTATTTCTACGTTACGCTACTGGATATTATACGACAACAGGTCTTAAGCTGGACATTGTTGCCGCCGAGCAACTCATGATGCTCTGTGCTCCCACTCATGATTAATTTACATTTAATGTTGGATCGATTTTGTATCTGATTTATGAATTAAGCTTTCGGTCTCTTGAATTTATAGGTCTGTGGTAAAAACACAGTTTTGCACCCTAACACCAAACCTTTATTTTAAACACTCAACGCCGTTTCAACAATTCTAAGTTGTCATCTTCAAGGAGTTTGGTTTACTCATTGAAGATGACAACATAGAGTTATTGAAACGGCGTTGAGTGTTTAAAATAAAGGTTTGGGGTTAGGGTGCAAAACTGTGTCTTTAAACCTAGTACATATGTTCGCAGAAGTAATAGATTGTCATATGGGCAGAGGCCTCAGATTTCACGAAAATGTATGTATGTGATACGAGAGTTTCCAAATATGAGATAAAATATAAACATTAGTGCAATTCAGTTATATTCCAATCAAAAGATTAAAGAATTTTGAGCAGAATTCTAGAAGTAGGTATTCAATTGCACAATAAAATATTAAAATAACTCACAATACTAAAAGAGTATGGCAAGATGATACAGAAACAAAGTCTGCAGTCCAATTTGCCGCCCGAATAAAATAAATAAACCAAATAAACTGATATCCCACTCAAAAAAAAAACCCGAATGGAATATCAACATCGACGGTAAGATCCCCGTCTCTGAAAAATTGCGTGGCATTTCAATCTCGATGATGTGCATACCGCTAGAGCTAGGGGAATGCTCCCGACATTGTTTCATTTCATCAGATATCAGCCGACTCAGGCTGGTGGCAAAATGTTTCTTCCCACATATATTTGTCCGGAAGGTTAAGAATAGCGTAAAAACGTCTCACACTACACACACATGATCATATAGCGCTCGTCTTCGTCTTCTGCCAGAAATGTCGATAAAGTAGACAGCTATTTGGATGCAAGAGTGCCGTTCGTTTTCTTTTTGTTTTTCTTTCAGAGATTGCTGGATGTCGGACCGGAGATTGATGTACGTTGCCAAGACACAATAAAAAATTCAGTAAAAGAATTATATGTATTCAAATTGATTTCCTTCCGTATAGGAATAAAAGGAAAATAATCGTTTTTCCTGGAAGAATGTCGCCCGGGGGGCTCAGGGGACGAATGAAAAATTCATTCATCGTTTTCTATTTATTTCGGTTTTGTTTATCTGTCGGCGCGCTCGTATCTAAAAGGATTTCTTCCAGGCGAATTTTCAATCGTCTGGATGAGGCAGTTTTATTTGCTGATGTCTTTTGGAAAAAATGTCAAATATTTGGAATTTCAGTTATTTTGTTAAATTACTTGATACGGTTTGTTTTTTGATAATCTAAGCAGCCCAGGAGCTATAATTGTTATATGTATGGAAACTCAAATTTCTTTTAGCTATACGAAGAAGTCCAGCTACGAGGGCTGCCATTCATATTTCGGGATTAGGGAACAAAAACAAATATTAATCATCGAAAAGCGCTTTATTGTTTTTCAAAATATTCCCCATGAAGATCTATACACTTTTGCATGCGTTTGAACCAATTGTCGAAGCACGTTTTCCACTCTGATTGAGGTATCTCCAAAACATGCATTCTGAACGCAGCAACCGCTTCTTCAGGTGTCGAAAAACGTTGACCTCTCAGTTTGTATTTTACGTACGGGATAAAAAGAGGATGGAGAACAATAATAGACAGGTACTTGTAAAGGCAAGGCAATTTTACAATTCGTACCAGTTGAAAGAAAAGTCGATCATGGGACAAGTGGCAAAGTGGTAAGAGAAGACGAAATTAAAAATTATTATACAGTAATAGACAGGATTTGAAATTTGAAAAGATATTGAAAATTATATCGAAAGTTTAAATGGTGACAGAAAATCAATCAACGACATAGTTCCAAATGATAAAAGTCTTCTGGTGTAGCATTTCTTGAGCCTATATGAATTGCAACAGCTGGACTCAGTTACAAATTTTATGAACAGGAACTTGGATTTGGTTATATCTAACATTGAAGTTGGAGTTATAAGATCCGACATTCCTGTTTTCAAAGAAGATGTTTATCATCTAGCAATAAATATCTGGTTATCATTGCAAAGATAGCAAAAAATATTTAATCTTTTAGGCGATTGTAACGTGGTGGCATGTGCTGATGTTAATAAACGTGTAAATGTCTTTTACTCAAACATGTACAGATGTTTGAACGCATCTATTCCGAAGTACATAGTGAGAAACGCATCGAAGGTTAGAATGTATCCTCCCTGGTTCACATTCAATTTTTTACAAATGATCAGAAGAAAAAAAACACCTACATGCCCGCCCTTAAAACGAGAAGTAAGGCAAGCTTATCACATGCCCATGAGTACATGTTATTGAGATGTGATATTAAAAAACAGACCAGAATAGATTTTGAAAATTATAAAAAATAAAACATTAAAAAATATATATAACCGACTAACACTTATAACTAAACATTACCTTGACCGATGAACAAAGCATTGCAGATGCCTTTGCACAATATTTTCATTCTGTGTTTGAAGTACGCTCGACCAGAATGCTCTTTATTGTAGAAGGGTTTTAGTTTTCCTGAAATAGCTCATGATGTCATTCTTTCCAGTCCGTTGGTTAGCCTTCAAGCCCATGAAGTCATAATATCTTCAATTCTTCTACAAGCCTTAAGCCCATAATCTGTTCTTCTAAAGATCTTGAATTCTTGCGCCCTGAGCCGTTCCCGTTTGACTTCAACATTTTAGTTGTGCAGTGAGGTTCCATCAAGTACTAATTGATAAATAGAGTTTCTTTACATTTTCTGGATAGTTCTTCTGTCACGTTTTAAATTTCTTCTGTCAAGTTTTAATCCCCTCAGTGTTGTGAATGGAATTATTTTATTTCAAAGTAAATGTATGCAGCCTCAATTTTTTACGTCAATATAAATCCCGGATTAGAAAAGAAAGCAATAACAGGAATCCTCCACTCTGACCGCCCAACGTTCAATAACAAATGCATGCAATTTGTGCACCGAACTGTGCAGAGGAAACTGTTTCCGATAATCCATTCCGGGAATATTCTATTTTCTGGATGTTATTTTTTGGATGGCTTGTCTCTCCTCTCTTTGTGTGTCTCACAGCTGTGATCCTTACGCTTCTCTAAAGATTTTCTCTTGATAGAAAAGATATCGAAAATCGAGCGGAATCGATTACAAATAACACGAAATTGTAGGTTTATTTCCGGCTCTTAGATCTGTACAAATATATTTAGAGATAGATAGAGAGCTCGCGCGCCACACAAAGAGATTGGGTTCGAACTGTGTTTGAGAAAAGCTTGTTGTATAAACTCCATTGTTTCTAAACGAAGTTTTTATTATATTTCTGGTGGTAAATATCTTTAAACAAGGACGCAAACATACGTAACCAGACTGTCTCTTCTTCTGCTTAGTAAAATCTGGAAAATACAAAATCTCTCATTCAGTGTTCATTATTATAAATAATATCAAATTAGAAAAAAAAGTTCAAATGATTATGGAGAAAAAAACATACAAAATACTATGTTTGCCTTTTATACTTAACTTAAGTATTTAACAAAAACAAGTACTTATCAGTAGGTGAAATGTCTTCGATGACACATTACATATAATATCAAAAAAAAGTATGAATTAGATGTTGCGATTTTAGTTCAATGCTGGTTCAATGCAACTATGTAATTGACGAACGATCTTTAGCGGAACAATCAATAAAACATTCTAGCGTCGCGTAAATTAAATCGCCAAATAAAAGATAATCACTGACCTTTTACGTAGAAGCTCGGCAGGTGGTGTTTTCTTGGTTCTTCTTTCTTCAGAGGCTAACCCTGCAGCAGCAGGAACTGCTTTAGAGCTTCGTCTGGACGACACGTTACACAAAAAATAGCGACGTAATGTTCATTGATTAAGCAAACAAAAAATGTGGGTTTAACAAACAAATGATGCTCTTTTGTAAACATAAAAGAAACAAAATGAAAGCGGTTTAGCGGTTGTTACGACCGGAACTATAACTCGCGAAATCGTAAAACAATAACAACAAAAAGCGGCCTTCTTAAGACGGAATCAAAAAGAGAGAAAGTTACCGACCTGGACGGTGGTAACAACTCGAATCACGAATACTGTCTTTATTTTACACGCAAAAAACACTTAAAATTAGCATTAGCGAGACGGAAGGTTTTGGAAAAGGTGCAGAAGTTTAATAATCAATGAAGTAATTCAATCAAATTTAAAAAATACACTAAACAAATTGCGGGACATTATAAGTTGACTTCAAATTCTTAATTTATGTTATAGCATTTTTTTCCTAAAAGGAACCGTTAATACGCAAAATTATTCCATGAAATTTTACACCCTATATCGTTAAAACGTAACTTGGAGTACCATATAAGAACATATTTTTATGACGGTACTTTGCCGAGTGAAAGTATGCAATATTGTTGGACTGCGAATTTCATCATGAAAGTTGTTTAGAATCTTTCCATTAAGGAACCATTATTGAAAGGTGGGACGGAAATTTGTTCAAATTATTTAACAACGAGTAAAAAAATTCAAACAAGGTACTACAATAAAATACTGTAGGACGTCGAATTTTATCATGGAAGTTATTTAGAATCTTTCCATTAGATCTAAGGAACCATATAGATATTATTGAACGGTGGGGTGGAAATTTATTGAAATCATTTAGCAACAAATAGGCCGAGACAGTAAAATTCATCAATTTAAATACTAAAACAAAGTACACTAGGACGTCGAATTTTATCATGGCAGTTGTTTAGAATCTTTCCATTAGATCTAAGGAACCATATCGACATTATGGAAAGGTGGGGCTGAAATTTATTAAAATCATTTATCAACAAATTAAGCCAAGAGAGTACAAAAATTTGAATAAAGTACTAAAAAAAAAATTGTATCATGACAGTTGTTTAGAATCTTTCCATTAGATCTAAGGAACCATATAGACATTATTGAAAGGTGGAGCGCAAATTTGTTCAAATCATTTAGCAACAAATAAAGCCGAGAGAGAAAAAAAATTTAAAGTACTAATTAGATCTTAGGAACCATATAGACATTATTGAAAGGTGGGGCTGAAATTTGTTCAAATCATTTATCAACCAATGAAGTCGAGACAGTAAAAAATTCAAACAAAGTACTAAAACAAAATTCTGTAAAACGTCGAATTTTATCATGGCAGTTGGTTAGAATATTTCCATTAGCTCTTAATAAGCATATAGATATTATTAAAAGGTGGGGCGGAAATTTGTTAAAATCATTTAGCAACAAATAAAGGCGTGTCGGTAAAAAAATTCAAACAAAGTACTAAAACAAAATACTGTAGGATGTCTAATTTTGTCATGAAATGTTTAGAATCTTTCCATTAGATCTAAGGAATCACATATACATTATTAAAAGGTGGGGTGAAAATTTGTTCAAATCATTAAGCACCAAATAAAGCCGAGAGAGTAAAACGATTCAAAGAAAGTACTTAAACAAAATACTGTAAGACCTCATCATGACAGTTGTTTAGAATCTTTCCATTAGATCTAAGGAACCATATAGACATTATTAAAAGGTGGGGTGGAAATTTGTTCATATCATTTAGCAACAAATGAAGAAAGATTTGTAGATGTAAATTATTTCTATTTTCGGGCTTCATAACCCATAATGGTTAGCAAAGTCCTTAGATTTGAATTTGGGGTTCCTTAGAACGTATTGTGGACGTTAACTGAACAATCAGTTCGGAGTAAAATTACACTAAGCGACGAGTATTATCAAACGGAACTTTTTCAAGGATTCTAAAAATCGCATATCACATGTTTCGTAGTGTTAGGATTTCTATTATTAAATGTACATATCTATACTAATATAATCTACTACAATTTTCATTTGATATTTGGCAAACGACATTTTTTTAATTTTTTTGACATTTTAGACACTGACAGATTGACAAGTTTGATTTTTTTGGCATTATTGACAATTTTGTTTTTTTATACCTACTTTTTTGACGTTTTTGACATTTTTGATATGTTTTTAATACTTTTTTAACTTTTGGCATTTAGGATCCTTTGACATTTATTGCATTTTTTGTGTTTTTGACAGATTTGACATATTTTTCAATCTTAGCATTTAATATTTTTAACATTTTTAAATTTTAGCCTTATTAAACATTTGACATTTTGAGTTATATCAACTTGTTTTCGCATTTCTGGACATTTATTTGGGGTGTTCTAGGTTTTGTTAATACATTTTTTGTTTTAGCACATTTGATTTATTTGAGATTTTTGTCATTTTCAACATTTGTTTTTATTTTAGACATTTATATATGTTGATATATTTTCATATTTTCTAGACTTTTATGAGATTTATAACTTAATTATTCAGCTAGTGAAATTAGAAATGTGATATTCACCAAACAACGAATCACATTTCGACTCATTTAAAGAAATGAGTAGAGCTTCATCGTAAATATTCAAAATTCAACATTCTGGCTATTACGTCTGCTTTCTCCACAAATTAATAACATGTCAGGTCTTTCCCTAATTCAGTCACCTGCCATTATTTGTCACAAACTATTACTCTCGCACTCGAACTGAGAATTCACAACCGATTTTATTTGTTTTTGCAATTTATTTTTTAAAATGAAAATCAAATCACGATATCTACAGCGAATATCACGCAAATTACTTTCACTTAGATATAAATTTTCGCAAAAAAACAACATTGGCGGCCGTCAGCTGTAGTTAAAAGTAAACATGTACTAAGCAGTGTTGATATGCCACTTTGCCACATCTGTTCGGAGAAACGTACGGAAAATTATAACAATATTTAGAGTTTATTTATTTATTTCCGGTTGTACCACTTTACAAGAAATTAACATTAAATGTACCAAATAAATTAACTATATCCTGATTATTATCACCTGAGCTATTACCATAGAACATACTTTTATGAAATTTTCTTTTATTATTTATAAATTTCCAAAAATGTTTAGGATCCGATAAAATCTTATTTTCAATATTATTTAAGTAGTTTGTATAACACAGAGTGGAAAGTTGTTTGCATTCATGTCTCAAATGAGAAAATCTTAAGTAATCATCTCTTTGTCCAGACAATTTATATTTCCGATGCATTTTTTGTTTTAGATAAGTTAATTGCTTTAATTTGCCATTAAACCAAATTGGAAATCAAGTTGTTTTAAATTTCTTAATTGGGATGAATAAGTCAAAACCAGTATATATAATATCATAAAATACCGCTACAGTGTGATTAACATCATGTAGGTTTGACAAAAGTAGCTCCCAGTTAATGCTAGCAAAGTAATCATTTAATCCTATATAATTTTCATTTCTAAAATCAAAATAAAATTCCTGATAATTTAGATGATTGTTTTTGCTACAACCAGTTAATTTTAAAACAATGGCCGAATGATATATATATATATATATATCAAAAAATGGATCAAGTGGAATAGCTACATCGACATTATTTAAATTTGTAAAAGCTAAATATAAATTTTCTTTGTTAATACAGTTATTAAAGGTGTATATATAAACTATAGAGTATTTACATATTTAGCTTTATTGGCATTTTGAAGCCGGTAATAATTATTCACTATAATGAAGGCTACCTAACTTCCAACATTTTAATTTTTTTTTTGCAAAACTATAGTACGAGTATATTACTGAAAATGTTATACAGCTTTTTGATTTGTTTTTAGACGAATTATGGATCCTCAAAAGCTTTGCAATCAAACCGTTTACCTGTATACACATAACCATAACCGCTAACGAAAATCTAATCTAGTTTCTTTACCACAATTCACATCCGAGTCTCATTTTCAATTGAATTTCTTCCGCATTCCAGCCACCTTCTCATTATCATCGCTGTCACACATGCGGTCACCGAAATGATATCGAATGAATTATTTCGGAACGTTCTCGGTATACACGCTAATGAATATTTCATTGTTTTTTTGCAGGTAAGCGTTGATTGGATTTCCACTGATTGGAACAACTGCGCGATCCGCAGGGAGAGCGCGAAACACTCTCGGGGTACGTCGGGGGTAAGTCATTAACAAATTCTAATCAGTATTCACGCTGTTAGGCAAATATTTGAGAGAGCGCAGTGTAATGAGGTCAGCATGAACTAATTATAAAATAATTTAATGAAGATGTGGATAACTTTTCGGTCCAACAGCGCGGCTAGATTTCTCCAGGTCGTTACGAAATGTAGTTTCTGTTTTGTGCTGAGCAGACTGTGTGTTATATCGACAACTGACATCGCCACTTCTGAACTGAGTTGCTGAGAGTCGCTGATGTTTGACAAATACCCAGAATTCTTATTGTTTGATAGAAACCTCGCATAATTACATTAAAACATAAGTAAGGGTTGTAAAAGTATCATTTAAACTGTTTTTTGTGGATCAGTGGTAATAAATATTGTTTAAGCAATTTAAAAGTATTCATGTCCTGTACTTCCAATAATTAAAAATGCCAGTAAATTTAGGATAACAGAAGAGTAGTTATTAATAGGGAGCTAATAAAACTGCATATTTCACAACTTGCTGATCGGAGTTTTCTTAGACTTCCATTGCCTTACAAGTCGAATTGGATCTGCTTTCATATTCAGGTAAATGATGTGAAATTCAGATGTTTTGATTATATTTGAATCGCGCTATACGTCATTGGTCATGCTCTCTTACTCTTAATGCCGAGTCTATAAGTTACCTGCACCCTTGTTTCTCGTTGTGAAAACCGATAAACTCAGGACTCTAAACAGTGTCATCAGCAACCAACAAAAACAATAATGTACCTGTCATGAAGCATACTCATAGCTGTTATAGTAACCCCATTCACCACGGGTCGTTAAACAAAACAATTCAGACTATTCGAAAGGTGTATCATAAGTATTCTCATGGATGACAAACCTGCCATTATTTCTACCAGTTGACAGAAGCAAGTTTATTAACACTCTCAGGATTAATGCAGAATTCGTCATACAGGACATGAAAAGAAACCTCTTACACAACGCAGCAAACTTCCAAAGATAGAGAATATGACTGAATCTCTGTCAAGTCGGCCGCCAGCTCTCGTAACTTACCAACACTAGAACTATCACAAATTTTTCTACCAAGCACAGAATCTTTGAATTGCAGAACATCTTCTAAGGCCAAAGATTCAAGGTATTCTGCAAAAATCGTCAACCCGACGCCTAAATTTCGTCACCAGATTACCCTTACATGAATCTGTCGGCATAATAAGGATGAAACTCACAGAAGACGAAGAATTTATTGGAGAGAACGATGCTGTCAATAGATATAATAAAGGATTTATTATATTATTACCTTAAAATAAGTTACTTTTACCAACAATAGCCAACATATGCAAAAAATAGTTCGAAGGACAAGCCCAATGCTTTGGCTTAGATATGTCGACAAACAGTCATCATATGATAACCAAGAATGGGGTACCTATAGAGGTTCTGGTCCACCTAAGCCAATCAAAGCCGTGCATCAAATTCGCCATGGCGATAGAGAAAAAACTTATCATTTCTTGATGTGAAGTACCAGAGGCCTAAGACCATAATCCAGACAACACTTTACATTCTTTGTGAACGTCCGTTAACATCGAGCTTGTTTTATATAATTTATAACCTTGTAATTACAGCAATGAACAGAGACATCTGCCGAATCTTTCATAAAATAATTTCGGGTGTTCTTTCACTATACATAGACTTGTCTCTACCTTGTTGTTTGTAAATTGCGATGCGTTCTCATGGAATTAAACGAAAGCACCTACATTTAGCTGACATATACATATTCAATGCAAGAATACAGGCAAAGTGTTTCATGTTCAACTATATTTGAAGAAAATGTCAGATTTAAGAGAGGAACATAGAAGTTTGAGACTTCTAATCCACCCACTTCTGCTATCCAATGACTTTGAGCCACCGAAATTCAGATAAGCCTTCTACGACTCAGTGGTATAAAGTTTCTTCGTGCTTTGGAGAGCCATCCTGTCTGCCCGAACGTGAGACCCACCAGAGTCGCCTGGCAATTGTGTGAAAGCTAACGATTCCATGTTGCGACTCGGGGAATCCCAGAGCAGTTGATTCTCCAGTTTTGGTCTAGCTAAGTATGCTTCTCGCTCTGTACGCATGCTTATGAATTGCCAGCACTCAGAAAACTAACTAAATGAGAAGCTTTAAGTTAGTAACTCAAGGTTCAATCCAACTCAAAGATAGTCACATTATATTCGACCCTATCGGTGATGTATCCATTGTCAAACCCATCCACAGGTGTAAAGCCATTTGAAATGCAGTCAATTACTAGCACCCGCTGCGAACTATCACAAGTGAATCGGTGCTAATATAGGTGAAATAGGAGTAAAGTTTGCTGTTATGTGAGTAACATCAAGCAAAAGGTCTTAGACATTGAAGTTGATTTTGCATTGAGCACGAACTTCAGTAACCTCGAGAACAATCAAAGATAAGTCGGGTTCCAAGTTCTAAAATGGATCAGTGATTTCAACTATATTATCAGGTATTTCTGCCCCTATAACTATAGAAAGACAAAGAATTGAGTGTGTATGTGTGTCTGAGAGAGAAAAGGTTTGCTTAACGTCCAATATCCAAGCAACATCCCTTTAAAGGATATCCACAGATAGAAACCCTGCTAAAACCTCTTCTATACCTTCTAAAGAAATTCCTGATGGTACACACCAATTTTAGCGAAGGAAGGAATTCCTTCTAGATCCACTGGCTTCATTTTCGAACAAAACAATTGGAGTCACAGGGAGGGTGTTAAGAAGTACTCATCTGAACGTGATACGTGACTGACCTACTGAATGTTCGAATTGAAGACTGGATTGCATTCGATGTTTCTAGAAGATTCGAGAATGGACCTAAGTAAGAATGATTATATATTGTTTTGTAATTTAAGATGGTTCATTATGAATCAATAAAATGAAGCGAATCGGCTAATTAGAATTATTCGAACTGTTTCGTTATGATATAATGCCTACCAGTGTTACTAGATACTAATCTAAGCCTCTAACGGTTCATATACATGTTCATCGATGCTAAATAGAGCCAATATGGTAGTTTCCATATAGAACAAAAAGATATCAAGACAAGCTTAAAATAATTTGGTTAGCAGTATCTCTTTGTCATGTCTATTATATAATGCATAGTAAAAATCTTTAAAGGTTTAGTGACCATATAGAAATAAACATAATTCACCAACTAACCCACAAATATAATAGCACAACAATAATAATTACAACGTCATTTCCATAATCCATAGTCTCTCCTTGTAAAAAGTGCGGTGTTGCATATTTTCAATCAAGTTTTCCAAATGTGTTTTTCTTCGATAAGCGCGCTGACTATTATAAATGGTTATTCGGTGCAGTTACTCGTCTATGGCGTAAACTATTTGTTTTTTCTCTAAGGACGTGAAATTTACAACGTGTAATGTTCTGAAATATTCATTATCAATTTTCCGGCACAGATTTTCCCATGTCGGCTTCCTACATTAGAGCCGTGGATCGATAGTTCTCTAATCCTGGATGGGATGAAATAAAAACACGACGAAAACATTTGGCTTATGACCTTAAGGCTGATGGTGGATTGTGATCGATATTTTATGGAAATTGTTTAGGACGGCTTCGGTTCCGAACAGAATATCTTATAAGTTATCGCATTTTGGGGCTCAAAAGAAAATTACATAAAACTATATAAAAGAAGTTTATTTTAGACGAAATTGAAACTGAAACTTAGAGTACAACACCAAGATATGCATTACAATCAAAATAGGTTCTGATATGAAGCAGTCCAGTAGTTAAATCAGCTAATTAAATACATTTACCCATTATTATAAAGTACTCCTTTAGAGAACTTTCAACTATTTGGCAGTGTTTTAACATATACTCTTTTGTTAGTATCATGCACACACTAGTCACATCTTGTTGCGTCGCTAGTGTTTTTTTAAATTCTATATATTGTATATAAAACTTTACTACAGAACGTTTATCTTGTTGTGTATGTACTCCTTTAGATAAAATTCTTTATTTACAACCGTTGCAGATGGGTCCGGTTTTCCCAGATTGTTATAGTACTAATTTTTATTTAGGCAATCGTATAACCAGCTTATTTTTAAATTCCATTTATTTTTGCATTTATTTCACAAATCGTTAATACTATTGTTTGCTTTATAACCACCTTAATGATAAACTATAATTTTAATTCCTAATCCTCAGCTATTGCCATTTCCGACTTTGCCGGTCTCAGATGACTAGATGTTAAATTTATATCGGAATTCCCGTCTGCAATTTCGCTATCTTTGCATGTATACACCCCCTAATTTCTACTCGTTGTTTCCCCTCCTAGATTTAAGAATTTTATTTAGTTAGTTTTAGAATAAGATGTCATAATTCAGTATTGAACTCAAACTGACACTTTTAACATGTTATACCTAAATAGGCAGTTTATAATTGCGTAAATTCGTCTATTTATTTCACACTAAAAAACATCAACAGCCGTTAAGACAACCGAGTTTTTCCTCAGCTCAATATCTGCAGCAAACTATTTGCAGATCGTTCACATCTTACTGTATCTAATCGCTATCCAGGTGCCCTTTGGGGGCTCCATAATTCGCGATCACCCTATCTATTCAAAAATTGTGCATCCATTTCCTCAGTTTCTTCAACACCCACTACGTACTTATTTAATGTTATCTAGTTTTCTTTGTTAACAGTCATACACTTTAACACATTTTCTTTTAGCTTCATTTCCTTATCACTGTTTCTCAAAAAAGTCAAAAAGTTATTTGATATAAAATTCGTTCATAGAGGCCAGTTGCCAATATTTTCAACGGGTTGAGCAATTTTCCGTGAACCAACAATCTCGACAGTTGACTGCACAATCAACTGTCAACAATCAATTCGCAGATAAGTTTTGAAACTACTGGAATTATTGTTAACAGGTCTTTACGAATGAACGTATTAATATTGGTAATCAAATTAATAGCTATTTAGGCGTTATAATGTTGAAATAATAACAATGCAATGTTTGTTTACAGTTGTAATATTGTAAAATTTCATTATAGGTCAACTAAGCGGAGGTAGAGACAGAACTATTTTGCGGACAAATGTATTTCTCAAACCAACCATCACGTGGCGCCACTCATCGCTTAACAGGGCCAATAGCAGCGACGCGTTGGTAGAACAATAATTGTCATATTAAACGAATTACCACAAAACAATATTAAAATTCCTTGCTTATTTTAAAATTTCTAAACCACGAAGTATAGATACAAGGAGTCCGAACGGTATAAGCTTTTCCGCACTATTCGTGTTATACAATATTAAACCCAGATCATAGTTCTCTTTTCTGCTACTAGCTGCGCAAATGTTCAGGACGTACCGATGTTATTATTATTATCAAACGTAAATACGCGCTGTCGAATGTCGAAATTATTAAAATTATAAAACTAAGTATAAAATATTAATGTAATTGTTTAAAAATAGTTTTAATAAAAAAATGGAAAGGTGTTGTGCTGTTCATAGTTGCCTCAGTGGCCGAAAGGCAAGTGGAAATATGGCTAAAGTGGGTATATTCAAAGTTCTGAAACTGAGTAACCTAAAAATAATATTAAACATCAGTGTTGTTAATAAATATTGTATTGTATACACTAGTGTATTTGTCAAATCTAAATTGTTTGGTATTAAAATGTTAAACTTCTTTTATTTATAACTAATACGATTAATAAATAATATATTTGATTGTAATCAATTAATTACTTTCCTATTATCAAGCATTGTAATACTGAAATAGATAGGTATTTAACCATATTTGAATTTATATTTACTACTTAATTTGCAGCAACTATGTTTAAATTGTTTACTTCACTTACGGCTTGTTTAATAGTTTAACACGTAGAGACAAAAGATGAACTATAATTTTAATTCTTAAAGACCTGTTGATAACATTAATTTATTTTTTTAATAAAATTGTTTGCTGCTGGTTCATTGTATTTATTTATTTACTAATATCACACATTTTTAGCTTTACAGATTATGGAAATAATATTTTCAGAGCTGTCAGGTGGCTGTCAGTATCAACAAGATTAACCGCGTAAGGATTTAAACGAGTACTTCCTCAAAAGTGGCGCGCTCTACCGGCAAAACATTCTGTCCCCTAAAATGCTACCATTTATTTAACATTACGTTCGGACTCCTTGTATCTATACTTCGTGATCTAAACTTACAGATGGTCGAACGGCGAGAAACGACTTTGTTTTATACTATGTAAAGATGATGTGAAAGATTATAATAATGTACATGCAATTCTTAAGGTAACTGAAATATTTGAGTTGATAGGGACTAATACTCTATCCGTCGAAATAGCTTTCCAATTACCCCATTGTCCCATTTTTTAGGTGATAGAATGGGTGTACTAGGCTATCATTAAGAGATAAATAAATATATGCCATTTATGACTTTTTTTGTAGATCTATGAAAGAGGAATATACATGTATTTTTTTGTTATATCTGAAAGGCGTTAGGCAGCGTTTTCAATGAAAACTCTCATGTCTAGCCGGCTAGACTTTTTCCGACACTTCGCAATTATTATTATATTTTAACCAACGTACACAAATTGTGACAAATTGTATACCTAAACTTTCCTCAGGAATCATTCTCTCTATGGGTGAAAACCGCATGAAAATCCGTTCAGTAGATTTTGAGCTTGTCGCAAACAGACAGATAGCCAGACTCTGCGGATGACTTTGTTTTATAATATTTGTGTGCTGATTGAGCATTAGTCATTCGATTTATTATTGACAATAAGGTACAGTAGGTTACTGCATAAGACAAAAGATTTTCAAACAAAAACCAACATTAAATTATCTAATCTCAGAGTGAAAAGAGGCATAAGTGCATTTTAGAGTAACGCCAAGGACGAGAGGTTTGGCCTAGAAACTATATGTTGTCTGGACTTCAAAAGTTAATACATTTTCGGGTGACAAGTAACATAGATTAAAATTGTAAATTATTATATTGAATAAATTAAAAATTGTAGTTCTCATTTTGTGAGTTCCTGCAATTATACTGCATTAAAGTAATTATTGAAGCAAATTTCATCAATGCAACTCTTTAGTTCTACTCCGACAAAACCTATCTGAAGACTAAAAAAACTCTTTTATATTCGAATTGCTTCGGCAAATAGGGTCGAAATAAAAATTACAAGTTACCACGATAGCGGCTGAATTTTAAACACCGTTGTTTGTGGAAAACAACAAATTTACATACAAAAGGATATGAAGCTTTCCCAACTCTAAAAGGTTTTTTTCCCAGTCTTATTAGAAACTCGACTGCTTAGCACGTTAGTTTTCACAAGATACACGGGCCGATTAGCATAATGACTGTGCCATTAAGAGCAAGAATGGGTGATTTTATTCTGTTACTTGGATTTCGTCGAGGATTTTTGGGATTCTGTAAATTGAATGAAAAAATCATGTTATATAACGAGGTGTATTTTAAGATGTGCAGTTTTTTGTCAAGTATTTTCAGAGAACTGTTGAAATCTATATATAAATAGGCAAAAACAAAACGATTAGGTACCATTTTCTCCTCTGTTCCTCAACTGATTTACTTGATTTTTGTTTTGTTTAGTGGCTATTGACGACCTTCAGTGCAGAATACTAAAATATATTTATAATATCGATTCATTCATTAAATAAAATCAAATAAAAAAATAATAATTTACGTCCACAGTGCCGCCATATTGCTTGGAGAGAAAATCGTAAGACGAATTGACTCGAACGAGAAAAACAAACTAAATTAAATGAAAAACTAACAAATTTTGTTTGGTTCTGAAAGTTATTCTACATTATCATGCTATTGAGAACTCACCCACAAAAATTTATATTATATGATAATGACAATTTATTGGGTACTCGCAACTTTTTTTTAAATATAGTTTGTTAACTAAAATCAGAAATTTGTATTGCGTGACAACTGAACAATGTTTTTTTTATTTTAACATTATACTATTAATTTATATTGTTTCTATTTTAAAGGCTAATAGTTTCATACAAATTATCCAAGATTACAAAGCCTATGATATAAATACAAATAGTGAAATTGAAGATAAATAGTTAGATCTGACATCATGACAATGGTTCTAATTTCTCGACCAGTTCACGGACAACCATAGATTGAATTTCAATTTGACATTTCTTAAGAATGTTAACCGCTAGGTTAAGTTACCTTCTCAATGCAATCAGAAAATTATCAATGTATATTTTTCAAAATTTCAATTTCAATGAACTTACAAAAATTGTTAACAAATAAAGGTATTATTTAACATAAATTAACATGTGGTGCATTGTATTTCTTAAATGTTTTGATATAATCCCCTGATGAAAACTTTTACGTAAAATTAAACTATTGAGAGATTATGAAGCTAATTGATACATTTGATTTCAGATCTTCTCGAGTTGAATATGTTTTTTTTTATTTTATGCCATGTGCAAATGAAAATTGAATAAGTATTAGTTATATAGTGCTGTTTTATTTGATATAAGGTAATCTTTTAAATTAATTTTAACATGTCGCCTAAAATATTAGCAGGCATTCAAAAATGTTAAATGTTGTTTTAACGAGATGTGATATGCTGCAAATATATTTTTACTTATTTGTCTAACAATATAAATACATATAATGATTTGTTTATTTACATATATCTTATTATATATAATTCTCGCAAACTGCATTATGACTGTCTAAATTTCATTTCAGGGTTTTGGCGTCTAGAAATCGATTGCTCGGGAAAAATCGTATTATAGAGAAAGAACGAAATTGTGACAATAATTATGACAGCTGGGTGTTGAAATTACAAGAGTTTCAATACAGGATGATTTGGTAACATACATGAGGTTGAAACTACTCTTGAGAAAAAATTTCTACAAATTGATGCATAGAATCTTATAAGAATTTTATCGCTATTTAATATTTTTTAAAGTAAAAATTGATGCTTAGGCGATATTTGGATGGGTAAAAAGTTATGTGTTCTCATGTTCTAAATTGATTGAGATATAAGGCGTTGTATATTATAATTACACAGGGCGATTCCAGATATGTTAGAAACCTTTTTTTTTGTGTGTGGCACCCAAGCAGTTGCATATATAGGGTGTTTAAAATATAGAGTAAAGTGCAATTATAACTAATAAAATAATTATATAGGTAAGCCCATTAGCGGTTGAATTTATAGGGTTCTTGGAATAGAGGGCGCAATAGCATTAGTTATACAGGGCGGTGCAAAAAATATTATACAGAGATGCATATACAGGGTGGCGGAAATAGAAATGCAACATTTATAGAGTAGCCCACGAGGAGTTCCATATATATGATGATTGAAATATAGATCGGCGTAGAAGTATAGTTACAGAAGATAGTTAAAAGTTTCATAAACAAAAAGAGTAAATACGGTCGCTTATAGGCAGTCGGATATACAGAATTGTTTACCGGGTGGTTGAAAAATGTTAAAAAATATTATGCGTGGTTCATGAACAGTTGCATATACAGGGTGGTGGAAATATATAATGAGATGGAATTATTATAAAGGGTATTTATATATAAATGTTAGAGAATTGAGTGCAATTATAGTTATACAGGGTGCTTAGAAAAAATAATTATCTGGGGTAGCCTATTAGCGGTTAAATTGTTATCATATTAAATTAAGAATTACGAATTTGAACAAAAATAAAGTCCTATTAATTATATCTAAAAAAGAACTTGAATTTCGTTACTTATTTGTAGAAGCGAGATGTAAGACCGACACAGAGGTTCGGAATCTGGATCCGTTCCGTGTAATTGCTGTTCTCCCTTAAGTCCTAAGATAGAATGTCATGATAAAATTTTCAGGGTACTTCACCTGTCAGAGATATTGACACAATTGGTCGAATTTCGACCACTGGGCGCCAGCTAGTATTTATGAAGGCACAATATTGCTATTGCAATATATTACAATATTGCAATATTTTCTATTTCCGCTTTTAAATTATTGTACTGTTCATTAGTATGTCCTGGTCTTGAGTATTGCAGCATGATTTAATCTCCTTTCTATATGACCTACAGTAGTCAGTTAGAAAGAGTTCAGAATAAATTTTTGAGGTTCTGTGGTTTTAAATCGGGATTAGTGAGGGAAACAAAAATCCGACATCAAAAAAGTACCTTAACAAAAAATCAGGTAATATATTTTTTTGCAGCTATGATTACTTTTTTCGAAGTTAAACGACGAAGTTGCGAAGTAAAACTTATAAATATACTTCCCAAATTATTTGCACTTTAGCTTGGCACCGACTTCAGAAAAAGTATTTAATTGTTGCTGGAAAAAATTATAGCATGCTTTTTAGTTAAGTTACTTTTGTTGAAATAAGTATTTTGACTTCTAAGCATTATTTTTACTTTTGTTTGATAATAATAGAGTAACTTGTTTTCTAAATATGTATATGTATTAAGAGAGTTTTGCATATGATTCCAAGTTAGGTGGATCAACTTAGGCAGTCCACTATATTGTAGACAATTTGAGTATCATCTTTTTTTTTAGGTCTGTTAATTATATGGACATTCATTTAATAAATAGTATTTTCTTTGCCGAATCTTATAATAAATCATTAAACAGTTTTAAGTGATCATAATAGGACACAGTTTTCAATTCTAATAAAATTTGTCTCATAACATTTTGAGATATTATTAAAAAATATATTCTTTGTCATATCTAGTATACAATTTGAAAAAGTGATACGAATATTTATTGTACAATTTTTATTTTGATACCAATTTTAGCTAGTAAGAAAAGTAAAGGTTCTTATGAATAATACAACAGAATGAAAATTTTCTATTAACTGTGGACGACGCTGTTGGAAAATGTATAGTTAGAAAATTTTACAGTGTGCCTCTAGGATTTCTTGACATTTTTTGGCAATTTTTGAAACGAAAGCATCTCAACGCAGGCCCACATTTACACATGAAACTAGTTGGGTATGATAGTGAAATGCCAAAACTTCATTTGACTATAGATTTCGTTATAAATGACAGACACGACAGTTTTTTATCGTGAGATATCCATACAACTCAGTTCTCTGTGTAAGAATCAAGGACCAAGTTATATATTAAGAATTTCTTCTGTTATAGAAAATCAATAAATTATACTAAATAAGCAAACATAACATCCAATTAATATACAATACTAACAGAAAATTTGCTTTTCGTTGCAATAATCATTTCAATTATAGAATTGATATTTATCAGAAGTCAGAACGCAACAAAAAAGGGCTACAGTGCCAAGTTTATGCGCAGTAGAGACAAGAAGACTAAGAAGAGCCCAGAACAGCGCTGTTTTAGAAAGAAGGTATGATAACTAAATATTCAATAATATTAATGTTTTGTTGTGAATGTTCATATTTGGGAGTTTCACTCCTTACAATGGTTTGTGAAAAATAAGTTGAGTAATTGAAAAATTAGGGTGTAGTTTCTAAGAGCAGTTTGTGGAAACTGCCCGGAACACTAGTTGTGTTTTTATAGAAAAAACTCTCTCGCAGGATTAACTGTGAGAAAGTAGGTCTATTTTGTGTTATATTTGTCTGTTACTGTGATGTTTCGACCCCTTATCAGGAATCGTTCTCGAACAATGTTTTTTTGAAATGTTTCACAATATTTGTAGCTTGACTTTTTGGCAATGTCAATTAATTGATTAATTGACTTTGAAGTTTCTTTTGATGTTCATTTGCCATTTTTGGACGTGTTGGTTGAGCGATCAAACAACAATTTTACCACAAGCATTTATAGAGAACCAACACATACAAATAGCTACTTGAATTTCTATTCAAATCATTCCTTAAAAGTAAAAAAGGAGTCATTTAATCCTTATATGACAGAGCCAAAGCAGTTTCATCAACACCGGAAATTTTTGAGAAAGAGTTACGTTTGATAAAGGAACAAAACGAATACCCAAGGATTTTCATAAACAAAACACTTTACCAAATCGAGAAAAAACAAAGAAACTCAGAAACTACACAAAAAAAACAAACTGATATTAAGTCTACAATTATAAACGTTATTCCCTATGTTTCCTGTTTATCCGAAAAAATTAAACGTATTGGCGATAAATACCAAGTAAAAACGATTTTTAAAACAAATAATACGTTAAGATCAAATTTGGCAAAAACAAAACCGGAAAACGCTACTCAAAGTTCCAAAAATTGTGTCTACAGTGTACCTTGTGCCTGCGGAAAAACATATACCGGTGAAATATCCAGACCTCTACAAATTTCAACAAAACAACACCGATACAACGTATGGACATATAGACAGATCAAGGTTGGGAAACCAATGGTATACACAAAATGGACTGAAATAAAACAAAAATATTACTTAAAGTAGAAAACACCAAAAAAAGGAAAATCGAAGAAAGTGTGTGCACATTATTAAATAATGGAGAAATTGTGACACCCTCTGTAGAGATACCGGTTGCAGGCCAACAACTTCTGACGAATGAACATCAAAAAGGAAACTTCAAAATCAATTAATCAATCAATTGACATTGCCAAAAAGTCAACCTACAAATATTGTGAAACATTTCAATAAAACATAGTTCGACCAGGGGGTGGTAACTCAGATAGGTAATGTTGGGTGAACTGTAATGGTGTTTGATCGTAGCCCTCTTAACAAATTCTTCAAGTACTATTTTTGATAGTTAGCCCAAGTGACAGGAGACAGACACAATATGATCTTTTTTATCGTCCATTATCTTTATTGTATGCATATGATTAGGCTTGAATAAATGTTTTTGTCGGCCATTGCTTGTGAGATTTATTTCTGTGAAAGCCATCAGCCATCAATCGCTCTCTATTTTTTCTAATTTGTGCTGGTATTTTGTATACAATTCCGTTCTTGGTGTATTTATACATTGTTTTAAGGTACAGTATAATTTTTAACAATAAATATAATTTAGTGATTGTTGAATAAATCAACATTTTGATGTATTTCGTACTATTTCCTCATATACTGACACTTGTATTTCATTTATGGTTTCATTTAAGGTTATGAGGGAACTGCAGGAGACAGTTTTATAGACACTGCTGAAGAAAAACAAGCTACATATTATGTAAGTGAACAGGCATGTAGCAGTACCAGGACATTTGAGGATGATCATTTGTATTGCACTAAGATGCAACCTGCAGTAGAGTCACAGAGTCAAGTACCCAAGAGTAACTATTTTTTAGTGGTTCTTGAATAAATCATAACATTTTGATGTATTTGACAGCATACCAAAAAAGAGTGGTGGTAAGAACATCTTCAAATCCAAGTAGCCAGCACCTTAGAAAACAACTGTTTAAGTGGAATAGAATAGCCAGAAGAGCTAGCAAAATGAACACCAAACATCGTTTACAGCTACTGCATCAGAAGCAATGTGACTTAAGGTATTTGAAAAATGTTAATAGTACAACCATAAATTTCTTTTTGAGTCAAATGAGGAATCAAAAGTTAAACCCGAAGGGAAGACGCTTTTCATTAGATGATAAAATATTTTCATTATCACTGTATAAACAAAGTGCCAAAAGCTATAGATTTCTTTCAAAAGTTTTTAGTTAACCATCTCATAAGAATCTCAGTAATCTTGTTAATATTGTTCCCTTCAAATGTGGCTATAATGAACATATCTTTAAAAATTTAAATAAAATTGTTGAAAAATTAACAGAAAAAGAGAAATATTGTATATTATTGTTTGAAGAAGTATCTTTGAGTTGTGGCCTTGCATATAATTTTTCAAAAAATCATATGGTTGGAATTGTAGATTGTAGATGTATAAATAAATAGTGTCATTTTTAACTGTATTTGTAATTTTATCTTTTGTAAATAAATAAATATAATTTCAATATTAGTTTCATTTATTTTGATGGTACATTGTCTTCTAAATGTTATATTTATTATATTCTTGATTAATTTTATGTGTTCTGGGGAAATAACACCACAATCGAAACAAAAATTTGTATATTCAAGGAAAATTTTGTTTTTCCTTGAATATACAGATTTTTGTTTCGGTTGTGGTGTTATTTCCCAAGAACACAAAAATAAATCGCCCCCTATTGGTGACATTTGGGACCAGACACTGCAAATTCCTTCTTTTAGTATGGTGATGATCTGTCAATTTCAACAAACGTCATATTTAGTACTTGAAGAATTTTTTAAGATGCTTTTGATGCTAAACCTAACCTGTCATGGGACAAAATGTGACACATTTTTTAACATTGAGTTGCCCATCTATCTTTATTGTATGATCTGTGGTTCGACAACGATTCCTGACAAGGAATCGAAACGTCACAGTAACAGATAAGTATAACACAAAATACATCCTAACATATTAAACAGCAGAACTAATAGACAAATCCATAGACCTTATTTATCACAGTTAATCCTGCGAGAGAGTTTTTCTATAAGAAGGCAACTAGTGTTTCGGGCAGTTTCCACGAACTGCTCTTAAATACTAAACCTTATTTTTTCAATTTCTTAACTTATCTGTATTTTTCAGAAACCATTGTGAGGAGTGAAAATCCCAAATATGAACATTCAAAACAAAACATTAATATTATTGTATATTTAGTAATTCATATCATACCTTGTTTCTACAACAGCGCTGTTCTGGGCACCTCTTGGGCTTGTTGTCTCTACTGTTCATAAACTTGGCAATGTAGCCCTTTTTTGTGGCGTTCTGACTTCTAATGAATATCAAGTCTATAATTGAAATGTTTATTCTAACGAAAAGCAAATTTTCTGTTGGTATTGAATATTAGTTGGATGTTATATTTGTTTATTTAGTATAATTTATTGATTTTCTATAACAGAAGAAATTCTTAATATATAACTGATTCCCTTATTCTTACACAGAGAACTGAGTTGTATGGATATTTCACGATCAAAGAAGTGTCGTGTGCGTCAGTTAGAACGAAATCAGGAAACAAATGAACTGGTTGCATTTCACTACCATACCTATCTATTTTCATGTGTAGATGTGGGCGTGCGTTAAGATGCTTTCGTTTCAAAAATTGCAAAAATTTGCCATGCAGGGCAAGAAATCCTAGAGGCACACTGTATATTTTTACAAACTATACATTTTCCAACAGCGTCGTCCACAGTCAATAGAAAAATTCCATTCTGTTGTATTATTCATAACAACCCTCGGGAATGTACAGGAATGGCAGTAGGCTTGCAGAAAGTGCCCTGCCGTCGAAAATATTACATCACAGATTAGATAATAGCTTTCATTTGAACGAAGACAACATCTGCTGCGTGTCATATACGCCCTTACGTGCGGTGTTTTTATTTCTCTTCAGAGACACGAACACAAGAATAGAATAAGTTTAACAGAAAAGGGGAAACAACGAGACTATATTTGATGTTACTGTAGACCAGAGAGTCCTGGAGAAATTTCCCGGGGATTTGATAATAAGGAGGCTAGTTGCAGGTTATATTATGCAGCCCACTCTCAGCAAGCTACTCATTTTATAGGTGAAAATCGAAATTTGTCCCAAAATATAAGAAAATTTAAAAAAAATTACTTAAATAGTTTATTTCTCATTTAGTTTTAGCTACATGGACCAATCTAGAGCCTAATAGAATAAAGTTGATTTTTCTCTTATATTTGGTCAATAATATTTTTAACGGTCATTAACCTAACTTGAATTATTGTATTTATTCATAAAAAATACATCCTGGATGTAAATTTGTCAAAGTTGGCACGACATTATTTTGGAGTAGTTCTAAATATTTATCTCAATTCAAGTTGCCATTAATGAAAAAGTGACCTACGATATGATTACCAACAATTCCTGCGCAAACATTAACTTTTTCAGGATATTGCGTATGTTTCTCTGTCCTCCGGTGAGGATTCTCATTAGACCAATAGCGGCAATTTTGACGATTAACATGACCGTGAAGTGTAAATGTGCTCTGATCAGAAAACAAAACATCTTCTAATTGGGTCACATTGTTATCTAACCTTCATTTGTTCACAGAAATACGTTCTCCTATCGGAATCGTCTTCCATGAGCTACTGAGTCGGCATCAGTTTATAGGGATGCATTTTACTTTCCTTTAATACTCCAAAAATTGATGTGTGGCTAATGTTGAGCAGTGGGGCTGCTTTTCGACCAGAATTATATGGGTTTTTCTTTAAACTCATCCATAATATCCAATTTCGTATTATCACTTAGAGCATTGGCAGCTACTTTTTTTATCTGCCTTACGTGACCAAGCTCGCGAAACTGCTTTTCTATTTTGCTAATTGTTCCTTGGGATACAGGCGGCAAATTTGGAAAATGTTCGTGAAATAAGCTACAAACTTCCATTTGTGTTCGTTTGTTATCTCCATAACCAATCATTTGTAGAATGGTTATTTTGTGCATTTCTGTTTAATGAATCATTTTTCTGATACTATTACGTACAGTTAACGGAATTCAAACGGCAATAGCACTGACACTGATCACCATTGTCATCCAGGGAGACAACAAGATGCTAAGGCTATGAGTTTTGACGAAAATAAACAAAACCGTTTTTTTTTTCATATCGGTAAAAAAGGGAGTTAAGTGTTGGGTATAATTAGGGAATTTGTGAAATAAAATAATTTTGATTGTAATAAATCTGATAACAGTTAATATTTCCGCAACAGTTGAAGATAGGTGTAGGACATTGTACATGAATTATGTTTAGAATTTACTGAAGAATCCAAAAAATAAATAATATACCGGGGCTTGCATTTAAAATAAGAAAGTTGGTATTGCCCACTGTCACATGAGACACCCTATATATTTTTTTGTTGAAAAAATGCGCATTTGAAAATACAAATCGAGGTGCCCAAGCGTTTTCCTCTACAAGCCCTCCTTTATTCGTTATCGAATTTATTCCATTTAGTTGTTCCACACTGTATATTTGTTACCATGTAAAGGTCAAATTCAGGTGAAACCCCTGTTTTCAAACTCAAGATGCCATATTCACATATACCGGCCATTTTACAAATCTACAAAGAATTTCTTTACAATTTTTTTACAAGTCTCTGTATTATCTAGTTTCATATATACAGTGTGAGTTTTTTTAATGATCAGTATGGGGATCTCGGAATTGGGAAAGATTTGCAGTTTTACTGACCCAATTTAATGACACTTTCGGATTTTTGTAAAAAGTCATGGCTTACTGGATATTTTGAAAAAAACGAAATTCTGTCGATTTAGTCAAATCCCTCTAGCTCCTTTGTTTTTGATTTTATAAAAAAGTGTAAATATCAAAATTGAAGGAAATTGTATCCCGAATATGATTATCATGTCCTCGTTTGCGTGACAGCTCTCGTTTTTGAGATATGACACAAACTTATCTTTTTTTGAATGGAAACCATAGTTGGCTATGACCTCAAAAAATCGGACATTTTTAGAGCTTTTCAGCGATATAATACTCGATATAGTTATTCATAAAAATAACGGAGTTATGGATGCTTTTCTCTCTTATTTTCACTTTTAACGTAGGTAGCCATGAAAAAGATTGTTTTCACTTTGACGTTTCCTCATTTGAGAGTAATTCCATTAGTAGTGACTGACAGTCGATATTGACAAGTTTTCGTGATAAAATGGAATATTCTAACGAAGAAAAATGAATATGGTGGAATGTTATATCATATGCCATAAAAATTCAGTTCGTGCAGCTGAGGAATACTTTCATAGATATTTTAATCGTCGTCAACCTGCTCTATGTACATTTAAGAGGTTTTACGATAGTTTACGCACATTTGAATTTTTACTAAACCACCAAAGGAACGTAATCAAATTAACGAAGCAGCACAAATAAATGTTTTGGCAATGGTAAATCAAAATCCATCTACATCAACTCATGAGATTGCGGCAGAAGCTGGCACATCTCAACGAATTGTAGTTAAGGTACTGAAAGCGCACAAGTTCCACCCGTACAAACTTTCAGTTTCTCAAACTTTGCATGCTGGTGACGAACATCGACGTATTTTGTTTTGTACATGGTTTAGAGACATGTGCCTTGACAATCCACAGTTTCGATTAAAGATTTTATGGTCAGATGAAACTAAATTTACTAACTGCGGTATGTTGAATAGACACAATGAGCATATCTGGGCTAAAGAAAACCCTTTCCATGTAGAAAAAAAGACGACCCCAGATAAAATTTAGTTTTAATGTGTGGTATCATAGGGTCTACTATTCTGGGGCCTTTTATCTATGACGAATCACTTACTAGGGAGCGCTACTTGCATTTCTTGCAATACACTTTTCAAGACATGTTGAATAATTTGAATTTGAGAACTCGTTCAGAAATTGAGTGGTTCCAACATGATGGAGCACCTGCTCATAACTCGTTATTAGTAAGACAACACTTTGATAATATCTATCCAAACTCTTGGATAGAAAGAAATGACCCACGCGAATGAAGAAATTGATAGGCGGTCTGTGTGGACTTTTCGAACATAAATTGTAACCATTATTATGTACTTTAATTTCTTAAGTTTTTAGTAAGTACCTACTTATTTAGTTTTTTCTTTATTTCTGATATACCTAATAAAAATATCGTTCAATATTTTTTGGAATAGTTATTAATAAATCAATCTATTTCATGGCTAACTACATTAAAAGTGAAAATAATAGAGAAAAGAATCCATAACTCCGTTATTTTTATGAATAACTCTGTCGAGTATTATATCATTGAAAAGCTCTAAAAACTTCCAATAGCCAACTATGGTTTCCATTCAAAAAAAGATAAGTTTGTGTCATATCTCGAAAACGAGAGCTATCACGCAAACGAGGAGATGATAATCATATTCGGGATACAATTTCCTTCAATTTTGATATTTACACTTTTTTATAAAATCAAAAACAAAGGAGCTAGAGGGATTTGACTAAATCGACGGAATTTCGTTGTTTCAAAATATCTGGCAAGCCATGACTTTTTACAAAAATCCGAATGTGTCATTAAATTGGGCCAGTAAAACTGCAAATCTTTTCCAATTTAACCATTGCTCTATCTCGGCTAGTTTCCGAGATCCTCATACTGATCATCAAAAAAAACTCACCCTGTATAGAAACTTACACACATATTTGTCCACCTTGTATACTTTTAATGGATAACTATTAAATTTTATTCATGTAGACCCTTTTTGGTTGGTAATTTCGTTGTGTTGTAATAATTCCGTGACCTGTCGTGACATTTAAAATTATCTTACTGCCACTGTTTAACAAACAAAATTGTCTTCATTATGTAAACACATTCTCCAGTAGATTTAATCACTCTACGTGAACGCATAGATAATGTTATTGAATCGGCTGAAACCGATGGAATTAAAATAACCGACCGTTACTCATTATTCGATAGTCATTTATTCAATTTATCGATAATTCAAGGAGATGGAACGGACACACGCGTTGACAGTTTAATGAGCCTGAACTGTTTTAAGATGGTGGGGTTTTCCTCGAAAACATTTTATGTTTGTTTTTATTTTTAAATGTACCACAAATTGCCCTTGGACTACCGAAATTTATGGCTTTGGTTGAACGCGTTTATGTCAGAAAATTTCCTCTGGGCACACTCTGGGTTTCAAATAACACAGTGATATATATTTTATGATGTCTAACGAAGAACATAAAATCAACATTTGTTTATAAATACTTTTATTCTGGTTTTAATGATTTCCGTTTTTTAATTTTGTTTTAATCGAGTTCAAAAAACGAGAAGCCTGTCAATGTGGCAGTTTTTTTTGTATAATATTTGTTATTCTCCAATTGTCAACCGATTTCAAGAATATTTTGTCGTTTAATTAAGTGTACATCCGGATTGATGAAATTTGATATTTTAGAGAAAATAATGCTATTTGTAAAGGAATGAAGTTTTGGATTCAACAGATACCTGTATGGAAATCGACCAATATACCTAATACGAGGGCTGCCTTTTATATTTCGGGATTAGAGAACAAAAACAAATATTAATCATCGAAAAACGCTTTATTGTTTTTCAAAATATTCCCCATGAAGATCTATACACTTTTGCATGCGTTTGAACCAATTGTCGAAGCACTTTTTCCACTCTGATTGAGGTATCTCCAAAACATGCATTCTGAACGCAGCAACCGTTTCTTCAGGTGTCGAAAAACGTTGACCTCTCACTTTGTTTTTTACGTACGGGAATACAAAGAAGTCATTTGGTGACAAGTCAGGACTATACGGCGGATGACTCATCAAATCGGTGTTTTGAGTAGTCAAAAATGCAGTTGAGTCGATGTGTGAGAGATCGCATTGTCGTGGTGGAGAGTGATCCGTCTTCGGCGGTTGGTTTTCCTCATTTCTTGGAAGACAACTGGCAAACAAATGGTTGTGTACCACTCAGAATTAACTGTTCTGCATTGTTCTAGTGGTACGGTTGCGACAAAAAAAACAGGCGATCATTTGCTTGGAAGTGCTTTGTGCGCGAACTTTTGTTGGATTCGGCTCATCTTGAAACACCCATACAGTCGACTGCTGTTTACTTTTGGGCTCATACGCGTAAATCCACGATTCATCACCTGTCACTATGTCATAAACGTGTTTTGAAGCACCGCGATCATATTTTTTTAGCTTTTCTTTCGACCAGTCGACAAGAGCCTTTTTTTTGAACGATTGACAAATTGTGTGGGATCCAAAGCGAACAAATTTTTTTGACATTCAAATGTGTAAGGTTGACTCAATCTCACGATAGGTCACATGACGATCTTGCAATATCAGTTCGCGCACAGCGTCAATGGTTTCCGAAACAACAACTGTTTTTGGACGACCTTCACGAAATTCGTCTTGGAGTGAACTACGACCTCGATTGAATTCACCATACCATCGATAAACAGTGGTCCTTGATGAAGTTTCATCGCCAAAAATTACATTAAGTTCATCCATGCACTCTTGCTGACTTAATCCACGTCGAAAGTTGTAAATAATAATCGCACGAAAATGTTCACGATTTAATTCCATTTTTTTGGCCGCGATGAATCCTTACTGTAAACAACACATAGCGCTCGTATGTCAAAACGTTCTGAGTACGTATAACCTCAAAAATGTCAAACTTTACGATAGAGCTGATTGCAACACTAGGGTTGTCCAATCCCGAAATATAAAAGGCAACTCTCGTATATTAATCGATGTCTCCAAGACCCCTTACCGATAGTTTTTAACCTGTATTCTATTAGGGAAGATCCCGAGGTGACTTTATATGTTTTTCTAGGACTTTTAACATGCAGTTTTTTAAAAAATCGCCGAAAAAAGCAAAATGACATGGAATTAACATAACTGATATTTCCTCATAAATTTTTTAATTCCAACACAATAGTGCGGGATAGATACTGAAAGCTTTAGTTGCTAATCCGAGGTTAGTTTTGCAAAATTCAAAATGGCGGATCCAAATGGCGGATGGAAATTTTTAAAATACACCTATATACGCCAAAATTGGTATATAGGGATATTCAAAATGGCGGTCGAAATTTACGCCCCGTGGACTATTTTTATCGTTCATTTTGGATCCGCCGTGTTGAATTTTGCAAATCTAAACCATTTTTGGTGTAATCCGCATTTATTTTCAAAAATTTAATTTTTTACGGTTTCTAGGTCATTAGGTATTCTGTATTCTGGTTTTAAAAAATGATGTGTCAAACATGTAGAAGTGATATTCACCCCTGCTTAGGGTTTGAAATTGCAGGATGACCGATACGTCTAAATAAATTATATAAATAACGGGTTTCTTTGTCTTTTTCTTTTAAAAATATTTTAAAAGTTATTTTGGGTTACTAGTTTTTATATGAAAGCCTATATTTTTAGCGTATTAATTCAACCCGTACCAACTTGATTTTTTTTTGTATAACTGTTTGTATGTATCATTCTGTAATGACGAAGCTGCGAGGTTACTTGCTCTCGGTCTACTAAAGTTATGCTTACAAAATAACAGTAAAACCTACCCCAGTTCAAAATAGAACTAAGAAGGCGAAAAGAATATATTAATCAAAAAATTAACACACTTTATAAAAGCTAAAAAGTTGAAAATAAGAGTTTTTTTAAATAAAATATTAACCGACTTACCATTGCAAATAAAAAGTTATAAATAATTCACAAAACATAACACTAGACAGTAGACTGCAGTACATTCACTCTTGTTAGGTACCTACTCCCAAACCTAAAAAATGTAAACAATAAATGGTGCTCATTCTGTATAAATTAATTACCTACCTATTTTCTATATTTATTTAGTTTGTATGTAATAGGCCTTCCTTTTCATTTCGAAAAGGTACTAGACGAACAAGGTGGATATCTTTGTCCATGGGTTGTGGCGGGTGCGCTACACAATCGAAAACTTCGGCAAATTGTCTTTGTTTTTTAATCTTACCAAATTTTCATCCTGGTTGCTAGCATGTGGATCCTTAGCAGTTCATGATTGGCCAGTAATCTTTCCCGTAATTGATCTACATAATCATTAATGTCCCTAGGGTGCCATCTGCCATTCAGGGTTGATCCGGTGCTGCCATGTATAGCGGATCTGTATGCCAACAGGAACAGAAGTATGTGTTCATCGCAATCAATTTGTTTGCTGTTGATCACTTTGGAACGATATGTTTATAGAGTCCTGCAAAACCTCTTTACCATACAATCTAATTGTGGGTATATAGGCGCAGTTCTGGTCTTGTTAATGTCCATCAAGTTGCAGATCTTCTAGAACAAATTTGACTCGAAATATTTAAGCCTTGGTCGGAATAAAGTTGCAGTGGTACCCCAAATCAGCTAAACAGTTCAATGTTTCCTACATTGGTTGAATGGAAACTTTGTTTTCTGAAATATTTGGTGTCTATAGTAGACAATACATATTTTAAGGAAAAACCAATTTGAAATTTCCACAGCTACCTTTGTAACTAAGGAATTGATTTATTGAACATTGGTGTATTTTTAACTCTGCAACATTTGTTCTTCTAAAACTTCCCATACAACAAAGTAGTTCCCCCTTAATGCATGACCAATAGTTCGAGTATATAAAGACAGCATTTGAGAACTTATATCGTCTCTTCGAGACTTACAGTCTTTGAAGACTTTTCAGTATTAATTATTTTTATGTTTCTTTGGGGAATAACACCACAATAGAAATAAAACTACGTATATTGCAGGAATACCAAACGTTTCAAAGTCTATTCTGACTTCGTTGTCAATGGCTTTATATTTATTGATGTAGATTGCAAAATGAAAATTTGATTTATTTTCAGTATTATTTCTTTCAATTAATAAATTCACCATTTTTTGGGCCATTTTTGTAATAAATACTGCCTTTCTACCAATGTTTTGAACGTCTCCGTATATCATTCGTATGCCGGTCAATTCTTCAATCGAAAAATCAATTTTGTACTAAGCAAATTAATTAAAAAGACTTGTTCTTTTTAAATACATTAAGTAATAAAAATTTGACAACTGCTTACTAGATTATAATTAAGAAATTTTGTGTAGTGGCAAATGATCTAAATACTTGGAGTCTTTTGTTTGGAAGATAATTTCTTCACTACCGACCATTTTTGCACCTTGAAAGGTTATTTAATTTTTAACTGAAAATGAACAAGGATTAAAAAAGATATTTAGTCAGTTGGTTAAAAAAAGTGGGATGAAACTGTTACTATCGGGTCAATTTAAAGTTGTTTTTGAGTTACGTAAAATTTGAATTTAAAAATCTATCACTCAGTATTCCTGTAACTAAGCACTTTAACGGTCAGTAACCCTTTATCTAAATGTCTAAGTACTTTTTGGGAAATAACTCCACAGTTTAAAGAAAATTGCAGGATATCCCAAACGTTTCGGGGTCTAGGTCAGACCCCGTTGTCAATCGTTAAGATTGTCAAATATTTTAATTTACATCTTAGAATTGTGCCTTTTTTATCCATAGTTCCTTAACCATTGACAACGGGGTCTGACCTAGACCCCGAAACGTTTGGAATATACAGCAATTTTCTTTAAACTGTGGTGTTATTTCCCAAGAAGTACTTAGACATTGAAAATTATGCAACAAATATCATTCAAAAAACACCTATATCTAAATTCATTAATTAACGAAAGCTTTATGTGGTGGTTAGTTGTCGATCGAATATTACAACTCCCTATCTGCAAGAAAGTAATTGGTAACGAATGAAAAGTATCGATTACTTCCTGTAAAGTATTGAATGAGCCCAATTACTGAAAAATAACCGTAAGTACTTGATTTTACAACTCAAAACATATAAGAACTGCGGAAAAGTCACAGCTCTCCAAAACTAATATATCACGTGCCTAACTCGACCTGTTCCTCTAATAACAATTAATCCTTGCATCGTGCCCGTCATGTCCGAACAAGAAAACATTCGAATACCCCCGGACTATGAGATAAAACCATATTAACCGGATGAACCAAAGCCAACGTTCACATTACTTGCGATAATTGTTTCTCTGTTTTTTATGATCCACTTAAAGAAATAAATGACAAAAGGAACGGGGCAAATGTCGCTGCGAAACACACAAACAGTCGAAGTAAAAGTTTCCAGAACGTATATGGACCAAACGGAAACGCCGAATTTTCGATTCGATGTTGGTGTTTCGTGTCCCCGGGATTATGGTGTTTTATGTGTTTTTCTTTTTTCAGAAGCCAGAGAGCTTGTGTTAATGATGTATTTTAAGATTTATGGGGTGATAACGGGGAGTTGTTGGGAGACTCTAAACAGACTCATTAAGCGCTAATTAGAGGGGAAATTCGAGAAAGTTCCGAATAGATTTTGAAATTTATTGCATCTGCATGATAATAAATAAAGTGATTGTAAAGGAATTTGTCGTTCTGGCTCGTAGATGTTTTCATTTCTAATGGAAACAATCTGATAAATTATTTAGCTTTTCTGGATTATACGACTTAATATGTTTTGATTTCTTTTGTTAATTATCTAAACAAAGCGTTGAAGACAACTAAGTATTTGCTATTAAATGATTATTAAGTAAGTGAAAATTAAACATTAATATCGAAAAAGGGATACAGAGAATTATGTTTATAATAAAAAGATTAACACATGGATCAAAATTTTTAGGATTATCTGTGTATGCCAGACAAATGGTTGAAAAATGGAATGTAAAATCTACATAGCGAAATCTAGGAGGGAAAAGAATCTTTAGTTTGGAAGCTGTGATGTGTGTTACGCTGTCATTTAATGAAAAAATCTCGATTTTTTTTATGTTTACTCAAATTTTTATATTGCTATGCCCAATAATGAATAAGTACTTTTAGTGGTCATTATATTTTGTAAATATGTCAGGCCGCGATTCTAAATAACTATTGGTGTGCTGTGAATTTTAAAGTCATTCCCTAAAAAATTCTCTACCGTTGATTCTAGATTTGGAGTCTCTAGAATCAGTTTGTTTGTGAAACTCCTGGAGGTCAATGTCTTAACTACTTCTTGGGAAATAACACCAAAGTTAAGAAAATTGCTCTATATTGCAAACGTTTCGGGGTCTAGGTCACACTCCGTTGTCAATGGTTAAGAAACTATGGATCAAAAAGGCACAATTCTAAGATGTAAAGTAAAATATTTGACAATATGTATTATTTGATTTCAAAAGTAACTAAAAGAATTTTATTTGTAATATACAAGGTAGCACAGAAACCTCTAAAGATCATATTATCATAAAGTTCCTTTCAAATAAGAAGAATTTGAAAGAGAGATCTTCAGAATTTTATGTGACGCTCCTAGGTGCGACTTTGTTATAAGATAGTGCGTTCGCCAAAAATGCGACCAAAGAATTTTGTTCATTCAGTGATCCCATTAACTTCATAAGGGAAAAACTAGAAAAAACCTTATGAACTATCCCGATATTGGGTTGTTCACAAGGACATGACCATTAGCAATTTCTTCCTTAATTTGTTATGTAATTTTTGTGTTCGTTTATTCGAACATTTAGAGGTCTAGGGGTTTCTCCAATATAGAATTTATTACATTCACAAGGGATTTTATAAATGCATTTTTTTTGTATTTTGAGTTGTGTTATTTGGTTCGGTTTTTGATATAATTGAGATAGAGGTCAAATTTAATTTCGCGATAAAATAGTAACTTCAGTTATAGCTACTACATACATAAATAATTATTGAGGCGTTTGCTTTTTAACGGAGCCCCACACTTATATATATGAAAATACATGAATATGGTAATGAAATGCAAAATTTGAAATTGAATTTGTTTCGACACTTCGTTCCGACCGACACCATACTTGCTTGATCCTGAAATATTACAAACATAGTTTGCTGTGTAAGAAACAAGGACCAGTTTAAATATTAGAGTCTCTTCGTGAATAAAAAATGAATAAATTATAGTAAATAAACAAATATAACATCCAATTAGTATACAATACTAGCAAACAATTTGGTTTTCGTTCTAAATACCATTTCATTTGTCTGTTTCTATTATTTTGAATTAGAGATGTGACATCCTTCAGAAAATCAACAAAAACGGCAACTTTATAGATAGTAGGAACAAGGATAATAAACTTGTATTTTTTCAATCTAGGACTAAGCATAATTCGAATCTACAGAAGTAGCAGCATTGCAATCCCATTCATATAACAGAATCAACGTAGTCTCCTATAATTTTCGTTTAGTGTTGTGTATGTAATATCATTTACTTGTCAAATTGTATTTTATGATCCAAGTCCTAAGCATATTTACGAATTTTCGTTTTTTTGCATTGTACTTTTTTAAATTTTATTCTTATGTTTTTTATGTCTTTTATTCGTACAATTAAAGACCTAGATTTCTCCAATATATATATTTTTTACAGTCGTAACGGCATTTATATTTTCGAGTTTTGAGTTGTGTTTTTTTGGTTTTGTTTTCGATATAATTGATTGCAGGGTATTTCTTCACTAGATTGTGGATTTAACATTAAATCTACTACTATGTTCAGTTTTCTGCACAGACCCCAGGCTGGTATAGTTATTATTATTATATGATTTTCAGAAAACAGTGAATTTCCATAGCCGAATCAGTTCAGAACAGTTCAATGGATTTATTCTATTAGATTCAACAATTCTAATACATAGTGTTGACCTGCAGTATTTTTTTATTAATTATTTTCGATATTTTAGCCTATAACCAAAGCTACATCGCACTAGAATGTCTGAAGTTTAGACTTCCAAAATTCATATTAGAGCTGAATCAGCCTAAAATACATTGTTCTTCACTTAGAAACGAAAACTTATTCAAATACCATATCATTTTATTACAAATTACTTTTTCTAAGATCTCGGGAAGGTACTTATTGATAAGCTATGTATGAATTGTTTTTTACGACTTCCAAAAAGGAGGAGGTTATCAATTCGTCTTCAACTGTTTTTTTTATGTATGACGAGCGATTATTCAAAAACGTCGTGGGAACTATTGATGATATAAAGGGCATTAATTTAAGGAACATTACAGAAGGTCCTATATAATTGTCTATAACAGGAGATTTACGGGTTTCTAGAGAAAATCAGGAAAAAAAAGTAAATCAAATACTAGATTTCAGCGATTTTCAATGAATCTTCACTGGTTTCTTCAAAACTGCTCACGCAATTTGAATATTATACATAGTATTATACAAAGATGGTTCCAGGTTGATTCCGTACATTTTTCTACAATGTAAAACACCATTTTTCTGAAAATCAGAAATATATGCACAAAAACTGTAAACATCATGTCAAATTTTCATAATAAATATCTAGTTTAAATGTCAAGATATGCATACAGATATATATCCACATATTTAGAACTATATCATTCAACTTATGACAGCCGTTTCGAACCAGGAGTTCTCATCAGATACGCTTCCTTGAATGACAAGTTCTAAAGTGAAATACTTGGATGTAATACACAACAGTAAGACAACAATCAGTATATTGAACCTTATAGATGTCGGTGACATCTACCGTCTAGTGAGTAACTTAAGTATATGAAGGCATACTATGCTATAACATATACCATACTCCTGACAGATGGTTCGAGTGTTTTATATAAAAACACATAAGTAAATATATATACAGATATATATCCACATATTTAGAACTATATCATTCAACTTATGACAGCCGTTTCGAACCAGGAGTTCTCATCAGAAGATACGCTTCCTTGAATGACAAGTTCTAAAGTGAAATACTTGGATGTAATACACAACAGTAAGACAACAATCGGTGTATTGAACCTAATAGATGTCGGGGACATCTACCGTCTAGTGAGTAATTAAAGTATATGAAGGCATACTATGCTATAACATATACCATACTCTTGACAGATTGTTCGTCATACGGCTGTCGTACGTTGAATGATATAGTTCTAAATATGTGTATATATATCTGTATATGTATTTACTTATGTGTTTTTATATTCGAATAAAAACACATAATAAATACATATACAGATATATATACACATATTTAGAACTATATCATTCAACGTACGACAGCCGTATGACGAACAATCTGTCAAGAGTATGGTATATATGATAGAATAGTATGCCTTCATATACTTAAATTACTCACTAGATGGTAGTTGTCACCGACATCTATTAGGTTCAATACACTGATTGTTGTCAAGATATGCCATGAAAGTATGTCGTACAAGGTGTTTGTAATAATTTCTAATTTGATGCTTTTGAATTCAGTTTATTTGAGAGACGAAGTCAAGTTAGTCGCGTGAAATTGCAAAAAATATTCCATTAGCTTATTAAAACGAAAATTTGTTATTCCGGGGATCTCTTCTGTGTGGAATACGGTTCAAGATGTCTGCATAAGCAGTTGTGTAAATAGGAGGGTTGAAATATGAGTATAAGTTGGAATTGAATTAGTTATTACAGGGTAGTCCTAAAAATATTGTATTGGGTAGCACATATGTACTTGTGTATACAGGGTGGGTGAAATAAAGGTGGAGCAAAAGTTGTACAGAATGGATATTTGCGTTATAGGACGGAGAATAATTACAGTCATACAAAAGGCCTTAAAATGGTTCGAAGCAATTGAATATACAGGATGGTTAAAATATAAGCTGGAATGGTGGAGTATAATTACAGTTATACAGGGTGGTTTGAAAAAGTTACGCTTAGACAAGGTGATTGAAGTAAGGGTGGGGTAAAATTATTGTAATTGTTATCAAAAATTTGTGATATAAACATGAGCAGTTAGGATATTTGAATTATAGGACGAAGGCGGGGTATAATTATAGACATGGGTTAAAAAAAATTAGAAGCAGTTGGATGATTGAAATGAATTGTAGAGTAAATTTATTGTCATAAAATGTGGTTAAAAAATGTGAATTTTATTATATAACGTAGACCATGAGCAGTTGCATAAATGGAATACTAGACATATGGGACGAAGTAAAATCATTGGTATATAGGAATAATTTAAACAATAGAAAAATAGAAATAGCCAATAGTGTAGGGAGGATTTATAGGAGTGGCCAGTACATAGAAGCATATAGAGTGTGGATGCAATATACAGTGAACTAGTTCTATTTATTTAGAAAGTGGTCCAAATAATAAAACAAATAAAAAGTTAAAATATATTTGGAAAATATGGACAAAGAATAAAAATTAGAGAGGGAGTAAGAGAGATGGAGGAAAAGAGAGAGAGAGAGAGAGAGATAAGAATACACTAAAATATTCAACTGAATTGTATCGTAATTAAATCAGATAAAAAAGATATGTCTGAAAATGGTGATTGATTGCACACGGTTTCTAAACTCTTTTTATTTCAAGTCAGCTGAAGTCGGTTCTTTTTAAATATAAATTATTATATTAATGTTTTGCCTTTTTTATATTACACATACTGAATATATTTATCCTATTTACATAAATCAAATAAAAGATCAAAGCAAAGAACGTACATGGAGAAAATTAGTAAGCTTTTATTAACCATATACTTTTTTTATATGAAATTAACTTCGCGTACACGGTAATGTCTACAAAATAATCAATTATGTACGTTGTATGAAGTTTTTGGTTAAAAATATCCATTCTATGATCTACCACAAAATACATGTTCCATTAATAAAACCTTATTTGAAGATGCAATTTTGGTATAGAATTTTCCATTAGGTTTTAGCTTTTCAATAACCCAATATTAGTAAACATTATATGTTGCTTTAAGACGTCTCTATCTATTATGGAAAGAGCAATTTCACCTTTACTAAAGGTTAACATATTCTATGACTAAACCTTTGATGTTCCTCCACTTTAACGTTGTACAATAGTCTGGTTCCCGACAAATCGATACATTATATTAAATTAACTGTATGTGGGCCGAAATATTCAATATATGGATATATATATATATACACCTACGTTCAATGGGATATTATTGGGATAATGCTGAACGGAATTTAATTAGATTTAATTCTTTGAATAAAGGGTGGGTGCGCTCAGTGGCAATGTTTATAGACAAGTCTTTTGAATAAAGTTTGACAATGGACTTTTATTAGATAATGGAAATAATTACTTCAGTTTCCTGGAAGTAAGGAAGACCAAAGATAACAGCTGGTAAGTAACATGTTTTTGATAGGTTACAGCAATAAAGGAGGTATCAATGAATTATTTTAATGCTTGAAAAGTGGTTTAAAAATTAACAAGTTAATGGTTTAGATACTCACTGACAAAGAAATCACAATACCCAGAAGTAGATGTTCAAATTTAATATTGTTTTGGTAAAACATAGATGATATAATAAAGAGGAAATGATTATGATTTGAATAAAAAATACCAAGGAGTTTAATTTTCTTTTAGTATAAGTTTGTTAATAATGTGTTTGTCCACCGCAGTATCTATACACGTCCCAAAAAGTCTTGGCATTGTTTTGATAAGCTGGTCTATTTATTCTTGAAGAGTACTATCCCAAGTTCTATTTCATATCTTAGAATTTCCAACGTCAGTAGGGCTGGAGTAAATTCTCGAGCCTTCTACCCATCAAATCCCATTTTCTATGGGCGAAAGATCGGGAATCTGGGCGGCCATGGCAACAGATTCACTTAGGTCTCTTCAAAAAATAAATAATTTCGAATTCTGCTTAAAAACAACATATTTTCAATTTGAGATTGCTATAAACAAGAATTTAGTATGGTCATGGGTTCTTGTTTGACACCTATAATCAGTAATATATTTATGACATATTTTGAAGAAAGATTCATTGGCAATTATAAGAACAAACCAAAAGTGTGGTGGAGATACGTTGATGACATTTTTGTGGTTTGGGAGTATGGTGCTAAAGATCTGCACTCCTTCCTAGATTACATCAATAGTCAAGAACCCACAATAAAATTTACAATGGAATTTGAAAATTTACATAAACTTGCTTATCGTGATGTACGTATAAGTACAATAAGTATAAGCACTTATCGAAAACCTACGAATACTAATAGATATTTGAATTTGAACTCCAACTATGCCTTGAATGTAAAGAAAGGTGTTGTAAAGTGCTTATATGATAGAGCAAAACACATATCTTCGAAATATTTAACAACGAGGTCGACATTATCAAAGAACATCTACTCCAAAATGAAGGCTTTTTAAATAAAACTATAAATCAATTAGACAGAAAATCGCAACAACAAACCAGCACAGATAACCAATAGACCACTAATACCAACCAAACACAAACAGAAAACAAAATTATGAATATAATTCCATACGTCCCAGGTGTATCTAAAAAAATTTAGCTGTTAGGAAATAAATACGATATTAAAACTTTTTTTAGAACAAATAATAAATTGCGCTCTATCCTCACACATAACAAAGCATTTAACGCAACTCAAAATTCTAAAAATTGTGTCTACAGTGTTGTGTGTGACTGTGGCTATAGTAATACCGGTGGAACTTCAAGACCTATAGAAATAAGGATAAATAACACCAATATAACATTTCAAGAAGAGATGTGGACAAATCAAATTTGACCAACCATGTACTAACCAGCACCGGCAGCCATAGGATAGATTGGGATAAAACAAAGATCTTGTTGAAAGAGGAAAATTTAAAAAAGAGAAAACTTAAAGAAGCCAGCTGTATGATGATAAACAACACGGAAATCGGGGTCCCTTCAATCGACCTTCATTTGTGCTAGAGAAATCTATTGTTAGAAGAGCAAACAAATGGTACCCTCAGTATCAAGTGATGGACAAATGTAATCCGGGCAGTTTTACGAAATTGCTTTACTACACTTTGTTCTCCAAATACGATTTTAAATACTTATCTGTCGCAGGAAAAAATTTTGAGGAGAGAAAACTCCAATGAACAGGCAAAATAACTTTTCAAAAAAGTTTAAACTAACTCGAGCAATATGAGGCTGAACATGATCATGTTAAAATTGGGATCCATTAGCTAATTAAGGTAAGGTTAGGTAAGGTAAGGGAGTACATATAGCTCCACTACCTCCTGAAGCTAACTGTGCGCCTACACCAAAGTCTACAGGAGCTCTGTCAAGCTGGAATATCCATTTCGTATGGCTGGAATCTAACCTGTATCATAATTTATTGTTAATTTTTTGCTAATTTATTACGCTGCTAAAAAATTAATTGCTCCCCCCCTTCCGAGAAAACGTGCATAGCCAGCCCGATATCTCGGAAACCAAGGGGGCTCCGGGGGTGTTCCTAGCGCTAAAATTAAATGATAATTAATTGCTGAAACCTAGGCTATAGGAGACTACCCCGCCGTCAACTATTGGCAACTATATTTATGCAACTGCTTATACCTATAATTCTACTCCAACATATATTTCAATCACCCAATATAATATTTTTTTCTCTACCCTGTATAACTATAATTCCACACCACCCTACATTACAAGCACCCTGTAAATGCAACTGCTAACGGGCTACTCTATAGGTATAACATTCATTTAAGATTTTTTAACCACCCTGTTTAACATTATTTATTTCGCCCTTTATTTTATTACCTTGTATATTCAACTGTTTATGGGCTATCCTATATAATTATTTTTTTCTAACCGCCTTGTACAATTGTACTGACAGACAAGGCTAAGCTTCAGTGGAGGCCTTAAATTAACAAGTGAACTTATAAGTATTTACCCATCCAAAAATCACCATTCTCAAAATTTTGACTTGAAAGGTTTAGCTGCAACACTTGAACTTAGAAGAATATGAAATACCTGTAAAATGTTTACAAGAGGAGTTTACTCTCAGGTAGGCCATTAAATCACCCTGTAGTAAAACGCCTTGAAATTGAAGCAGCTCTCTTAATTGTCTTAAGTTGTCATTGAATTTTTTTTAATATATAAAGTAATATTTTTATTTTTATTTTTTTTTTTCCAAGGACGAGGCTCACCAATCGATTTATAGATACCAAAGCCTCGAAATGGGGTTCATGCTAATCATTAGATAAACAAACATTACTCATATAATTAGATATACATAATGCAGGGCAGATATCTTGGCAAGTGATACCTACTACTGGTTAATTTTTTGGTAATTTTAATACATCTGGCAACCTTGCCGTATGTGTTTGAGACATGGAATTGAAAGAGTATACTAAAAAATCAAAACTATATTTTCTTTTTTTGAAAGAATACATCCAATGAAAATAAGATGTCAATATGATATGTTTGATTTATTGAATCACTATAAAAGAATTCTAATCAACTCAGAGTTGTTTTTTAACATGTCCTTGTCTGAGTAAGCAATTAGTAATATTAACCTACTCATCTATGTTGAAATTTACAAAAACATACAACCAAAGTGGCTGTACCTGAAACGTATTATACCTAACACTACCAACATAGAATTGAGAAATTTCACAAGTAATATGAATTTGCAATGCCATTAATTAAATAATTCAATTATTTTTGTTCTATGCTTAACATCTCCACAGTCACATTTCTTGAACATAAAAACTTCAATACAATATGGAAATAAAACTAACAACGCCAAAATATTACATTCAAAACAAATAAATATCATCACATTACTTTTTGCAATACGAATCCAGAACCTTCCGCAATAATTCCTTTAATACGATATGCTCTTAATGAACGAAAGTAAATTTATTCCAATGTTTCCATGATTTCTGTGTCATTAACTGAAATAATTTTCAGTTAAATATCACTTCATTTGATTACCATCGTAGATGACTTTTATTATTGTACGTTGAAGTTTTTTTCCAACTACACCATAAACCTTCTGGCATAAAGGATATATCACTTTATTATTTACACTGATCAGTTGTATCATCTATCAATATTTCTGCAATATGTTACGCCTTCTAGGTAAACGAACGTTATCCTACCCTATGACACCTATTTTTACATGCAAATTCTAAAATACAATAAAAAATCTTTGCCTGGTTAATTAAATATGTTCTAAGGGCCCTCTGGCAGAGGGCAGAAGACTCACTGCTTTAAAAAGTTGCCTCGAAGCAAAATATTTTCTTTGATGTGTGGAGATCCTGTCTGAATTTAACGACTCGACACTGACTATCTCATAATTTTTAATTTCTATTTGTAGACTGCAAGATGAGAAAAATGTAATTCAAAGGAGCAATTGCATTATTAATTTCAACTTTCTTAATTACATATTTAAAATCCTGTAACTGAACCGTCGTGAAGTTTCCACTTTGATCTAGGAAAAATTCTTTCTCAACTTCCTTGTAATGTGTTTTCGAGTTATAGAATTCTTCTTCTTTTGGAAGTTTTCTACATAATTTGATTTCATTAAAAAATCTTTCTAAGAAACTTAATCCGTTATAAAAGATTTTATTAAAGATATTTATCTGAATCTATAGAGTTTTATGCAGATTAGAGGAGTTTTGTTTGAGTGTGTCAAGTAATACACTGTGTAACAGCTGATAAGGATGTTTTTAATGAACTGTGGAGTTTAACAAACTAAAGCTAAAAGTATTAAATAACAAGTTCAAAAAGTGACCGGAATGGCGCTCTTGTAGAAAGAGGGTATGATGTGAATTGCTATCAGAGAAGGGAGGTTAAATTTTTTGTCAAAAAAAAACTCGAAATTGTTGGTCTGATTTCGCTCTACAAGTTGCATCTCAATTTTTTCTACATTTGTCACCAGAAAAAAGATAATAACAAAAAACATTCATTCCCAAATTTTTTTATCTTTCAATCAATATCTCGGTAACGATGCATGATACTCCAAAAATGCAAAACAATTGTAGTGCATGAAAAATTTTACAAAAAAGGATTATATCAAAATTTTCGTTTCTCCTCGGATAGCTGAGTTGTTGTCAAAAAACCAATTTTCCCGTTTTTTTTTTCAAGATGGCCGAAAACCCACATAAGAAATCTTAGTCGACAATTTCAAGTTAAGCTTCAACTAAAAAATTTAGCTTTCTCTGTTCATTTGTGTTTAGTTTTTTCCATGGAAATGACTGGGTTCACATTTTCAAATGTTTGAAATGTTAAGAGTCGTGAGGTAAGAATATAATAGGTATTTAATATTTAATTTTTTTGAGCTTTTCTGTTCGTGGTAAGACATTCTCTTACGAAAATAAATTAAAAATTACATTTATATTCTCAAAATTGAGTTGTTTCCATAAGTGGTGTAACTTAAAGTTTCTATGTGGAAAAAAGCCGTTTTAAAAATTTAAAATATAAATTTTTATTCAAGCGAAAAATACAAGTTTAATTCAGTGGCAATATAAACTAACATCAGGCTGAGAAATTACATTAATTGAAATAAAGAACGTTAAAGGCGCTGACGAAGACTCGCGTCTGGTGCATTGTCGTGGGTTCTGCTGCTGTCAGATGAACAGTTAATCGTGGTTCTTAACTTGTATGACATTTTAATTTAGTGTTTCTGGTAACGAAAATAAGATATTTTTGTGAATCTCACATTGGAAAAAATGTTAATTAGAAATCTCTTATGACATTTATGTCAACAATGTATTCACAAAACAAATAACAAAATGCAGTAGGTATTGCAGTTTCCTATAAATTAAGCGTTTAGTGATGTGGCCAACCACGAAATGGCGCGTAAAACTTTCGTCCAATGTAAAACATGGGCGTTTGTCCTCTACAGATGAATGCTTTGTGATATGATCATCGCCAGAGGGCGACAGAAGGAATCATTTCCTGATATAAATTATGAGGACAGTGCCGGCTTCAAATTTTTACATGCTATGCCAAAACTGGTTGTGAGTAATATGTCAATGAGTTGTTACCAATTTTCGGCAAAAATTAGAGGGGTATCAGCAGCGTTATGCCGTGTCCCACTTGAACGCGATTTGCGCAGTGCTGGCGGTGCGTTGCGTCAAAGTGGGAGCGTAAACTATCAAAAACATAAAAAGATTTCATTTTGTCCTTACTGGAAAATAGATTTGTGCGATTGTGGCGATTTTGTGTTAACGCTTCTTTCAATTGCTTTGTTTTAGCCTTTATTTTAAAACTGTCACATTGACGTTTCGCAGCGCCAGCACCGCTGTAATCGCGCTTACGTGGGACACAGTCTAACGGTCAGCATCTCTACAACATACTTTTTTTTTAAACAATTTTGCAGTTCAGTGTCTGTAAATATAACATACCCTATTTATATTTTTTTATTCTACTAAATATCCGATATCCTTTTATATGGATATATATTGTTTTATGTTAAAGTGTTAACTTCTATTTCATCGTAGAGCACTGCAGCTGTTATATTTCAGAATTTTTCCGCGCAAGAAAGATCCTGAAGGCGTTTTTGCTCGGCAAAGTTATTTTGTTCTTTTTCTTATCGTAATAACCTCTATTAATTAAAGCAATTAATATTGCATCATCTCCGCCTGAAATTCGACTACCAATTCCAATTTATTAATGCAAAATTTATGCAGATAAGCCTCTGCCCGAAAAAGAAATTTCCAACTCCGAAAACATTTCAACAAAGTTGAGAAACAATTTCCAAAGATCAAAGAAAAAACTTGACGACTGCTCTGCCCCTTTTTAAAAGAACGAGAGAACGACGACGCTCTTTTGTTTTATAATAGACTTTCGCTCTGAAAATATTTTAAATATTTAATTAAGAAAGCTGATTGAAATATTAAGGTTTCTACATCGTTCAAAGTATTTCTTGGCGTTCAACTAGCTCGTACAAAAGACCTGCTTCAACTCGAATTAATGCTTTGTTTTCTCTCTGCTTTTGCTTCCTTGAAACTTGAAGCAGAGATAACTCTGGAATATCGAGGTGCATTCAAACAAAGTTTTTCTCTCGTTTCGAGAAAGCAGACCTGGGGGCGGTGTTGTTGAGAACTGTAAACTACTGGATGTTGTTCGGAGTTTTAAATCCGTGTAATGGATGGAATGATATAACTTGTTAAATCACAATTTTTTTAATAGAAAACAAATTTGTTAGTTAAATGCCAAAAATTGATAAACATAGAATATAATAATTACGTTTTTTGTTGTACTGTTTCGAAAGTTTTTTTTATTAATATTTGTGTGTGTTTTATATGTATTAGTTTTTAACTTCTTCTTGTCTCTTGTCTGAAGTACGGGGTCAGCAGTTTCCATTGTGATTGTGTCTTGGCTATTATTGAGGTTGTTTAATATATTCGACATATGTTTTATGTTGAATGAAGCATGTTATTATAGCCCCACGTTGGGCGCCAATAATAAATTGTGTACAACAAAGATGTTTTTTTATAGTCCAAAGGTACACTTAATTTCTATAATTTACAATTGATACGTATAGACAACCGGCTCTGTCAGAATTACTATATAGACTGACTGTCAAATGTCTAAATTTAATAAATGGTTGTATAAGTTAAACGATGAATATTGTAAATTTTAATATAGTGGTTGGTATTGAGGCAGGCATAATGTAGATATGTTCACATAATAACAATTCAGTTTTAATTACCTAGAAGAGAATGAAGAGAAATAATACTCAACTGAATAGTCACATGGAACTTAGACCATGTTTTTATAATACCTTGTACGTTAGCAATTCATTTTTTGATCCCGTCAACGATTTTCTTTGAATTATTACAACTTATACTTATTTATTGAAATTGATCATTGCTTCGTAGAGACAGGTCTACAGGAAGATATAAAGAACGGAATAAGAATAAGTGCGTGCTGGACAGAACTATCTAGAATAGGAAGGTTACTAAGTGGGTATATACCTGATTTGTTATTAACAGTTCTTCTTTTGTGACTCATATAATAGCTAATGAATTTTTTAAATAAGGTAAAATCTCCAAAAAATCAATCTGCAACTAATACTAATCAACGAATGAAGAACAAACTATAAAAAACTATTAACGGTACACAAACGAAAATATTAGGACATAACAGAAACACCTGTTCAAGGAGAAGAAATTAGAATACACTGAGAGGATGCAGAGAAAGCCATAAACGAAGTAATGGAAATTTTTGCAGGATTGGGAGGAATAAACGCTGAACACCTGAAGAATGGAACTTTAGTTAAGACAGTGTTGTTGCTCATCTCCCATATTTATTAAAATTCATATTGCGAAAGCTCTAGGTCAATGGAACAAACTTAATGGTAATACATGCCTTTACAATCTCCAATTTGCGGACGATGTTGAGCGACATGTACACCGAACAGTTGGCGTTATGGTATGGCCTGCTATTGCTCATGGAAGTAGGTCACCTTTATTACAACATGACAGCGCAACGTTATCTCAAAGAAGTAGTGGAGCTGTATATACTCACTTAACTTTAATCGGCTCATAGATTCCATATTTCAACAAGATAATGCCTGGTTAGTTTAAACCATAGGTAAGAGATTTATATATGTATATAGATAGGCAACTCTCCGTGCAAAATACGTTCACTAGATTACAGCGCTCAAGTGAGTGATTGAAAAAACATACAGGGCGGGAAAATTAAACACGGGTTAATATTAAATACATTGCATTTTTTAAATTCTTAGTCATCCTGATTTCTGACTACATCTTTTACCAAGATGCAATCAGAAATGCAGGATGACTAATTATTATGTTTAAAATTCTATAAAAGGAAAGGAAATACAATAGTAAACAGTCTTTATTGAAGGTTACATAGTTTGTCTTTAGTCCAATCGACCTTTTTTGATCCATTCATGATCTTGACTTAAACAGTTCTTAGAAGGTGAGATGGCCTCCTGATATCTAAAAATTTATGATACATTAAAAATATAATTAAACTGTAGTAATATTTTTACCTCTTGTATTTTTTGATGTTGATATATTTCCATGCTCAAAATTAGCAGCAGGTGGTGTTTTTAATTCCCTCAAAGTAGTTGCAAAAGATAAATCTGAGCAAATCTTATCCTATTCACTTTCCAAATCAGGGTTAACCTTAGTTTTCTTATCTAAGAAATTGTACAATAATGTACTGTACTGACATCAAAACTATTATGAAATAAATTACCTACCATGATTATGAAATAATGAAGGAATGGCACCAAATTTCAATTTTGATTTCCTTTTTGTTAAGCCCTAACAAATCTTGCTTTCTGAAGAAAAGTGAGCATCACACACTCTAAGACATTCAACAGTTTACTGCTATTACCCAAATTTGAAGTGCTGCAAATATATTTCTTTTATTATACAAAATATAAAGATTATTTAGTAAATACAGTTACATAAAAACAGAAATTAGAAACTGAAAATACCGGTAAATTTATAAAAACAACACAGACCAAGTTTATCTATATTTTCACAAATAAGTAGTTTCTTTATTTCTCAATGTTTGTCCTTTATTGTCTATATAAAAGTAAGAGATAAATATATTCATGGACACAATCCACGCAACCATTAATAACCATAGAGGTATTATACGTAGAGTGAATTAGGTATGGGCGTTACTGTAAGTGGCAGTGTAATAACAATAGAAAGAGAAAGACAATATCAGGGTGAGCTTGTATGTCTCTACCCTACCAATAGTAGGAGTCACCACTGACACTGACCAATCAGGAACAAGTCACTTATTCTCTCTCTCTTTTTCATTGCTATTGCATGAATTTCTCTACTTCACGTGCTCTACAGTATTAACCTCTTTGTTAATAACAGAAAACTTATTCTATTTGTCAAATAGCGGTGAATGAATTACAGGTAGTAGGATAGTATTCCTCAAGAAAAAATAGACCACCTTATTGAATCAATGCCAAAATCTGTTGGGGATTGTATAGATGGTCATGGACAAACATATTATTAACAAACTTAATAAAAAAGATATAAACTCTTTGGTACTTCTACTTCTTTGCCAGTGAACATAATTTCCTCTCCAATAGAAGAATATATTCAAGGTGATTTGAATACGTTGGTGTCTGTTTCTAATAAACATAATCTTTATATCAACCCGTCTAAATCGTACTTAATGATTTATGGAAAACACAAGAATCTAATTGAATCTGAGTTTAAAATTTATATAAATGTGAAAAAAATAGAAGCTGTTAAAACTGCTAGAAATTTAGGTGTAGAAATAGATACAGATTTAAGATTTAAACTACACTGAAAATGTTATATCCCAACAGACAGCTTCTATCACCTAAGGTTAAGACTATATTAACAGATTCTTTGGTACTAAGTTTTTTTAATTACTGTGATACTGTTTATGGGCCATGTTTAGATAATATAGATAGCGTAGAATAGAAAAGGTTCAGAAATCATGTTTAAGATTTGCATACGGCATTCGTAAATTTGAACCAATTTCTCACAAACTCGAAGATGCAAACTGGCTCAATATGATTAATAGGCGTTTGTTGCATTCAGCTGTTATGTTTACCAAAATATTGCTTTATAAATGTCCTCCATATTTGCTAAGAAAAATGATCTCTCCCCCACCACATAAAACGGCATTATTTGAAAGGTCTTTTACTTTTAACATATATTCAGTTTATAACAAAATACCTGAAGCCCTAAAATCTTTAACACTAAACCGTTTTAAACAGAAATACAAAAAGTACTTGTTGAATCTCCAATAATTTATTTGTAATCTTCTTGATTTCATCACGTGCAACTAATTAGATTATTCGTGTATATATATTTTCTTCTTTTTTTGGTAGCATGTGGCACATTTATATTTGTTATTGTTTCTTTTTGATTTTTTATGTTGTTATTTTCGGGGCGCTGTTTGAGAAACTTTCCTAGATTGTTTTCAGCGTCCTTTTTTTTGAATTCATCATAAACACTGTTTTTTATCTATATTATTGTTATATATTTATATTAAATTGTACTTTATGGATAAATTTCAAATAAAAATTATTATTATTAATACGGTTACATTATAAATTTAGCGTTGAATAATATTTTTCTCTTTCACAATGCCTTTTTTTCTGTTTCAGGTAACACTCAACATATTGATCGTCAGCTACTAGGTAAGGTTAATTAATGGCACAATTAAATGCTTTCAGTGCTAACCAACAACGCTTTCATCACAGTAATGAAAATTATAAAGTCTCTCTCAAAAAAAGGATAGATTTCCCACACTTACCGACTGAAAAAACCCCTTGTTATTTTCGAGCCACTCATTTTTATTTCGACGCTGGCAACGCGAAGAGAATTTCACTCCTCTAAATGACGTCAATAACTGACAGGGTTTCCAGATAAATTTCCGTCATTTCCTGCATACGAAACGGCCGGCCTTTTCAATTTTTTACGTCGATATCGTCACACACACACACCTAACCTAAAATTCAAGCGAGCCAAGCTACCTACGATGCTTGTTATATTGAAAAAGTTTTTTCGCGAAAAGGTATACGTCGGCGATATTCCGAAAGGCCTGAGTGAATTTTGGCGCCCCGTTAGAAAGAACGAATATGTGTGTGTGTGGAAAGAACTTATATATTTTTTAGGTGTCAAAGTTTCGACGGTAAATCACCCTCTTAGTGTAGGAAACGGAGAACGTCTTTTTACATGCGAGATTTTCAGTTCGTTAAACTCGGAATGTATGTGCGCTGCGCTGAATTGTAGTGGTGTCGGGCGTTTAGATTTTGGAATTGATATTGGTTCCATTTCGAATAAATAGGAACGAGGTGAATCAAACGGTCCAGTCGATGCCCCAACTGCAGCTTAGTTTCCCTTAACGAGGATTTTTTTCATTGAAATCGTCAAAAATAGGGAAATTTTGAAAAAACTGTTGGTTACCCCGAAATTTATTTGTAAATGTTTAGTTATTTCCATGAAACAATAACCAAATTAAAACACTGAGCTTTTAGTGGGGGGTAACGCCAACTGGCCAATAGAAACGACTTATTTATACAGTGATGGGCAAATGTGTGGAACTAAGCAAATATCTCTGGAATTATTAGAGATATCAAATTGAAATCTGGAAGGTGGATACTGCAGTAGATTGCCTATTTGTTTCCACATTTTTTTACAAATTTGAACTTCCTGTTTTACCGGAAGTAATGTCGATTTTAAAATTTGCAATGAAACACCCTGTATAGTATTTTAGTTTCTGATGAAACATTTTATTGCGAATACAAAAATATCGGGTTTGATATTGTTTACTTCAATACCTACCGAGATATTAACAGAAAAGTAATTAAGGAAAGGAAAAATCTAATATCCATTAAAGAAATACATAATCATAATTATTAACTAAATCAGAGTGATTTTCAAAACATTGAAACTTAACTAAACTTAATGTATTAGATGTTCAAACTGAGCACCGTTTACTTCTTGACAATAAGCAAGTCGGTTTTTAAATTCTCTAGTAACATTAGCTATTACTTCTGGTGTAATTATCTGGATGTCTTGAGTTATTCTTGCAGCTAATTCTTGCAAATTATTTGGTCTATCAACATAAACCTTAGACTTTAAGTAACCCCACAGAAAATAGTCTAGTGGATTAAGGTAGGGCCTTCGTGCAGGCCATTCATAAGTACCCATTCTTCCAATCCATTTGTGATGAAATGTCCTATCTAAATGATCTCGAACAATGCGAGCGTAATGGGGTGGTGCTCCATCCTGCTGAAACCAGATAATATTTGGTAATTGTCCATTTACCTCCAATGCCGGAATAACTTGTGTCTTCAAGAGCTGTAAATACCTATCTCCGTTTAAAGTTTCTTGTAGGAAGAAGGGTCCCACGATTCTGTTGTTATAAATGCCGGCCCAAACGTTCAATTTTTGGGGATGCTGTGTATGAGCCTCTTGTACCCAATTAGGATTACTTTGCGACCAGTAGCGGCAGTTATGTCGATTAACCGTACCATTTAAAAAAAATGTAGCTTCGTCTGAAAACACCACATTTCTTATAAAAGTATTATCACGGTTACAAATATCCATCATCGTTTCACAAAATTGCAAACGTCTGTCGATATCGTCTTCGGAGAGTTCTTGAACGAGGAGAATTTTGTATGGATGATATTTTTCTCGCCTTAATATTCTCTCTACTGAACGACGGCTAATTCCATGCACATTGGCGAGGTCGGTAGTGGATAAGTGAGGATTTTCTTCCAAAGATATAGCAACATTTTGAGCTATACCTTCATTACTTGCAGTTTTTAACCGTCTACTTTTTGGTCAATTGCTAACTGTTCCACTTGTGTCGTACCTTCGCAAAGTTTTCGTCATTACTGAACGGGATATTTCTGTATTCGGATGAACAATGTTAAAAAGGTCACAAACTTCTTGATGCGTCCTTTTCCTCTCCCCATACCCAATCATCATTAATATTTCTATTATTTCTCTTTGACTTAATTCGGCCATTTTACGATCAAATTAAGACAATACAATCTTTTTACGTTCAAATAAAAAAAAACTAATAACTTATTTTGACAACTACTGTCACTTCTGCAATGAATTTCATGGACTACTAAACTTGATTTAGATTTAATTTGCGCCTGATTTAAACAAACGCACGTGTATTCGACTATGAAACAAGCAGTGCTGTTACGGTATAATGCCACCGATTGGCCAATAGAAATACAAATCCTTACCCAGTGGTTTGTTTATAGCAGGCGTAAATGAAATCTGAACCGAGTTTAGCTACCATCGAATTTTTCCTTTGCTTAATTACTTTTCTGTTAATATCTCGGTAGGTATTGAAGTAAACAATATCAAATTTTATAATCGATATTACTTCCGGTAAAACAAGAATTTCAAAATAGTAAAAAAATTGGAAACAAATAGGAAATCTACTGCAGTATCCACCTTCCAAATTTCATTTTGATATCTCTAATAATTCCAGGGATATTTACTTGGTTCCACACATTTGCCATCACTCTATAGGGGTAACGGGTGGGTTGGAACAAATTCATTTAAAATTCAAGAGTTGTTTTTTTGAAAAAAACACTCGGGCACGTCGGTTTTTTTTGGACTGCGGTTTTTGTGATGATAAACTCATTTTTACAGGGTAGACCAGAAATAAATTGTCACCATCAACTTCATTTTTTCAAATGGAAACATTTATTTTTGATTTTATTTTTCTGCATAGAATTCTAAATATTTTTCATGTGCAATGTCCTATACCGACAATTAACAGTTAAAAAAATACATTTATTTCAAAATTGAAGAAAAAAAACATTAACATATCAAATTAAATGTTCAAATTATTGACCATTATCTTCCTTACAATACCTAAGATGGTTTTCAAATTCTCGTAACACTTCATTTAGCCTTGTAGCAGGATTCGTTGTATTTAGGCCCTGATTCTATTCTTTAATCCTTCGAGATTTTTCGGCTTATTGAAGTAGATTTTCGATTTCACGTAATCCCCAAAGATAAAATTCTAACGGGCTTAAATCTGGAGATTAGCTCGTCATTAGATATTACCTCTCCTTCCAATCTATCTATTTGGGAAAATATTGTCAAGATAATCTCGCATTGTTTGCGAATAGTGCCTGGCGCTCCATCCTGTTGAAACCATACCGAATCTGCCAGTATATTGGGGTTCTCACCATTCGGGTTATGTTCTGTTAAACAGGGTATTATGTCATTTTGTAATAGGTCTAAATACTTTTCCGAGTTAAGTGTTCCCTCAATAAAAAAAAGGACCCACAATTGAAGTACCCAGAATTCCGGCCCATACGTTAACTTTCTTGGAAAACTGTGTAGGATTTTCCATAATCCAATGTGAGTTTTCCTGATGCCTAATATGGAAAATTTTGCTTATTTACAGAACCATTTAAACAAAATGTTGTGTATTCGGAAAAAACTATCTTACTTGAAAAGTGCTGGTTGGCATTGCATCTATCCATCATTATTTCGCAAAATTATACTCTCCGGTCCAAATCATCTTCAATAAGTTCCTGAACTTAAATGAACTTTGTATGGGTGCCATTTATTTCTATGCAAGCAACTTAGAACAGAAGATTTACTTATTGACTGTTCTGCGACTATTTGTCTAGTGAATTTTGTGAGGATTTTCTTGTAAATCGGGCAAAACATTTAATTGCATATCTTCTGGAAAATGTTTGGTTTTATAATTGTCTCTTACGTGGCTCAATTCTAGAAACTTTTTTTCTATTTTACTAACTACCGATCGTGTAATAGACCGCTCCGGGTACTTCACATTAAACAATTCGCAACCTTCAGCTTGTGTTCGAGTTCTTTGGCCATATCCTACCATCGTCAAAATTTCTATTCGCTGCTTTTCAGTTAAACGTGCCATACTTTGAAACTTTGCAACTGCACTTGACAGCTACTTATTTGAAGTACAATTATAGTATAGTTTCTATGGAAATAAACAAGTGTTAAAAACTCTAGTATTAAAAAGGGTTTCCATTTATGCGATTAAAATACCGCCAATAATCATAAAAACCAGATGTAAATAAATAGGTTCAAACCAACAAACACATTATTTTTACCGTTGTTTACTTAACTATGTAATTTTTTTAAGTACTGTTAATTTTCGACATAGGACATTGTACCTAAAAATATTAAAAAATAAATGAATTTGAAAAAATGAAGTTGATGGTCGTGATTTATTTCTGGCCCGCCCTGTATAAATGAGTTTATCATCACAAAACTGTAATTTTACGATTTTTAATGATTTTCAGTGGTATTTTGTAATTCAATTTAAATTTGAAGTATTAGCGAGATAAACCAGCTTCGGATTCTGATTCAACACATCGAAATACATAAGAAATAGAGTTGATTAAATGGGAGATTTTTTTTGTTGCTTATCTGCAATTGTTTAGGATTTTCTGCCATTTTCAGTGTTTTTTTTACAATTTACTCAAACTCTGGAGGTGTAGGGGTCAACCTTTTTTGTTACTTACTAACAAAATCCTGTATGTCTTAATTTCATCAAACAAATGGTAATCATGAACAAGATGAGGACATTTTTACTTCAAAAGATGTCAAATAGGGAATTTTTTACATCCATCAAAGGAATTTTTGCTCTGAATGGTTGGGAACACTGGGTGAAGTAGCGTGTAGAAATAGAAAATGTTGCTCCATTGAAATTTAGCCAAATGTGATTGGTTTACTTATTCTAATTACTTTGGATACAAAGAAGTTATACAAACTGATTGTAAAACTTGTAGAAAAACTTATATAGAGGAAAATTTCCTGTCGTTTTTTCTAAACGCAGGTGACAAAGTTGGGAGGTTTACATAAATATATACAAGATTTATTCTATTGGCCATTTTGAATTTTAATACAAACTGAGCCGCCTAGTGGTCGAAATTCGAACGTAAAACACTAAATTTTGATCATTGAACATTCTTGAGGTTTTGTTTATCAACGAGAATATCTCTATAGTCATTACAACAAATTATTTATTTGGTGTTTCTTTCTCTTGCTTAGCTTGTATTTGTTTACTGCTGTACATTCTTTTCCGGTTTCTTTACTATATCCAACTTGTTAATCTCTGACTCCATTTTCTGTGTTTTTTCTTGCCACAGGTCCGACCCATAGGCAACTTGAGCAATGCTGCCCTCTATATAAACATTATCCCTATGAAACCTATCTCACTCCTGAGCGCGCAACATGCTTACCCAAGAGTACTTGAAAAAGTTTCATGTATTTAGAAAGAGCCTAGTTGAGTAGTGCAATGATGTTACACTGGTTGGCAATCGTGTCGTACCGGTAAATGTATTTTTTTTAAGCTTGTCCTCTGTACTTTCCTATAAATTTCTGGAGATTGCCTTGAAACTTTGCTGGGTTTTCGGAACAGCTCTTTATATCACATATCTCTTTGAAAATGAAGGCAAATATTTATGAATACAATATTTGAGTCCAAGATTTACTTTTCATTACTATCTGTCCCTTGTGTTATCTAAAAGTTAATTTAAAACTGCAATATTCTTATTCAAGAAAAGGATAAGCAAACGTTTTTAGAGCTCACCGTTATTATTCACAGATAACTAACATACATTATTTAAAGTGGCAATGACTACAGCCGAAACCGTTAACACTGCTAAAGAATTATATGGAAACTCAACTGAAAACTCCTGTAAGATAACGTACCCAAAAGTAATTTTCGACATCCCCTAACGACTATTACATCGCCGACCGATGTTATCTCCCCCTGAAATGTGCCATAGTCGGAACGCTGTTCTGCACTTCTTGAATATGATTTTTTCCATGAATAGGAACAACTAACACTATCTCATTGCAAATTCACACCGCCTTATTTTGTGGGTAACGAAACTTTTACCCCACATTGTTTTTGACTGTAATTGTTGCGGTCTTTGAAAAGCTAAATACATATATAGCGAAATGCAGGGTATCGCGCTTAAATATGCAAAAAATGATTCGAATACGTGAGTAGAACTTTGTCTTCCATATAAGTTTATTCTTTAATCCGCAAAAAGTTAGGCAAATTCTCTGACAGGAATGCATGTCAACAGATTTTGACGAAGGGGGGGGGGCGATTACGCGATCCAATGAGCGTGACCTGACCGGTTAAAGGTATAAATACGACGAATCTATATATAAATATTAGTTCATTCATTAAATAAAATATAATAAAAATTCATTATTTACGTCAATAATGTCAATACCAAACAAATGATTGTGCCGCTGCCGCCAGACTCAAACCATTGAGTAATTATATATAGACAGACCAATGTTATTATATACTTAGAGCATGTACTTCTGGAGGTGGCATGCAAGCGTTGTTATTGTTTAGTGGGTAAAGTAATCGTTGAATATCATAATTATACAGGGCGATTCCAGATATGTTAGAAATATATTTTTTAATGGGTTGCACATATGCAGTTGCATATTTAGGGTGTTTAAAATATAGAGTAGAGTGCAATTATAACTAATAAAATAATTATATAGGGAAGCCCATTAGCGGTTGAATTTACAGGGTTCTTGGAATAGAACGTGCATATACAGGGTGGTGCAAAAAATATATAATAGATGGATATACAGGTAATGAGGATTTTAATGTTAGAGAATTGAGTGCAATTATAGCTATACTTTAGAAAAATAAATATGTAAGCCCATTAGCAGTTGAATATATTAGTTAAGAATTACGAATTTGATATAAAGAGGAATTAGATATCTGATAAAAACTTGAATTTCGTTAGAAAAGGAAATGATTTATAGAGTAGACCACACGAAAAGTTCCATATATATAATGATTTGTAATATTCGAGGGCGGCTAGTATATGAATTTCCCATCATTACAGAATAGATAATATAAAAATTTCATAAACAAAAAGAGTAAATATGGTGGGTGCTATAGGCATGTGGCATATAGACAGAATGGTTTACCCGGTGGTTGAAAAATGTTAAAAAATTATTATGTGTGGTCCATAAGCAATTCCATGCATGTTGCATAATCAGGGTGGTGGAGAAATATATAATGAGATTTCTTAAGAATCAACTATTATAATGGACGGATTTTAATAAATGTTAAAGAATTGAGTGCATGTTGCATAATATAGCTATACAGGGGTGTTAGAAAAATTAAGTCTATAAATTATGTAGGGTAGCCCACTAGCAGTTCAAATTATTTGTCATCATTAAATTAAAAACGAATTACGAAACTTTGAGCACAAATAAAATTCTATGATATTAATAATCTGAAAAAAAAAAGAATTTCGTTGACTTATTTGTAGAAAGGCGAGATGTAAGACCGACCATCTAGGATTTTCGAGGAAACTATCACCCAGAGGTTCCGGCAATCACAAGTGGATTAAACAACCGTTCGTTCGAGTCATTGCTGTTCTCCCTAAAGTCCTTAGGTCTATAGGAATGTATTTCACGAACTATAAAGTTTTCATGGGTACTCGTCGTCCTGGCAGATGAGAATATTGACACAATTGGTCGAATGGTTCCCGGCCAAAATTGAGCGACAGCTAGTTTTTGTAATTCTCTCAAGAGCTTTATCAATTTGTTTTGTACGATTTGGGCAGAGGTGAGGTCATGACCTCTATGAGCCCTCTCGCGCCCCGTGTGTATAACGGCACTTTGCGCCCGTGACTCACCAAACTAATGAGACTGTACTTTGTTAAATTTTTTAATTTTCTGATATCATCTCTTTGTAATTATTACATTTCTTTTTCGGTTTGTGGACATAGGTGAAGTTGAGGTTTCTAAATGTGGTGTGGAAGCTGGTATGACCACCATATTTCGTTTATTATTTTTACTGGGTCCAGCTATAACTTAAGCCGATAACGACGTTTCTTTTCCGTGGGTGTCAAGGCTATTTATTGTAGAAGCTTCTTTTCACAAATGAAAAAGTAATTTAACCGTAGTACAGTACATTTAATAATCTTAAAATACATCTAAAGTAACTGCGTTACCAATACAACTGTGTTACTTTTTATGGTAACGCAGTGTAGTAGTCACGCAGTGGTAAATATTTTATTATTTTTCAAATCTGCACTGAAGGGAAAAACAAAAAAGATATATTATGCCAATCTCCAAATCTATACCTAAACATCTGTGTATGAGAATAATAATAATACAAATATTAAAAAGCTTAAAATAGTAGTAGGGTTCTCTAGTGACATCCATATGAAATTTGGCCTAGACAAATGCTGAATTATTAATATAGTTAAAGGCAAAATACAGCAGGGGCACTTCGAAATGGGAGATGGCACCTTAATTGAATCTCTGGGGGGAGGTCATACTTATAAATACCTTGGAATAAAGCAGGCTTGATCAAGCAGGCTTGATCACTTGACCATGAAAAATTACCTAACAGCAGAGTTTTTTAGAAGGACTGTTCAAAACTAATCTAAACAGTCTGTTTCATTATTATCACTTATGCGTGTTCAGTGCTCAGTTACTCTGTCGGTATAGTTAATTGGTGCAAGACTGACATTGAATAATTACAACGAAAAGTTCGAGTTTTACTAACAAAAGCTCAAAATCATGATCCAAAGAGCTCTGTCGAACGTACAACTTTGCCACGGTATGACATGTTCGTTTTTACACCACCAATATCCCTGACAGGTGAAGTTAACCTGAAAATTTCATGGTGACATTCTAACCTAGGAGTTGCCTGTCACAGCAATTATATGGAACGGCTCCAGATTCGGAACCTCTATATGTGCTAGTTTCTCCGAAAATCCTAGTTGTCGGTCTTAACATCTCGCGTCATAAAATACTACTCCATTAGGTCTATATCGGCGTTATAAGATTGTTCAAAAAGCGAAAAAATATACGAAACGCCGCCATTAAGATACCACAAGCCGACTTTTAATAAACCGAAACATCAACTACTTTTTTTTCTAAACACAATCACGTACAACTCAGAATTTCTCGACGCAAATTAATTTCGAAGTTGCTCGTAAGGGAAGGGTCACTTTGTGTCGCGAACGTTTACGGCCGGAAACAAAAACTGACGACTTCACCCCAACCGGCACCCTTCGAGCCGCTTTTTGACGTCGCGTCAACGTTACAGATAAAACCGCCGCCATCACAAATTTATCCTAGCAGAGTAATCTATAAACGCCATCTTGTATTAGTTAAAAATGTCATATCTGTTCATTGTAGTTGATGTGTACACGACAAGGAGTCATGAATATGGATAGAAATTTCCATGATGGAAGTAAGGCAAAACAAGTCGAGTGACTCCGTACGTCTGTGTCGGTACTCTGCATGTTGCTCGGCATGTTTTTTTATTGGATATTTTATCGTGAACTCCTTCACTATGAGAGCGAAAAAACGACAACGCGTATAAATCATTTTCTGTGAGACGTTTTCGGTTGAGGCAAAACCGAAAGGACAGGAAATATTGCTTGTTATTTTCCGTTAATAACGGCGGACTGCACTTCGAACGAAAAAGGCTTCAGTGTCGTCGGGTTTTGCATATTTTAAACTAGAAACTGCTTCCTATATAAGCTACAGCAAGGAAGTTATTTATGTGTATTTTAGTTCTAACTGGAGTTGTGTACCGTTGGGAACACTCAATCGAATAAATTCAATATTGAAGATATTTGACATAGCACCTAGGTGACCGAAATCGCTCGTGAATTCAAAATTTCACCAAGTTTGCCTAAGCTAATGAAAAATGATTGAACTCCTATGAATTTTGTTAAATGTGTAAATTCACAAGATACATGCTTTCATAAAAATGACTGTAAACGAAGCCAAAAATATTCATTATATTTCGTCATTACAGAAAGGCGCCATTTAATTGTTTATAACATGAGATTTACGGTTTTCCAGAAAATTAGAAAAAAATGTAAAAAGTGGACTAGAGTTCAGTGAATTTCAATGAATTTTCACTGTTCTCTCTAAACCGCTCAAGAAATTTGAATATTATAAATTGTATTCTACAAAGATATGTTCCAGCTTGATTTCGTATATTTTTCTTTAATGTAAAACTTACCATTTTTCTGAAAATCGGCAAAATATATAAAAAAAACTGTAAACATCATGGTAAATGTCAAATTTTCATGATAAATATCTAGTTTAAATGCCATGAAAGTATATCCTACAGGGTGTTTGTAATGGTTAGGTTTCGTTTGAAGTAAGTTTTGTTTTAGAGGCGAAGTTAAGTTAGTTAGTTTATCGAAACGAAAATTTGTCGGCGAACTCGTGTGTATGGTATACAGTTGTAAGTAAGTGCATATAACTATAAGTGCGTATACAAGCTGGTTGAAATAAGAGTGGAGCAAAACTATAGTTATACAGAGTGGATATTTGCGTTATAAGACGGAGAATAATTACACTTATACAAAAGGCTTTAAAAATTGCCAGAAGCAGTTGAATACACAGGATGCTTGAAATATAAGATGGAGTGTAATTAGAGACATACAGGGCAGTTTGAAAAAGTTATATAGTTTGGAACATAAGTATTTGCTTAGACAAGGTGTTTGATGTAAGGGTGGGGTAAAATTACTAGGATTCAAGGTGTATCAAAAATTTGTTACATAAGCATAAGCAGTGAGGATTTTTGAATTATAGGACGTAGGACGGAGTATAATTATAGACATGGGTTCAAAAAATTTTAGAAGCGGTTTCATATACCGGGTGGTTGAAATAAATGGTAGAGTAAAATTATAGTCATAAAATGTGGTTCAAAAAGGTGAATTTTGTTATATTGGGTAGAGCATCAGCAGTTGCATAAATGAAATACTAGACATATATGGGGCGAAGTAAAATCATTCCTATACTGGAATAATTCAAACAATAAAAATATAGAAAGAGTCAATAGTGTGGAGAGGATTAATACTTATACAGGGTGGTTTTAAAGATATCAGGACCGTTGTAATATTGTGCTGAGTTGAATTATAGTTGTACAAGGTGATTTAGAAAATGAGAGACCAATAAGTTATATAGGGTTGACTAATACACAGAAGCATATGCAGTCTGGATGCCATATAGAGTGAATTAGCTACATATATATTAGAAAGTGGAGAAAGTGGTCCAAATAATAAAACAAAGAAAATAGTTTAAATATATATGGAAAATATAGAGAAAAAATAAAAATTAGAGAGGAAGAAAGAAAGAGGGAGAAAAAGAGAGAGATACAATACACTAAAATTTTCAATTGAATTGCACCGTAAATCAGATAAAAAAGAAGATATGTGTGAAAATAGTTATTGATTGCACACGGTTTTTATTTTAAGCTATTAGAAGTAGTTTTTTTAAATAGAAAGTATTTAACTTTCCAGTTTTACTATTAGATTACCTACTAATAGTTCATTACGTTTAATTATCGTCATATTCTGATTAATATATGTTTGTTTAGACCTAAATTTTTCTTTGTTGTAATATCGTTCTTGGCGTTTATTTGTAGAATTATTGATTTGTTTTGAAAAATGTTAACCTGGTTTGAAAATTTTGGTTAGGTATCGTTTGACTTTTTACGAGTGATCGTAGCGAATAGGTAGTATGTGTAGAGGAAGAAAGAGGAGTGTTGTGTAGTTATGAGCATTTCGAATTTCGTCGTCATTTTTAACTTGTAAGGAGATAAGTTGGTATTAGTGATTTTGTCATTTTTCGGAGATTCTGATGTGACTTGTCGAAGAGTTTTGCTTGAGCAAGCAAGCAAGTCGTGCTGGGGATTCGAAGACGGAGGTTTACTTCAGGATAACTCTTTGAGGATGCAAAGTAGCCTGTAATGGATATTGGTCTGGTGAGAGTGTCATAGGAGTTTATTGCTAATGAAGAAGGCAATCCAGTTGCTGGGATCGGCCTGTTATATTCTAATTGTTTCCTTCATTGATGGTTTATTGATATTTTTGAGATATTAAAAGCAATACTATCTACGGGGATCTAGATCCATCCAGCTTAGAGCAGTCACGAGTCAAGAGGTTACTCTCGCAAGTATTCTGTTCAACAGGTTCAGATTGTTAACATCTATGCACTTAAGGCCCCAAAGGCAACAGCCGCTTTCCAGTTTTGGTTAAAAGTTAACGAGGACGTATCCTAACCTATCTTTGAGGTTTGATGCTGGTTCGAGACAACACCGAGGCGATCTAGATGATACGACAATTTTCTTTCGATTTTTAGTAATGTTATAATGTTGTTGCCGATTAGTGTTTTTTTCGAACTTTTTTGTTGTAATACAGGGAATTGTGTCAGACTTGAGTTTTCTTTGAACTTTCTTGGGGTGGTAGGCTTGATGTGGTCTAGTAGGGAAGAAGGGACAGTCAATCTACCTTTATAGCCAACAGGCTTGGCCCTTGTTTGGTGTGCTCACCTCGTCTCCATTGGAGCTACCGCTGACCTTGATGTCATCGTCAGCCTGGAAGGCCTAAGAAAAAGTGGTAAGCTTTGACGAGACAACTTTTGATTTTCCTGTTCTTTAAAATAAACAGAAATATTGTGCGAGGTTTCGTTTCTGCATTGGACTTACAGGTTTGTACGTAGTGACCAGTGGCCAATAATTACAACTGTTTGAAAAATTCTAAACGTATCGCATGGTTGGGTGTTTATAAAAAAGGAAATTTTAGGGTTTATGAGTTCTGCAAAAATTTATCATAACAATATATAACGACCAAATGGTGATCAGACAAGTAGACGTTGTCAATTATGCAGTACACTCTCAGTCGGAGTTCGCTGCGGACTATAGCTCTATTATTAAAGTGTTCCGTGTTTCAAAATCATTTTATTGAAAACCATGCTTGTTTATGCTAGACATGTTATAAGTTTCGAAGTCCATACGTTACTGCAGCTTCCTATCTAAAAACCACCCCTCATCGGTTGTTACAACTTCACCAAAGACTTTGCATAATTGTTCTATGCACGCCTGTTCATAACATTCATTAGCTTTCTCTCGATCCACATTTTAAATAAAGGCTTCGTCAATATATATGCGAGTCAGGCGCTCACAACTCATCGCCTACTAGTTTATCTATTAGCGTCTTCATTAACATTCCGAAATCCATCAGCTGTATTCAACAAACTTCATAAAGAATGCACGAGAGTACTTTGAGCCACTCTCTGAAGAGTTTTTAATTTCACACGATACCGGGAAAATTCTTCTTTCGAGTAAACTCAACTACTCGCTTTTCCTCAGTAGGACGACGAACGAGATCTATCTCTCTCTTTAATTATTTTTCCTATAATGACTGACAAAATTTAAGATCACGTTTACTAAATATTTATCTTGCACTAAATGAAAATTTATAATCTTTGTTGAAGGAGAAGGAAGGCGAACTGAACAGAGCGGCGTTCTGCGTTCATATTTTATGTTATGGCACTAAAAATTTATCGACCCGCGTCGTCTGTCATTGTCTGCACGACGGTTTCGTAAAGGAGGAAGCATTCTCTCGCTCTATCAAAAATTAATGAACTATAAGAACAACTGCACAAAAGTTGAACGTATCTGTGGAAGGACGAGCAATACAGGATGGATTCGAAAGCTTTCGAATGCATATGGAAATATTAGTAATTTTATTAAATGTATTTATTCTTAGGATAAACTCCAATTAGTCCTGTCGCTCTTAAGATCTAAGACCTTATTTAAATTTCGAGACAAAAGAATTTTAACGGACCTAGAAGTAGATCAAAGTCAACAAGTTCAAGCAACACTCTCGCATCTGTTTCCGAGTTTAGCAAAACTCTGAAAACAAATATGAAATTTATTTCCTTTCAAGGCACGACGGCAGTTTCGAGCTGTGATTTCTCATTACACTCGTCGTATAAGGTGCTTACTAGCTTCGATCTTGGAATAATTAAATCCATAGCTATCAAAAACTAACTAAATTTGGGGTACTTCAAGGCCCGGTGCTAGGACCCATATTATTTATAATTTATTCGAAATAAATAATGTTGGGACATTTATAATTTTTGGGACGACATTGCTATTTTAAATCAAGATAAAGATTGGGATGAGGTTAAAAACATTGCTGAAGCTGATATGAGTAGTTTACTATAATGCTTCAGTTATAAGAAACTAGTCAATTTTAAAAAGACTAGCTTCTTACCATTTAGTACAAGTGTAAATAACCCAAAATTTAATAAGTTATCTCTTTTATCCAACATCACACAAAATATTTAGAAATTCATATACATCTGAAATGGGACGTTAAAGCATGTTATATAAGTTTAAGTTCTTCTCAAATCTTGACTATCACCTAACATGTAAAATTCCTAAATGTTTTACAGAAAAATTTCTTAAAATAACGGTATATAAATGGAACCTATATCCCTCTGTTGCATTATATTCTGAACATAAAATTCTGGACCTTAAGGCAAATATACTTCTTAAGATCTGTTGTACAATTATACAAAAGTAAGTATGCTTTAGAATATGTAACAATTATAACACGTAAAAATCGATAATGTTTCATGTTCTAAAGCAACTAGTGCAATTGTTAGTTCACTTGTCTGACCTTTCATTTGCCAGATGACTGATTATTTGAAGTTTCCCCCTTGATATTTATTTGACATATATTAAAGTGTGCAGAAAGTAATTGGTCCATAATCTTTTGATAGTCAAAGTAATAAATTTACTTTGTGCCTACCAGAACAATAACACAAATTTACACTACTTTTAAGAAAAAAATATATTTTGTGAGAGATAGTTGTGGTTTATATTATTCTGATTTTCTGGGTCTAAAACACAAAAATTACCTTAGAATGTCACAGTTTGAAAAATCTAATAAATATTTGTGAATATGCTTGGGACCTTTGTCATAACACGAAAATTTCAAAATTCAGTGATTTAACACAAAGAGGAAAACAAAACGACGCGTAAACGAAAAGCATCAGCTTTCATTTCGTTAACTGAAAACGATTGTATGGCTAGTACCTCCGTAGAATTCAGTCGTTCCTGGCCATGATTAAGGAAGAAATTGCTAATGGTCATGTCCTTGTGACTAACCCAGTATCGGAATAGTCTATAAAGCTTTTTCTAGGTTTTCCCTTATGATTTTAAAGGGATCACACAATCAACAAAATTCTTTGATCGTAGTTTTGGAGAATACACTATCTTATAACAAAGTCGCACTTAGGAGTGATACATAAAATTCTGAAGATAACTCTGTTCAAACTCGTCCAGTTTGAAAGAAACTTTATTATTATTTGATCTTTAGAAGTATCTGTGCTGCCCTGTATATTATCAAATTAAATTCTCTTAGTATAGAAATAATATAAAACATGTTAATTTTAACAATTGACAACGGTGACTGACCTAGACCCTTTAACATTTGGAAATATATAGTAATTTCGTATATGGGGTATTATTTTCCAAAAAGTGCTTAAACATTGCATAAGAAAACTAAAAATTGTGAACGTTTTAATTTTCTTTGTTCAGCTGTGTTATTTTTTGTTAGGTTTGAAAACGTTTAGATTATTTGAAACAAACAGACTTGCTAGCAATTGTGGTGTGATTTCTAAAAAAATCAGAAATATGAAAAAATATATCAAGTTATTTACGAAATTACGTGACAAAATTAATAATAGAACAAAACCGACATCAACGGGTTCTATTGATAAAACTTGAGTAATTGACATAAATTCAACATTTATTATCGATGATTTTTTGTTTTTTAACAAAAAAACAGCGAACAATTTAGTTTTTTACCTTTACACAAAATCCACTGATAAAACCGTGTTTGCTACTATGGCCCAATGTTGAAGAGAAATGAAAAACCTAATGAATAAGCTACTCTACGCTCAACTTCGTTAATTGATTTCTTAGATAATGGAACCTTTACCCGAAATTCCAAAAAAATAAACAATCGCTTACATATTTTTTTTATTGTATAGTTGAAACATTCTTAGATCTTCTCATACCCAATTCATGTTCTAAAAATAAATACTGTAGCCCCAGTAGTTTTTGCAAAATTTCAGTCTATCCTATGGTAGACATATTTTTTTGAACGGTCATATTACCTCACCGGATGACCCTATCATAATGAATTATCCACCGTTAGAAAGTAGAAGAGTTGGTCTAGAGACCATCTCACTTTTTCAAAATTTAAAGTATAAATTCATATAAATATTGAAAATATTTGGCCATTCCGTAAAAAAATATTTGGACGAGTCCATTTGAAAAATTGCTAAGCGGTGGTACATTCTTATAAATAATAAATAATCTTTAAGCAAATTTTAATTTTAAATAGACACATATTTATATTTCTTGCATAATATGGTTTATGTAATAAATTTAGCATACCTACATTCCATTTAGCCACATATGATAATGACGGAGCAATCATAATATTACGCTAAGGCGAAGGCTACTGCAAGCGATTTTTCCGTTTGTAAATGTTTCAATAAAAGATCAACACATACATGCCTATATATCTAAAGAAATTTGGCTTGTCACTAATTAGTATTTATTAAAAAAATAACAGGAATATGAATTGAACAACATAAAAATTGCTTTGTTAACTAATTGAAGAATAACATCTTATGTCTTCTATTGTTAACTATTATTAATTTGTATTAGCTTTTCATTTTTATATAATAATAAAATATGAAATATACTGAAAGTGTAAACAAAGGAACCTACTATTATTTGCTTATGTTTAAAAAAATCAGTAAATAGAGAATGCAAATTTTCGTTTTTTATTTAAATTTAAAATAAGCCTATTAAAAATGATTGCTCCATCGTTATCATCAGTGTCTGTCTAAATGGAGTTTAGGTATACCATTTTGCTAAATTCATTACATAAATCCATATTATGCAAGAAATATAAATATGTCTCTGTAAAATTTAAATTTGCATTAAGATTATTAGTTATAAGGATATAGTACTACCCCTTAGCAATTTTTCGAATGGACTCGTATAAATAATTTTTTAAGAAATGGCCAAATATTGTCAATACTTATATATATTTATACTTTAAATTTTAGAAAAGTGAGATGAGGGGTCTCTAGATCAACTATTCTACTTTCCGACGGTGGTTTATTCGTAATGATAGGGTCATCCGGTGAGGTAATATGGACGTTCAAAAAAATATGTCTTCCATAGGATTGACTGAAATTTTGCAAAAACTACTGGGGCTAAAATTACTAATGTTTTTAGAATATGAATTGGGTATGAGAAGATCTATCGCTTCAGTTAATAAGTATGTTTCAGCTATAAAATAAAAAAATATATAAAAGCGATTGTTTATTTTTTTGGAATTTCGGGTAAAGGTTCTATTATCTAAGAAACCATTTAACGAAATGTTCGTATAGTCTCTCATTTTGTCGGTTTTTCATTTCTCTTCAACATTGCCCATAGTAGCAAACACGGTTTTATCGGTGGATTTTGTGTAAACGATAAAAAACTAAATTGTTAACGATTTTTCGTTGTTTTTTTTTGATAAGAAACAAAAACGCATCCATAAAAAATGTTGAATTTTATGTCGTTTGGTCAAGTTTTATCGTTAGAACACGTTGATGTCTGTTTTGTAATCCTACTAATTTTGTCACCAAAAGGTTTTTATCCTTAAATGACCTGAGCTAATATTGCTTTAGCCGATTTAACGAATTTAAATCCTTATTTCTTTGTGGTATATGTATAAAACTGGCAATATGGTGCCGATTAATGACAGTAGATGGCGCGTTTTCGATGTTGCGTCGTGCCAACAAGTAATCATTTATATACTGTTTTTAAAGAGATTGAATTTACATGTAAAATACAAGTATTAGTAACCACCAACTTACAGTATTTGACGCCACTGAACACAACATTTTTTTTAAATTGTCTGTAAAATATGTATTTAGGTAGTTGATATCTGTCAATAGCCTCAAGACATTTCTACTATATTGTGGATGTATTCGGTACCACCCTGTATAAAGATGGCGTGTAGAATGTCCTCGCAACTTATTCAACTACTAATGTTTATCTGGTGAAGTAAAAGACAAACAACTATGAACGTTGTTTGGGTTCCAAAGCATTATATTTTATGACATAAAAATTTATCGACCGCTGTCATTATTTGTGGAGCACTTCGTGGAAGAGTAAAGCATTTCCTTGTGGATTTAGGAAAAGAGAGTAATGTAGGTGACCTGAAATGTGCATTTACATTAATGTCGTGCTGTAAGAGCGGAACAATGTATCAGTCGGTCATCTTTCGAGCTTTATTGTTGGAAATTGAATTAGGAAGTTGTTTTGACTTTGAGCTGACCTAAATAACGTTGGAACTTCGTTCATATTTGTACGTCACCGATGGAATTATGGAGAGAATAATGTACGATTCCATTTGGAGAAATTTATGTGATAGCTCTCAAAAGTTTAAATGGTTACTGCAAAATTTTTGACGTCTGTCCGCGTATGTCTGTCTCATTCGTATATTCCATTGTTGTTGACTTATTCTGTAGGAAAATTGCATTTTATTTCTAAAATTAAATAAATAAAGCTTTATTATCCAACAGTACCAAACTATTAAGGGGACACTATTGGAGTATCCATTAGGGTGTTTTTTTCAACTTTTGTTTTTCGGTCCCACCATGAAATTTTGTTGGAAAGACTCAAAAAAAAATCCCTCAAAGCTTGAGATCTTAATATTAATATTAAGTGCTCGACGGAGACTTGTAAAGATTTCCCATTGAAAAAACTCTGATTTTTAATTTTTAAATTTCTATAGCTCAGCGGGATTTCATGATATCACCTTGACTAAAGATAGATATGTTTCAGAATTGAACGCTCTACAAAAGTGCCCATTGCGGCCAAGTCGTAACTCACACTGGCGAGGTAGTAGGTAGGTACTGGCTACTAAACCTGACTTAACGAAATTCACATGATCGCAGTTTTCTCATAAATGACAAGATCTACAAGAAAAATGTAACTAAGGAAGTTGTAGTATATTCAATTTCCTACAAAAAGGGTTCTATGAACCGAATCGCTAAGATCAATATTTAGCGAGATATTAAGCCTTGAATTGATTTTTCTGTGATTTTTTTAATACGTTTGAATCAATTATTGGTGAAAATGATGCGATTCAAGGCTTAATATTACGCTAAATATTGATCTTCGCAGTTCGGTTTCTAGGATATTTTTTTAAGGAAATTGAATATACTATAACTGCCTCATTTACATTTTTCCTGTAGCTCTTATTTAGTTATTTACGAGATAATTGGAAAGAAACGCGAATTTCGTAAAAAAATCAGGTTTAGTGCTCCGTACTACCTCCGCCGGTGTAAGTTACGACTTGGCCGCAATGGACACTTTTGTAGAGCGTTCAATTCTGAAAAATATCTGTCTATAGTCAAAGCGATGCAATGAAATGCCGCAGAGCTATAGAAATTTAAAAATGAAAAATCAGAGTTTTTGCGTATTTTAAATGGGAAATCTTTACAAACCTTGGTCGAGCTTTTAATATCAATATCAAGGTCTCAAACTTTGAGAGAATTTTTTTTGGGTTTTTACAACAAAATTTCATGGTGGGACCGAAAAAAAAACACGAAAAAAAAGTCAGCTTAGTAATCATAAAAAACAGCTAGCAAATAGTAGTAAAACAGAGCAAAAGAAACAAATACTCCATTACTGAGATAACAAATAACAAAGTTACAAAGATAAACCAAACTTATAAACTAAATAAAGCGTTGGCTCTACTCAAAATAGACAAAGAGTCTACATCAATATCACATTTCCTACACATACTTTGTGTCATACAAAAAACATGCTTAAATTGGTATTGAACGATTACGCCTAACACTGGATCTCTAAGCTAAACAGGAGCCACATTGAAATTAAGCAAGTTCACTGCTTCTATTTTATTACGCAGAAGCTTGTATAGGAGAGTTAGTCAAAAAATATTAGACGCCTGAGTTCCAAAATTTCCACATTAAACCAGTACACATAAATTGCTTATTAACTCTTCTCTTGGGATAAACTCCACACTTTTTAATGCTAACTTCTGATAATTGTAAAATGGTTTCCACACGATCGAGGCATATTCTAGCCTAGAGCGAACTAAAGAAAAATAAAGTACTTTCGGAGCATCTATCCCACGAAACGATTTACAATTCCTGACAATAAAGTCATAATTTACTAGCTTCGACAAATTTAAGCTAGATTTGTCCATAAAAATTCAGCCTTGTATCAAACCACACACCAAGATCCTTAATTAAAGTCGTGCGTGGAAGCATTGCTCATCATATAATTAAAATGTAGGCAAGCTTTCTTCTTAGACACATTCAAATGTAGATTATTCTGCAAGCACCAATCACTATCAGCATTATTATTTTCTTGTAGAAAATAGCAATCATCAATACCTGTAATCCCTACAAACTTTTTTAAATCGTCAGCATATAATAAATTGTTATACTTTAGCCTACTTGTTAAGTCATCACTGAAAAGAAGAAATAGCAGAGGTCCCATATTTGACCCATGAGGAATTCTTGGCGTAGTAATGTATTGGTTTGATTTAAATCCATTCTGTTGTCAAAATAAGAATTTAAAAAAGTAATGAGTTGACTGCCGAATCGAAATTTAGCCAATTTACCAAGTAGAATACCGTAATCCAATTTATCAAAGACCTTTGCAAAATCGGTATAAACAACTTCCATTTAACTTTTATTATCTAGACATTCCGCAAGGTACTGGGTTATAATAGTAAGAAATTTGATTACATATATTTGGATAAATGTGATCATAAACAATCATCTCAAAAACCTTAGAAAAGTTCGTTAATATAGATATTGGCCTATAGTTCTCGATAACAGATTTGTCTCCGGATTTAAATACCGAACATATTTTAGCTGATTTTCAAGTAGAGAGAAACGTCAAGGATCTTAACGATATGTTCTATACAAAACCGAGAGGAACATTCAGATCTCCAGCACACTCTTTAATAAGGAAAGACAGAACACGGTCATTCCTCGATGTAAATTTATTTTTCAGCTTCTTCATGGATTGAAACACAGTTACCTTGGAAATAGTTAGTTATTCCAAATTTACGTGTGTGATGATTGGGCCAACAGAGCCAACAACAGAGTTAATGATGAGACTGGACTGCCCAAACAATTTCCTTCACAAAGGTACATTACACAAATAAAAGAGAAAACAGAACCCGGCATAGGGTCCTATTGGCGGATTTTGAGGTTAATTTTATACGTGATATGGGTCTAATTAGCCAACGTGGATTTATGTTCGATCCGAGATATGATGTTCTTCGATTCCTAAGCGAGGAATTATTATTCCATAACATTGATAAGGAAATCCTTAATCAGACGAGCTGAACAAATTATTCATAGACAGCTAGAAATAAATTTTGGGATATGTGTTGTAATGGTGGAGCCCGTACAGTTTGCTCATGACTGCTTAACAACGATAACAACAATATCTAACAACGATAATGAAATTGCCAAAGGTAAAGATGTAGATTTTTTGAGGCTGTAGACAGTAGTAGACACCATCATCAATTGCGAGGACAGACAGATTGTCAACCATTGGACACAGCTTACACCAGAGGAACAACAGAAGTCCAAGCGAATCTTGTGTCACTAGAAAATTCTTAATAGTCAAGATGGTACCATTGTACGTACAGATATCATCCAGCACAGAATAGATACTGGAAAGGCAGTTGTGGAAAATATCGAGTCGGTGCTACAAAACGGGGCCATCCATCAGTCTGTGGTTCTCCACACTAACCTCAAGATTGGATATCGGCAGGTTGGACTACACGAAAGCGACAGAGAAAAGACAACTTTTTTTACGAGTAAATGACTGTTTCAATTCATGGTTTTTGGCCTATGTAACGCTCCCGCTAGCTTTGAAAGGTTAATGGAGTATGAATTTATCAGCTCTGTTTACTAATTAAAGCTATCGCCAAAATAGTGATACGCCCAGTAGCGCAAATACTTGTAATCATATCCTTAGTCATTTCTCAAATAAAATGAATATAATCGAAAACTGAGTCGTACATTGTAATCTATTATATATTTAGAGCTTTCTATACCCCAGCCAGCTACCCCGTTTCATAACAAAAATTACGTTTTCATATTTTCCACAGAGCCGATAGAAATTTTATTACAACATGAACATCACAACATACCAATAATATTCCAACTAACTACACACAAAATACGTGATAAAGCCTCAAAGCCATATTCAGAACTACAACAATTTAATTTATCATAATTCCACTATTACTGCGAGGTTATTTATTTGTCTGTTATGAAATGAACTCTGACGAATCAAAATTTTTTTTTTCAAATTCCATAACGCATTACAAACTACAGACATTAATCATAAATTCTATAAATAAATTGACGGGCATTTGTATAGTAATGAGGCGAATCGTTTTAACCCCGCCGTAACGGTGGAATATGTGTTTTTTATATTCGATACAGTCGTACGTGTATCGTGTATACTTTTAACAAAAATAACATCAAACCAGACTGTTTAGTTTATATTTCTTTATACAATCAGGTCGTCGACATACAAGCTCTTCCTTCATGCTAAAGTAAGCTCGAGAGGTTTATCTCGGCTAGTGTTTGGTTTAGGTAATTTTTTGTTGGTTATCGCACAAAGACCCAACATGAGATCGAGTGTAATGTGCATACATGGTAAATCCTCTTATATTATTTGAATAAGATTGTATATTTTTCTAACGATGTCTATACGTTTTGAATTCCATCGTTGTTTCTATTGTCAACGGATCTGATAAGCGATATGGTGAAAATCAATGTTGTACACTGTACGGTGGATTTACATTTTATGTTTTCTGTTTATCTTTAGCTTGTGTTAAAATCACACCTTGATAAAATATATCTGAAATTCAGCTGAATTCTTAGCTTTTTTAATGAGTATTTTTATCAGTAAACATCAGTATGTTTGTGTAAATTAAAGAAAAGCAAGTATTTGTTTGAATCGTTACTTGATTCGCATCGCATATTTTGTTTAGGAAAAATTAGGCATATGCATACATTGCTGCAATTTTTTTGTACAACATTTTATAATCACCTCTAGGAAAACGAAAAATAATTTGGTCCAGTTTCAGACAAGCAGGGAATGAGTGCATTTTCTTATATTTACCCTAATATCTTTTAAAGGAAGCGTTTTAAATTTATAAAGAATATACACTTTCATTTTCCACAAATAGACTTTTATTTTATCTGCTTCAGGACTCGCTTGAATTTTTTTTAAGAAGAATACAAATGTATTTAATTTTCTAATTTGGCCCCCAAAAATTAACATTAGAGTTTTATTTTACTAATAAACTTTCAGGGAAGCCTTTTATAATCTACTGTCTGAATTTTGAGGCTCTGTAGATTGGAAGATAAAGGGCAAAATAGGTCAAGTTTTAAATCATAAATTATTAAATCTGTTATTGAAATTATTTAAAAATACAAATAAAATATATTTTTCAAAATTTAAATAGTGTAGTTTCTAAAGTGGGAATTAAGTCGATGTTAAATTTTTTTGTTAAAATCTTTTAAACAAATGATTTAAAAATATTCTATAATTGTAATTCACATAATGAGCCTCTTATTTGATATATTACATGACGCGTTTGAAAATTGAATTTTTATTTTCCATTTAATTGTATAATTTGTCCCTAAAATTACTATGGGGATTTTCTAATAATTTTTCTTATAAATTTCAAATGAGCCCCAGTACCCCTAATTATTTTCAAAATTTTAGGTAGTATGGATTTGGAAATAAAGCCAGAAATGAATTTTTTAAATATATTTATGTTAATATCTTGTAAAGAATTAATTTTAAAAATATAAAAAATATACATATTTGTATTCCTCATAATGAGCCCTTTCATTTGATGTATTGCATGATGCGTTAAATTTTTTTTTATTTTTCGTTTAATTCTATAATTTGGCCCCAACTATTAATATTAGAGATTTCTTCGTATTTTTCCTGTAAACAAAAAAATTTGTTTCTTATAATTTTGGGAATAAAGGAGGGAATGGGGATTTTTTTTTTAATATTTTTTTAAATATATTTTAAAATATTCATTCAAAAAAAATAAAAAAAAATATATTTGTATTCGTCATAATGAGCCCTGTGATAAAAAAATATAATTGTTTCTAATGGATCAAGTAATATATCGAATATTACTTGATCCGTTAGAAACAATTATATTTTTTTATTTTCCATTTAATTCTATAATTTGCCCCCTAAAATGAATATTAGGGTGTTCTTATTTTTCCAGTAAAGTTCAGGTGAGGCGCTCTATACCTCTATTTTTTTCAAAATTTTACAACTTATGATTTCGGAGATAAGGAGGGGAAATATATATTTTTTATATTTTTGTTAATATCTTCTAATTTATTTATTTTAAAAATATGAAAAAAATATATTTGTTTTCGCCATAATGAGCCCTTTCATTTAGGTAATATATAACATGATGCGTTAGAAACAATTTTAATTTTATATTTTCCATTCAATTCTGTAATTTGCCCCCCAAAATTAAAAGTAGAGGTTTCTCCTTATTTTTCCAGTAAACTTCAAGTCGGACCCTATACCTCTAATTTTTTTGCAAAACTTCATGATTTATAGTTTCAGAGATAAGGGGGGATTGGGTAAATTTTGCTATATTTTCGTTAATATCTTATATGGAAAAAATATATTTGTGTTCCTCAGAATGGGACCTTTCATTTGATGTATTACATATGCGTTTGAAATTTTTTTTATTTTTAAATATTGATTTAAATCTATTATTTGCCCCCCAAAATTAATATTAATGGTTTCTCCTTATTTTTCCTGTAAAGTTTGCCCAACTATCTAAATTTCCTATTTGTTCAAAATTTTAGGCTCAGTAGTTTCTGTAATCAGGGGGGAACGGTCGATTTTTTTAATTTTCCCCCCCAAAAGTACGCCTGAAATCAATTTTTTCTCTTTTACAATATGTACTCCTTATCGGGTCACCAAACAATACATTCATGCCAAATTTCAACCTCTTCCGTCCAGTAGTTTAGGAGAAAATTGCTGTGATGTCACAGAGGTAGAAATCCGGAGTAATATTATACGGGTATCCGTATATTGTAGATACGAAACCCTAAAAAATAAAACTCTCTGAAAATATTCATCGACAATTCATATTCAAACGTTAACAGAAAACTGACATTAATGTCTAGATTCTGTTTTTGAATGTGGATTACACCAGTCAATAAAGCAATATTAGAAAAGCCCTAAAAAATGACAGCAACCCACTAGATTATTGTTCTAAAATAAATTTTCTCGTCCCGCCACATAATGATTTAGAATTTATGTTTTAATTACAAACCGGTAAGTTTTATGAAAAAAAAAGGTTTCTAAATAAATCAGGCTAACCAGATTTACAAGTCATTGCCTAAGTTTCTCTTTAAATTTTTGTTGATATACCCTGTATAATCCAACTTTCACTTTTCTTTCTTTGGAATGTTTGGAACGATTAAAGCCATCAAATTCTTCTAATGAAGCTGAATTTTTGTAGACTACTAGATTAATAAGCTGACTGACGGAAAAAAATGTTAAAATTGTAAAGCTTAACATCAAAATTGCATTCTTGTGACAAATATTGGAATGTATTAGCATTGTTTGAATCACTTACTTGAGATAAATTCCTGCATTCTAACCTCAAAAATGATGCAACCTGATTAATGAGTAGAACTAGGCAGAAACCGAAAATTAAAAAAAAGTTTTCAGAAAATCATCCTGATAGGGTATTTTGGGACACTAATCATGAATGTTTGATTGAGATCTTTAAATTTAAGATGGTGAAACCTATATGGCCGACCATTTTATGTAATATCATCAGAAACGGCTGCCATTAATTATGCCCGAATTTTTATAGTCAGGGTAAGCAAATCTACGAATTAGTTTTGTAAATGTGCAATTTAAATTTAAGATGGCGAAACTAATATTGGGGATAATTATTAGTGAAATCAATTTTCTGTAAATTTATATATTAAGCTGTTTTTTGAGGCCACTCATTATGAATTTGTATTTAGTTCTGCAAATTTTAAAAGAGCAGAATTTTTATGTCGAACTATTTACTTTAGCTTACAAAATAATTTTAAAAATTCAGACCATCTTTATTTAATTCCAATATTCTAAAATAGAACTAAATAATACAAAAAAATTATTTATTCTACAAATATTATATATTCTTCAGAAAACCTTTAAACCTACAAAATTCAACGAGTGCTATATTTCATAGTCAAGGTGTAATTAACTATTTTCATAATAAAAAGTTATAATATAAAACAATATTGGAAATTTTTTTAAACAATTAATTTATACCGACAATGAATCTTCGTTAATTTCAATAAAAAATAACTACTAGACTAATACGTATACGAAATATTACAACTGAGTCAAACGTCCATTCTATTCTACTACCGAAATGCTCCTATGTCTCCGCTCCCCGATTAATCTTGTAGCATTGTACGTGCATGACGCCTAGCTTTTGAAAGAAATGACGTTTTCAATAGAAGACTAGACTACTTTTTGGCTAAATGTTTTGTTTATTGGTGAATTAATTTTGGCTTCGGTGAATACTTTCTAGAAAATTCCCGTGATAGTACCAACAACTACATATTGTAACAATATGCAGGATAAAGTCGGTAAAAATTAACATAGTTAACTAAATTTTTTGTTATGTCGTCTAACAAACATATTCTGCATCGATATATAAATATTATCTGTCAATAATTATTCTCTACCACATACCAACATTTAAATTTTAATATTTTGTTCTTTGAGAATAACACCACATAAACTTGAAAGTCTCCATATTTCAAAAAGTCCAAAAGTTTCAAGGTCTAAATCAGAACCCGTTTTCAATGGTATTAACACAAATGATATTTTTGACATTACTGTTTGGTAATCAAAAGGCTGTAACTTAAGAAATTTACTGCAAATTTGAAATATACAGGGTAGCAGTAAAAATTCTAAAGATCAAGTGAAATAACAAATTTTTTATTTAGTAAAATTAAAGCAGACTTTTTCAGCTTTGGTTTTGTGTTGTGTTCTTTTTTTGTGTAATATGGTTGAATTTTGAAATTGACCAAGGTTCGCGAATTGTTCACAAATTTTTGACTTTTCGAATTCTCGTTTCTTTATATCATTTTTGTGTTCATTTATTCGAACATTTATCGGTCTAGAGGTTTCTCCAATGTAAAATTTGTTACATTCCCAAGGAATCTTATAAATGCAAATTTTGAGTTTTGTATTACGTTATTTGGTTTAGTTTTTGATTTTTTGATTTCAGTGTAATTCTTGTTGTGAAAGTTGTTTTAATATTAAATCTGTTTCCTACTCGTTTCAGTCATTCTGAAAGACCCTGTATGTATGGTATGGTTGTTGTAGTAATGTGGTTATCAAGGTTATTAGTATTGGTTTCGAAAAGATTGTTGAGGAGGTCTTGAATTATTTTTACTGTTTATTGGTATATTTAGACCTTGAAGCGTTTGGAGTTTTTGAAATGTACAGACTTTCAAGTTTATGTGGTGTTATTCCCAAAAAACTCGTCTTCCAAACATTGTTTGTGGCATATTCTTGATTACTTTTATGTTTTTTTTGGGCAATAACACCAAAATCGAAATAAAACGACGTATATTGAAGGAAAACCAAACGGTTCAAAGTCTATTCTGACTTCATTATCAATGGCTTTATATTTATTGATATAAAGCCATTGACAACGAAGTCGGAATAGACGAAACGTTTGGTTTTCCTTCAATACACGTCGTTTTATTTTGATTGTGGTGTGATTGCCAAAAAAACATAAAAGTAAGCTACAATTATCGTTCAGAAAACAACAAGAAAGATTTATTTGATATTTGAGTAACGTTTATGATTTATTTTGCTGATTATCTGAAAAAAAAACGGTGTTTTCATGTGATTATAAAAAAAAATTGGGAGAATCGTGGGATCTCTCTAGAAGACAGTTGTCACTATTTTTGAAAAAAGTGTTTGATGCACACTTGGTATTGAAAGTATTAAAAACTCAAGGCTATATCTACTTCAACATAACAAAATGGCCATCTAAACAAATGATTTGACAATGTCTGAGACAACTTCTACATTAATAAATTTAAATTGTTAGCATACATCTTGCGTTTCCGGGGCGTGACTATAAATTGAATAATTCCAAATAATTAAAGGGACAATTCAGCTCCACATTTGTAAACCTTATAAAAAATATTTTAGAATTTATTTTAGAATTTAAGTTTTTGTTTATGTCTCATGCCATAAATAAAGCCCAAAACTGTGAAATTATATGCGCAGGTTCATTCACTGTGCAGACATACATTCCGGCTACCACAGCGAGCAGTGTAATTTAAATAATCCACTAATTCATTTATGCAGTAGCAGTTATCTAGTATTCATGTCTAATTTTATACCTATTAAAGTAATTACGGCCGTGGAAATATTGTGTTTACGTCGTGTGGGAAGAGAATTATGGAAATATTATGCTTGCCCGACATTTAATTGATGAACTTAATCGTGTTTACTATTACCCGTGTAAAATATTGGACCTTAGCAGTTCTATTGAAAAGTGCTAACATGAACGACAAATTTACCAGCTAGCACCTGCACGAGAATCTATAAATATATGTAAACCAACTATTTAAATGCGTGACATTTCAAGTTATTGTTAGGTATTATGCCTCTACTTAATTATTACAGAAATGTGCACTTTCAGATTCCATTTTTCTTTGCCGAAGCACATTTTTATTTACTGTTATTATACTTAGAATGTATAGTTCAATTGAAACAACAAAGTCACAAATAATAGCTGGGAGTGTTGAATCTAAACCGCTGAATATTAATTATTGTATAAATATTTGTTTTAAAAAGACTTGGCGGTTTATTCAGAGTTTCCAAATAGCTACATAGACAATATTAAACGGTTATTATTCTATGTAACAGAATATAATATCAGACCGAATTGGGTTGCACAATATGCTCGAATTTAAAGAAATTTATCATATAAATTATCATTTTTAAATATTTCGAAGAGAAAGCTTCTTAACGGATGCCCACACTTACAGACATGAAAATAGATGAGAAAGAGAATTAAATGAAATGCATAACTTTCGTTTGTTTCGACACCTTACAACCGACCGACCGACACCACACATTGCCTCGATCTTGAAATACTCATCCTATTCAGTCCTTTGTGTGAGCCATAAATACAGCTAGAGAGGGCATATATTATTTTTCCTATTAATGAGTCACCCTGTACGAACCATTCGTGCTGCAGTTTTAATAAGACATTAAACAGATATATGATCCATCTCTATATACTGAGCAGGATATTAAACTTATTGCAAACGCTGTACATATTGAAAAACGGTAGTTTTTTATATTACCCCGTAGTTTTAAATTCTCTCCGCCAAGTTTGTATGTTATTATACATTTTTCGTTAACAAATGTTCAGTGTTTAACTGAGCACGTTATTATTAAATGGTATGACTAATTTTCGAGATATAAGGTGTTTAGTTCATTGCTCAATTAATATAATGTTAGAGAAATTAATTCTTGGACATGTTCATACATTATACAGTGTGAGTTGTAAATATTGCTAAAGTGGGCATCTATTATTTTCTCCATTTATGAGTAACCCTGTATCAACCATGCGTCCTGGAATTTTTATATTAAATTATACAACACTATGACTCATCACACTAAATTCTACAAGTTTGTAAAAATTGTACAAATTAACGTATTGTAGTTTATACAGGGTTACTCATTAATGGTAAAAAATGGTATATACCTACTATAGTCATATTTACGACTTACACTGTATAATATATGGACACGTCCAAAGACTTATTTCTTATTAATTGTGAGATTACATCTTATATATTCATCCTTGTAATAAAAAAATTAGTTTTCTGAAAAAACACGTTACATTAATTGGAAACACACTGTAATAACATATAATTACTGGTAACTGTTTTATCCCATAGTTTTGTCAAATAATGCGAAAATTACCTTTCCTGCAATATACGGAAATAATACACGTCTGTTATGAGAAATCTGATAAGAAAAATGAGACATTTCCGATGTTTAACACCCTATATCTCAAAATTACTCATTCAATTTTAATAATATTCTGCTAAGTTAAACACTCAAAATTTGTCAACGTAAAAATGTAATAACAAAGTTGACGGAGAAAATTTAGAACTACAGTGTAATGTAAAAACAATTTTTTAAATATGTACAGTTTGTGCAATAAGTTTAATATCCTGCGCAGTATAGAGAGACAAATTCTATATTTGTTTAATGTCATATAAAAATTGCAGCACTAATGGTTCTTACAGGGTGACTCATTAATAGTAAAAATAATATATACTCAATTTTTGCTTCAACTACGAACCTGCCCATGAACAAGTTGGCAAGGAACGGCGACAAGGGATTTCCCATTGCCAGGTATGGATACGGTACGTGGAAGACATATGTGCTATATTTAATACTAATGAGTTCAGTGCTAATGTGATTTTGTTATGAAACTTAACAATAGGTTTGCTTTTATTAAATTTACATATAAACAGGAACATAAGGGTACTCTAGCATTTCTAGATGTATTAGTTGTAAGAAATGAAGATAATAAGTTATAGTTTGATGTATATAGGAAGGATCTTAGCACATATAGATATTTACCTAATACGTCTTTTCACTGTCAACAACATAAAATGGTGGGATTAATTTCCTTGTACATCGGTCGTTGACATTCCCTCTCAACAAAGAGAGATTTGAAAATGAAAAGATAACTATTAGAGAAATAGCTGCATATAATGGTTATCAAACAGATATTATAGATAAATAAAATAAATAAAGTGTCAACTTTTCGAAATGAGTCACAAGAATAAAAGTTTGTCTCGGTTCCGTAGTCGTTATACTAGGAGCTTTAAGAAAGTTTTTAAAGAACTTGGTATGAAGGCAGTGTATAGAACACCTACAACACTACAGAAATTTTTGGGCAATCCTAAAGGTAAGCTGAAATAAAATGTAACGATTGTGGTTTAAAGTATTATGGACAGACACGCAGATCTATCAGTACCCGTTTCAAAGAGCATATTGCCCATTTGAAATACGGAAGAGCGGATAAATCTAGTGTTGCACATCATGTTTTAGAACACAACAAATTTAGTTTGGTTCACTCCTTGATGATGACAACTTAGAGTTGTTGAAACGGAGTAGAGTGTTTTAAATAAAAGTTTGGTGTTAGGGTGCAAAACTGTGTTTTTGCATTTGTGACACACCAAAGGTTCCACAGCATTTCCATCATAAGAAATTATTACTTTAACGAGATATTAATTGTTTTCTGAATGTTTATTTCTCCACTTACAGGTAATTCAATTTCTCATCTTAAAAACAGTGCAGATTTCTTAGAAAAATTGTCTCATATACAATACAAAAATACATTTACACTAGCAAGTTTTGACATAGTAAACTTATATAACAATGTTCCCGTAGCTAAAACACTTCCTATAGTAAAAGAATTATTGGAACATGACTATTCACTTCATCAACGAACTCGTTTATCTATTAACACAATAATGGAATTACTCACTTTCTGTACGAAAACAACTTACTTTCAGTTAAACGATGATTTCTACCAACAAGATTTTGGCATGGCTATGGGTTCTTGTCTGTCCCCTGCCTTAAGTAACATCTTTATGGACAAATTTGAAGAACAAATGATTTTTTCAAAAGAAAATAAACCGTTGGTGTGGTGGCGTTATGTTGACGACATATTCATTATTTGGGAACAAAATCTGGAAAATTTGCAGGAATTATTAACCGACATAAACAACAAAGAACCAACCATAAAATTTACATTAGAAATCGAACAAAATAACAAACTACCTTTTTTGGACATTTTAATAACAAAAACACAATCTTTATTTGAAACAGAAGTTTACAGAAAACCAACTCACACTAACAGATATCTCAATTTTAACTCGAACCATACAAATACGGTAAAAAGAGGTGTTATTAAATCTTTATATGACAGAGCAAAGACTAACTGCTCAGATACTACTAAATTCAACAAAGAAAAATCATTTATACAAAATGTTCTAACTGCAAACAATTACCCTCAAAAATTTATTAACAAAGAGTTAAATAAAATTGAGCACAAAACAACTGACAACCAACACCAGACTTCACCTAATAATACTGACAACCAGGAAAACCACATTATAACAACAACAATACCATATATACAGGGCCTGTCAGAGAGATTGAGAAGAGTAGGCAACAAATTTAACATCAAAACTACATTTAAAACAACAAATACGCTTAAATCTATTATAACAAAAACAAAACCAAAAAACGCTACGCAAAACTCAAAAATTGCATTTATAAGATTCCTTGTGAATGTAATAAGTTTTATATTGGAGAAACCTCTAGACCTCTTAATGTTCGAATAAATGAACATCAAAATTACATAAAGAAACGTCAGTTCGAAAAATCAAAAATTTGTGAACATGCTTGGGACCAAGGCCATAAAATACAATTTCAAAACACAACAATATTACACAAAGAAGAACACCGCACAAAACGAAAATTAAAAGAATCTGCCTTAATTCTGTTAAATGAAAACGACTGCATCGCTTCTACTTCCGTAGATTTCAGTCATGTCTGGTTGCCGATAATTAAAGATGAAATTAACAATGGGCATATCCTTTTGAACAACCCTATATCGGGATAGTTCATGAGGTTTTTCCTAGGTTTTCCCTTATGACTTTAATGGGATCACTGAATTATCAGAATTCTTTGATCGCATTTTTTGGCAAATGCACTATCTTAAAAAGAAAGTCGTCCCTAGGAACGCCACAAATAAATTCTGAAGACAATTTTTCAAGTTCTTCCAACTTGAAAATTTTTTTTTGATTTATAATGATCTTTGGAATTTCTTGTGCACCCTGTATATTTAAAATCAAAGAAATTTATCCATAGTAACGTAAACATATTTGTCAAAATAATTGTCATATATTTCAATTTTACTTTATAAATTTATATCCATTGAAAACGAAATCCGACAGGATTTTGAAACGTTTGGTTTTAAAATATACACAAGTTTGAACTCTGATGTAGTATTATTCCCAAGAAAATCTAAAATAGAGATATTAATTGTGTAATAACATCTTCATATGTTTTCAACGTTGTAATTAAAATGATTTTTTCCAAAACCACACGTTACGTATTTTTGAAATACCCTGAAATCCAGCAAAATGTATGACAATTTGTGCCCATGGACTCTTTTTGTCAGAGTATCAACTTCTTACAACATACCAAAATTTCAAAAAAAATTGACGGAAGTCCATTTTTCCATTAGAAAGTGTGCCTGTACCTTTGTCATTCGGATCTTTTAATTTTTTATTTAGTAGTTAACTTTTATTGCAATTGAAAACGTACTTTCCAGCAATTGTGGTGTTATTCAAAAAGTCAAAAAAATAGAAAGATATAAATATTTGAAACCATAAGCGAATTCCATATGTTTAAGACAATTTCTTATATAGCATCTAACTGAGAAAATTGAAAAAAATCCATTTGCGAAATCTTTCTCGCGAATAATGATCACTTTGTGTGAGACATTTTTAAAGTTTTTCTCCCTTTCGCGTAACACGCTTCAGCTGGCACATATTCATAAAAAATAATATTTACTGGATAATGTAAAAAAGTAGCTGTCTCTGTCTCCCTAGCGATACCAATAAAATATGTAGAGGGTATAACGAAAAGCGCGCGTTTTCAGAATTCCAAGCGACACACAATACTATGCTACTACTGTTCGAGAGAATTTTCGCAGTGTGAATTCAATATTAGATGATTGACATGCCCTTTTTGATGTTTTAACGGGAGATCGAGACCCCTGTGCACCCTGCTCTCCCCCCAAAACGCTTCGACTTCGCGTTTTCTTTACGCGAAGATAACAGGGACTTACTAAGAGAAAATAACTTTTAAAGTTCAGCGTGAGAGTTAGTTGTTTTATGCATTTAAGTAAAGGGTTATCCAGCAAGGGCGGGTTTTTGTTAAACTAGAATAACAAGGTATACCTAAGTGAGGTATTAATGAGTTTCTGTTTCCATTAAGAAGGCGCACGTATGCCATTATGTATACAGTGTGGAACAGCCAAATGGAGGGCTTGTATGAAAAATGCTTGGACACGTCGATTTGTTTTTTTTAAATCCGCATTTTTCAACAAAAACAATTATATAGGGTCTGTCATGTGACAGTGGCCAATACCAATTTTCTTAGTTTAAATGCAAGCCCCTGTATATTGTTTATTTTTTTGATTCTTTAGAAAATATAATTTATTTACAATGCTTATCTTCAACTGTTTTGAAAATATTAAGTGTTTTCAGATTTATTACAAAAATTAACATTTTATTCACAAATTCCATACATTACACTCAATACGTAATTCCCATTTAGCTCTTGATATTGAGATAGTAAGCAAAAACTATTCCTGCATTTCTTTTTACAGATATGAAAAAGGACAGTTTTGTTTATTTTCATCAAAACTCACAGCCTTAGCATCTTGTTGTCTGCCTGCATGACAGTGGTGATCAGTGTTAAGCCTAGTTCTGACTGTGCTACGAGTAGTAATTTAGTCAAGTGTCGAATAATTTAGTAACTATCTGTGTCTGAACAACGAAAATTTAGTCGAGTAGTTCAGCAAGCAATTTAGTCCAGCCGATCCATTTTGTTCTATTTTTCGGTCGAGTAGCGTCCCCCACCACGCGTCACTGCTCAATGGTTCATCGGCTAAACAAGTCCGAACGTTTCATTAAGTCGAGTTCAACTACTGTTTGAGCTGTGGAGTTATTAGCTATCGTTTTGTTCGTTAGGTATTACTTTGGAATGAAGAAACAACTTTAAAATTTGTTTTCAAACATCTAGAATATGAGTGAGTATGGAATATTAAGTTGCATGTTGTTCAACATTGCAAAATACCCTAAACTTGTATACTGCACTCGATCGCATTATGAAGATTTTTGGAGCAATAATCATTGGAATAACTCGCCACTTGACTAAACTACTAGCGTAGTCTGAATTAGCCTTTAGTGCTATTGTCGTTTGAATTTCGTTACATGTTACACATAATAATATAAGAAAATTGGTTCATTTAACACGTTCACTGCAGTACCAATCAAAGGTACCTTGTTCAATAATGCGATACCAACCACATATGTCTGGTAAGTAGTGTTTTGATTACAGTGATACCAGACACATATGCCTGGTATGAATCACTCTTTTTTTCATAATTTTTCTGAAAACTAGCATAACTATCGGCATGCGTTTTTACATGTTTTCCTTCAGAATAGTGCCAAGAATAATGGGTTCTAGCCGTAAACGGCTAAATGAAAGGATTAAGTAAAAAACGTTGATCAAAATAGACACATTTTTACGGAAAAATATGTGATTATTACAATATTTTATATTTTATTATGTTTTTCATTGAAACAAGAAAGATACATTGCTGTTTTTTTGTCACAATTAGCGCAGTAACTTGACTCTTTAGTAACTTTTTTGTCTACTTACTGGACAGCATAGCACTTAGCTTCTTATAGCAGCCTAAGCAGTTTCGACACCGTTTTCTCCGTGGATCCTGCTCGAAAACAAATGTATGCAACTATTTAGAATTGTAAGCTGAGCTCATGTTCTGCTGTTCATATCCTTGGTCCACTAGTGAAGTTGCAAGTTTCGTTCTGAACTGTAGCATACTAAGTCTTTGATTATTTTTATTGACTTCTTTGAAAATTACATAAGAATTGACAATTCCCAGGAATAACTGGAACTCTGTTTTCCTGTACCATTTAAGCCCTTTCCGTAAAGCTGTATAGTACGAAGATACCAGATACATATGTCCGGTAAATCACAGAAGGAAAACAGTTTGAATGTGGTGCGTTACCGGTCACATGTATCTGATAGATAGTGCGCTTTGTCAAAAATCTGCAATATCGCGATAATTCCTGTAACACTGCTATAGCGATAATGGTTCAAAAGATAGGGCTTTCGCCGCACCGGTATAGATGGCAAATTGAGTGAACGCCACTGCGTAATCAAGGGCACCAGATATATATGACTGGTATCGCAGCGAACGTGTAAATAGAAATGCTCAAAATAACCATACTACAAATGATTAGTTATGGAAATAACACACGGACACAAATGGAAGTTTCTTGCTTATTTCATGAAAATTTTCCAAATTTGCCGCCTGTATCCCAAGAAACAATTAGCAAAATAGAAAAGCAGTTTCGCAAGCTTGGTCACGTCAGAAACATCAAAAAAGTTGCTGCCAAAGCTGTAAGTGATAATACGAAATTGGATTCTATGCTTGAGTTTCAAGAATCCCCACATAATTCTGGTAGAAAAGCAGCCCCACCGTTCAACATTAACCACACATCAGTTTTTCTCTATAAAATGATGCCGACTCAGGAGCTCATGGAAGACGATTTCTGTGAACAAATGATGGTAACCTGTTGCTCTAATAAGAATCCTCACTGGATGGCAGACAAACATACGCAATATCCTTATTATTATTGTTTGGGAGGAATTGTTGGAAATCATATCGTAGGTCCCTTTTTATTGATGCCAACACGATCTTCTGATTTGATGCCATTGGACTACTTTTTGTGGGGATATGTCATTTTGAACATTTCCTACATTGACATTAATGCTTTTTTTATTATTAAGAAATAATCAGTATTACTTATTGGGTATTTAATGTAATGTAGGTACTTTGTGAAATAAAATAATTTTCTTTTTTTAATCTTAATTTTTGTAATAAATCTGAAAGCACTAAATATTTCTGAAACAGTTGAAGATAGGTGTCGGACATTGTACATGAATTATGTATAGAATCAAATATATATATATATATATATATATATATATATATATATATATATATATACAGGAACTTGCATTAAAATAAGAAAATTGGTATTGGCCACTGTCACATGACACACCCTATATATACATAATATATATTATTTTGTTGAATAAACGCCCATTTAAAAATACAAATTGACGTGTCCAAGCGTTTTTCCCAACACTGGAATATTATATCCTTTAAGTATCCTCTCCACGGCTTCGCATATGCTTGGTCCAAATTTCGCTGCTGCTCATATCCTGCTGAATTTGTGCGATGATGTTGATTATAAGGCCTTTAAGGCATTAGTTGCTGCTTATTGGTATGTACCTTCGACTTCAGGAAACCCTACAAAAAATTCTAGTGTACTCAAATCGCATTGTTTTTGGGACAATTAATGTTACCATACGCTCAAGTCTGTAATACAGGATGTCCATCGTCGCATCCTTTGTAACATCCTGCCCCATCCTGCTGAACCACAACCGCTAGTCGTTGACAATGATGGCCTCGCCAGCGGCGCTTTCAAAAAATACACAACAATCATACAGCTGACCCAAAAATCCACACCAAACTGTAGCATTTGTTTTTGTTAAGGTAGCTATTTTATCCAAACATATGCTTTGTCCTCTTCCAAACGCTCAGATGCTCATTATACAAACGGCGTTTGTCATTTGGACCTCATGCAGTCCTCAATCCTGACACAAAATTCGACAAGCGAGAGGGAGATTTCTTGATAGTACGAGGAATTAGCTACATCGGTTTCTTCTGCCCACTTTCTTGGACCGCGGCAATGATTGCTGCAGACCTGACGTGACTTTGACGTACATATGCTTATTGATTGTCTCGAATTTAGCCATAAAAGTTTGACTTTCAAGATCCAACGCTTTAGCCCTAAAATGGGATGAACGCTCACAAAACACCCATTTCGTTAATAAGGTTTTCATTTGGAGGTATATACTTCTAGAGGTAGCCTGTGATGCACACTTTGTGGGTGCAAGCGGCCAATGAACTACATATTGGACTTAGCTCATTGGATATCACTCCCAATCGAGTGAAATTCCCGGAATCCAACCGATCATCCCATTCTCGCTATCCCGTTCTTATCGTTCAAGCTTGCTGTCTCCCACGTGATCCGTAACAGCCTTCGAGATATGTAGTATCACCGTTTGTCGTTGAGCGTTCTGTTTTGCATTGCCGGCATTTTATCTACTCGCTAACAGAGGGATCTAGAGCAACCACTACATCTTGAGCATTTGAATTTGCCGCGTTTGAATTGACCAATAGGAGCGTGGATGATCACGTGACCTATCGCAGGCAGCTGTACTCTGAGATCCAGAGTCCAAAGTGGACCAGAGAATCGCACTTACTACTTATTATTTTCTATATTACAGAACAGATATGGAACAGTGGTCTAATAGTTTCCCTCTCATCACCATCCCATCCCCGTATCTACGTCACTGTATGGTTTGTCAACTAAGTTCTTAATTATGTTGCAATTTGTCAGTTTTTATTACATTTGGCAATAAAATTCTATTTTTTTTAAGTTTACAAAAATCATAGGATTCACTTTAAAATCGTGAGTCTGGCTGCCATACATCAGACTGTGTTTGTGGCGACCATATTAGTCTTGTATGCCATGGCGCCACCATGCGGTTGAGCTTCCAACTCATTTAACATGTATATTTTTTCATAGTATTTTGAAAGGGAATTAATATGATTTGTCTGTTATTTTTCTAAACGGAAACAAGTGTGTTTTATTTGACACTAATTTAGAGACTAGCTAAATTGTTATGTGTGTTTATTTACTTCCCTATTTATTTCATTTGAATTCAAAGATGCACCTTTCATATGAGTTTCTAAAACATGTTTGTGACTTTTTGATAATATACGACAGAATATTCAAATGTGATTTTTTTTATTGACAGCGGACTATGTTACAATAAAACCCAATAATTCGTCTGACATGATGAAGTCGTAATCGTTCCTCGAAGTTTTCTTGGACTTCCAGCGTCTTGAAATGGTTGATCTCACAACGTTTCAATAGCTAGTGCTAAATTTGATGACGATTTAGTATCTGCTATCGTCATCAGGTAAATAACGGGAAATTCATACAGCACATCAGAAGTCCTCAAAGAAGAACAAGTAAAACTTAAAGAAGACCTTTTGGCGAATGGATACCCGGATACCATCATTAACAAGGTTTTTAGATTACTGGACAAACCACCTAGGCAGGAAGGGGAAACCACGACAGCAACTCTATCACTACCGTATACTAAAGGCATGTCAGAGTTACTTAGACCAATTGCACTCAGATGTGGATTCAGAATGATCTTCAACAGCAGCAACTACTTGAGGAGCATGATTACAAATACGAGACCGGACGCTCAAGCAATTTTACACCATACCTGAATGTGGCAATTTTTATATTGGAGAGACAAAGCGATCGCTAGACACCAGGGTTAAGGAACACCGCATAGCTACTCAAAGGGCGGAACTACCGAAGTCTGGGCTAGCTAATAACACATGGACCGGACACTATAACATCATTTGGGACCAGGCTAGGGTAATTCACAAGGAAGAGCACTGGTATAAATGTCTCCAAATTAAAAACATTTAGAGATCCCTTCTGGAGCACAGCCGCTACGCATCACCGATAACCAACCGCCAGGTACGACGACGCTGATTGGTCCGTATAAGACCCAATGACCATGACCGGCGACGCATGATCGGTTAAGGTTATAAACACAAGATCCCTGAATTTCCTATCATTCAACTGATGACAATAGCAGCTTAAAAGCTATTAAAACGTTGTGAGATCAATCATTTCAATAAGACGAAAGTCCAAAAAAACTTCAAGGAACGAGTTATATTGTCTACCAATTTCAGACGATTTAGTACTTTTCTAATTTCTACTGCAGCAGTTCAAAAAGTTGCTATATCTCTGACAAATTTCATAATTTGAACACATTTTCATTCAGTTTTTCGCCAAAAATCTAAAGCTAATAAGAAAAACACATCATAGTTTAGTTTTACATTAACTAAAGTACGAGAGTTGACTAAAAATATAGGAAAATTGGTGTTTCTGATCATTTCTGTGAACTGCAATGAGTAAATGGCATTAATGCTTTTTCAGAAGAATTACTTTTCACAATTATTCTTGTAAGTAACACTTTTAGCGAAACCAGAAACTTTCAGTAAACTGTGTTCGGTGATTTCTGTAAGTTCGAAAATCTTTTCACCATAAAGCAATGCTTTAGCTAGAAGTTAAAAGTGTCCGGAAGTTCCTAAAAATGTTTTATTTAGTTACCCACGAGAGAAAAAACTTTGACAGTGCCAGATGGAAATTTATATTTGCGATACAAAGTTAGTTTTCCGCATCTCTTTGCACTGGCCGTAAACGAGTAAACGAAATACCAGCTTTCCAGTGAAAGGTATTACAATAATATGAACGTATGCTATTAAGCAAAGTTTAATTATGTATCCCCGACGCCGACGTCCGGAGGCTGCTGCATTGCTTTGGTACTCTCACGTGATTTTAATGGACTCGGAAGTTATTCGATTCCACAGTGTTATAAATATGTTTTGGCATGTTGTTGAGTTGGAAAATTTCAATCTTGAATAATGTTGGAATTGCAACCGAAATTCGAACAGTTAATTACAGAGCACTGCAAATGACGGTCGACAATAAATGTTCAGTTGAAACATGATCAAAGTGGTCATAATGTTATAGTTTTTGGAACGCTGTGACGTTGTAGCTGTTTCATCAAAAGACTTCCGTGCTGTGTAATTTGAATGAAATATGTTTTGCTTTTGTTTGTTGCTTTTGAAGGGAAAACTATTTTTTAATAAATGTTTGATGCGTAATTAGACTATTTATTTCGAAATTGACTGGCGATAACAATGGAACGCATTTTTCACATTATTGAATGAATTTCAATTTGATTGTGCTCATTAATTGATTTTAATATTTAATTGATGTTTAAAGTGGTGTTTTGGAAATGGTAAACAAAAGCTTACTAAAATTTAAATAAAGAAAATATAATTATGAACAAACTAGCAGTGCAGTTGATAAATACTGAACATGAATAATTATAATAGATTATTATGATTTCTAGTTACTTTCGAATATAGGAACTTATGATATGATATTGTAATATTTTTATTTTCACACTCTTTGGGTTCAGTTCAATTCTCGGATTTATTTAGAAACACAGTTCAACTAACTCTAATTTATTGCCACCACTTTAACACAATTGATATTCACAGAACTATTTACAAATTATATTTACTATGCAGTAGTCGAATACTGAATGAATGCTTCCTCAGCTCTCCGTATTTATATATTTTTTCTCGGAATTCTCCAGAACTCAATCTCACCATCAAAGCAAGTCGCCGACCTCGATGCACCAGCGGAACAATATTTCGAATTCCCCGAAATATAGTATGAATGCCGATTCCACGAATTATCGTATGAATACTGATTCCACGAATTATCGGAGGAATTCCCGTCACATCGCCTTCTTCTTAAGACCATTTCTTCCCGGAATGTTCCAGAATCCTTCCTGGTGTAGCGATGTCTGCAGGCCTCTCCATTCCGACAACGGGAAGTTTGGTGGAAGTAACAGTCAACAGTCTTCGGATCTGGGCTGCGAATATTGAGACAGCATACAAGGATGTCGATGCCACTGAATCGAAAGATAGTTTCCATCATACTTCTCGCCACCCTCCAGTTCAGTCCATCCAACCCACAGGCTATCTTTGGAACCGCCAATTTCATTAAGTTCTTCTCCATCATCACGATCCTCAATTCTACCAGAGTCTTCCAAAGATCGCTATATGTTGGATTGTCCTGCGAGAATGTTTTCATTACCAAATAGAAGATGTCTCTAGTGCCCACTGGTTGTTTATCTTCGAGATGAATGACCTTCCCTACCATTGGATCTTGCTCCCTCAGCTTCTGGAACTGGCCGTACTTCTTGGCAAACACCCTGGCTATTCCTCGGGGCATCCGGAGATCTCGAGCCATACAATGAGCCAGGGCATATTCTATGGGCACCTCAAACAGGTCTCGGGGTTCTTCTCTAATCACGTTGTGCTGCACTTTCTGTCCATTCAAGTACAACGCCATGAACTGTTCGAAGGTCATCTCTCCATCGGGTGGTTGGATGGTGCGGACTTGGGCTTGCTCAACTTCGCCGCCATAACATCCGGCATAAGGGGCTAACCTGTTGAACTGTACCACCTTTGGTTTTCCTCACAGTATGTTCCTTATTCTGTAGACAACATCGTTGATCTTCTTTACAATTTGGTTAGGCCCTTTCCAAGATCTCTGTAGCTTGGGCGAATATCCACGACGACGTTGATGTTTATACTACCAAACAAGGTCCTCAACTTGGAATTCCCTTCCATTGGCTCTGATAACGTAGGCTTCCTTCATTCGGGCACTGGCATTCTCGATATTCAGCCGGACTCGCTGGTGGATGAATTCCGACGTCCAGGAGTTTCAGGAAAATCTAGCTCACAGAGAGATTTGGAGTCTCTGTAAACTAGATTTTCCTGAAACAATGGATGTCGGAATTCTTTTCGATGTAAAAAATCAGTTACTGATTTAAATGTTGCACAAAGCTTATGTTGCAAGTCAAATGGAATACTTAATATTAAGCCTGAAATATTTAGTTGTTCATATTTTACTATCACGCCTTTGTTTTCTTCCAGTAAATGCACATGTGAAATTAAATATTTTAATTTCAGATAGCATATTTTATAATTACCGTTGAAAACGTGGTCTAACTTAATTTCAAAAACGTTTGGAAACTTTGAAGTATACGAATTTTTCCTCCATTGTTGTACTGTTTCAGAGATATCCAATTGGTAATAGAAGTTGAGTTTTTTTCTGAAAGATAGTTTTTCGTCACACATAAACTTGAAAGTCTGTATAGTTCCAAAAGTCCAAACGTTTAAAGGTCTAAATGACCCCGTTTTCAATGGTAATTAACTTAACACAAATGAACAAATGAACAAATTTAGTAAATCACAATTTGACATTAATGTTTGATAATCCTTGAAATGTTTGGACTTTTAGAAATATAAAGACTTTTAAGATTATGTAGTATTATTCCCAAAAAACTCAGAAAAAATAGAAGCTAAGTTTGTTTTCACAACAATGTTGCTCTTCAGGATGGCGGTTATACATATTGAGACACTATTCAAGTTTAGAAGTGTAATTGATAAATAATTTGATAATTTAATTTTTAAATATAAATCATTATCTTCAACATTTTTTTTTAAGTTGAGGAAATGTGACAAATACGTATTTCCTAAAAATCACCAAATATATGAGATCACGTTTAATGGCAACGCCAAAAGAAAAGCCACTTAATTTTCCGGATACGCCTCTGTAACCCTTCAACGTTGTAGCGGCAAACGGCTTGCACGTTTTTGTGGAATCCTGTAAAGATGCAAGGCGGGCACCCCTTCACAATATTGCTCATATGTTACAAGAGAAAGACACATGTTGCAGATCCATTTTACAAAGCGAAAACTACTGAGTTTTCCAAAGAATAAAATGGCTGCACCTGTCTTTTGATACTTATAAAGTTAAGTAATGGTGTTTTATCACCCTTACAAAATAAGAAGGAAACGATATGGAAGTGATGACAGCGTAAAGTAATGACTAGTGTCTGGATGCACTTTTATCAACATTCGTCTAGTTCAATCAAAAATTTTTAGATATTGAATGTTGGTAAGTTTCATCACACAGAGTTTCTGTCAGGATATTCAGGTTGGCGCAGCGTATTTTTTAAAAATTTGACTACTAAAAAATTACTTAAAAATTACTTCATTCAATTGCATCAATTAATAAAATAAACTAGGTTTTCTTGAATATCTCAAGATGGACATTGTGCATTTTAGAGAGATTGCCTCTAAGCCGCCAATATACAGGGTGTAAATGAAAGTGCGAAAAACTTCAAGATGTGCTTTCTCGAATCATTTTATGACGAAAAATTGAATTGCAATCTTTAATTTTTTTCAGTTTTTTTCTTCTGACTACTAAAGTTTTCTAGATATTTAGAGCAGTACTGCCTCTATGAAGTCTTCATAATACGATCGCGGATAGTAAAAAGTATCAAAAAAATTAATTAAACAAACTAGGCTAGGACGTCGATTTGATCATGACAGTTGTTTAGAATCTTTCCGTTAAATCTAAGGAACCATATAAACATCATTTAAAGTTGGTGCGGGCATTTGTTTAAATACTTTGGCCCCAAAATAAAGCAGGAGGGTAATAAAGTATCAAAAATATAATACAACACGTCGAATTTGGTCATGGCAGTTGTTTAGAACCTAAATCTAAGGAACCTGGTGCGTTCCCGCAATTTGGTTAGTGTATTGTTTAAATTTGCTTGAATTACTTCATTGATTTTTAAATTTCTGCACCTTTTCAAAAACCTTTCGTCGCGCTAATGCTAATTTTAAGTGTTTTTTGCTTGTAAAATAAAGACAGTATTCGTGATTCGTGTATTGACTTCCAAGCTGTTTGGACGCTTTTTTGATTCCGCCTTACGACGGCCGCTTTTTGTTGTTATTGTGTTACGATTTCGCGAGTTATAGTTTCGGTCGTAACAACCGCTAAACCGCTTTCATTTTGTTTCTTTTGTGTTTGCAAAAGCGCATCATTTGTTGTTAAACCCGCATTTTTGTTTGCTCAATCAATGAACAATACGTCGCTATTTTTTGTGTAACGTGTTGTCCAGACGAAGCTCTAAAATCAGTACCTGCTATTGCGGGGCTAGCCTCTGAAGAAAGAAGAACCAAGAAAACACCACCTGCAGAGCTTCGACGTAAAAGGTCAGTGATTAACTTTTATTTGGTGATTCATTTACGCGACGGCACGTGTTTTATTGATTGTTCCGCTAAAGGTCTTTCGTCAATTACATACTTGCATTGAACCAGCATTGAACTAAAACCGCAACACCTAATTCATACATTTTTTTTGATATTATATGTAATGTGCCATCGAAGACATTACAGAACCATATAAACATTATTTAAAGTTGGTGCGGACATTTGTTTAAATAGCCCCAACTAAAGCAGACAAAGTAAAAGAGTCGATAATATAAGTTTTTCCCAGTTTTCTAAGAAACGGTACAAGGTATGTTATGGAAAAAAAATTGGGACCCATTCGGGATATCCCGGAACTGATCCAATTTCTTTTCCGTTTGTCCCATGTTCCGAATAAAATGTTTTCCATATTTTTAAAACCGGCGACTCCACCAAGGCGTAGTGTAAAAGAAAGTATGCAAAAGAGTTTTCCCCCATTTTCTAAGAAACGGTACCAGCTAGGTATTTTAATGAAAAAAATATGGGACCACTTCGCGATACCCCGAAACTGGATTCAGTATGAACTGTCGAAATTCCTTGAGCCGTGTGCAAGTAATCGCTGAACAAACATAAAAAAAAACATAGATAAAGACGAATTGAGAACCTCCTTCTTTTTGAAGACGGTTAATTAGCAGAAATTCTAATGTAGTTTTTAACAAATTGGTACGATTTTTCGTGCTACTTGGAAGTACTTGCACTTTTTTTGTTATCTCTATATTGTGATTAATCTTTAGAACATTTATCCTTCCAATTTGTTCCTAATGGACCCAAACCGAGTTAATCCTAACAAATTTTGAAATCATCTAAATACACGTTACCTAAATAGAAATACTTGGCAAAATTATTGATTTATATTCATTTTTGTCAGTTGAACTTATTCAAGTCACTAAGTGACTAACCTATTTTGAAACACTGAAACTATAGTCGAATTCTCGATGAAAACAAGAAATAATCAGGGGATCAGAACACAGTCGAAACGATAAATTTTCACGGTTGAAAGGCTTAGGCGGTTGGCGAGTCATCATGAATAAACAGTGGGCTTCTTTTTGTAGAAGAACACGGATGTATCTTGTCACGGGTGCATCTCTTGTTATGCACTCTTGCATCATCGGAATTGACTTTTCCGACGTCGTCGGTGAATCGGACAAAAGAATAGAAGAAATGGGTGGAGAGAAATGTATACGTTTACCATGGAGAAAATATTATCTTAACTTTGATATGATATTGGATACTTGGTAGCTCTATAAATAAGAATACTGAATTGTGAGTCATTATATTTATTTATCGTAACAACAAAAAAAGTTATTTACTAATTTTATAAAATTACTCATTTCATATTTTTTTGGTATTTAGAAGTTCTGTCAACATTTCTGCCTTATCTTTTATTTTCACTAAAATATTATCTGGGTGACCAAGCTTCGCTCGTAAATTCAAGGTTTCTTATAAATGTGGGTACATATATCCAGATAATAAAAGATTTGCTATGTAAAGTAATTTTTCGCAATACGAAATTAACCAATTTAATTTTAGTTCTCTAACATTTGTTGAAACACTGTTTATAATAATTCCACTTCATAATGTGATTCAACCGCTCTGTATATGAAGCTACATATAGAGCATACATTAAAATATTTGCTCTAACATTATTTGAACCACTCGGTATAATAGCAATTCCACTTCACTCTATATTCCTACCATTCTAGATATGCAACTCTTTATGGGCTAACCTATAAACACTTTTTGTTTCTAAAATGTTTAACCACCCTCTGTAACTATAATCTTCTAAGATTTTTTAACCATTAACCCTCCTAAATAAGCAATTGTTTATGGCATATCAAATGCAACATTTTTAGTCTAACATTTTTACTATCACTCTGTATAAATTATTTATATCCTTGAACCCCCCTGTATATTCCTACCATCATATATATGAAAATCCCAGTAAGCTACCCTATAATACAGTTGTTCTTCTTAATTTTTTTGATTATCCTGTATAGCTATAATTCCAGTTCACCCTATGTGAATGATTGTCGTCTCTTAAATTGTTGAAATCTGCAAGGACAGCGATTACTTCACGTATTCGTTGTTGAACATCTATTAAACTTTTAATATCCTCTTTTGAACGCTTATACTGAAATGTAAATGCTTGTCGATTAGCAATATTCATTTCCATCTCCTTTTGTGCCATATGCTTTCCTTTTGCATTCTTCTTTTTAGTGCATTATTTTGTTTCTCATTGTAGACACTATCAGACGAATCATGCAACTTTTCAGCGGCCAATTCTTCATCGCTTGCATCTTCTGCAATCACGTATTCTTCACTGTCATAATCATTTTGATCTACTTTGTTCGCTTTCCTCAGGTCTCTTTTTTACTATCACTTTTCCTTTCTTTCATTTTTGGTTTCAGCCATGTTTTATTGTCATCTGTAAAGCCCACCTTTACTTTTGATGGGTGTTTACTGTGATCAATTTGCTCAATCTGTGAACCATTTTTCCTGAATTATTTTTTATCTTTTCTAGTATTTTAACATTTTTTGCTAAACGGTTTTTAACCCTTACTTTCTGCCTATGGCTCATTTTCTGCGATAAACCGCTACCCTCAACGAGACTATTTTTTGAGAACGTTGGGTCTTTTTGCTTCTTTGCCCTTTTCCTCGACCCTTTTTCACTGCAGGTTGTTCATTAAATTTTGCTTTACGTCCCATAATGAATATGTTATTATTCACCAAATACCCTATAAATCCCAAATTCGTAAAAAAGTAACAAACTTACAAAAGGCAAAAGATTGAGGTTAGCTATAGCTGATACCATGCCTTCGGAATCATGAGATAACATTTTTTAATCAAGTTCTATAAATATAATTCTACTCAACCACCCTTTATATGCATCTGCTTATGGCAATACATTTTTCGAACCATCCTGCATAAATGTAATTCCTCTCCATCCTATATTCCAACCACCACTAACATTCTTTGACTATATTTTTAAAACCCCGCATAGCAATAATTCTGCGCCGCCTCATATTTCAGCTAGTTTGACATTTAATACTGCTGCTGTATAATTTGCGACTTGTAGAATCCATCTACGTAAAAGCCGTGCAGGAGGTAATTACCAATTAAAGACTACCTCGTGAAAAGGTTATAGCCAAGTTCATCATAAACTATGGATAATGGGTTGATACTTCAACTGTTTTAATTTTCACCATATTTTGTTATTATAATGACTATAATTCCTGTGATCCTGTGTCCCTTACTTAAACCATATGAATATATTTCTCTATTAATATTTGTACCACCGTTAAGAAATGCTATTCTGCTATCGTTATCATGCCTTTACTAGTTGTATATGCAATATTTGGAGATACTTTGGAAGAAATAGGTTATTAACTGAACTTCAGACTAATGGTTAACAGGAGAAAGGCTTCCCTCAGACATGCTGGTATCGTCATACATTTACTATTTCATTCAATCCTACTGACAGCGCCAATTGATTTTAAATGTGCTAACAAAGAACTGAAAATATTTATTTTTCACAGAAGCTAATAGACGTACAAGAAAACATTTAGTATTAATAGGCTTAGGTAGATCTACACAAAACAGTAAAATTTAATTTCTTTCAGTGTATTTAGTAAAAACGCCTCGTCACTGACACCAAAACATCGCATAACTTCGAATTCATTAGTTGCCTGGGATAAAAGTTCCACGCTCTCATCTGACTCTCACTCTCTTGTAACTTCACACGTACGAAGGATTATATTAGCTGAAAGTAGCTTTTTAACTTTCTGGAAACAGCGAGAATTTTAATTTTATTTGCTTTGTATTTGATCGTTAGGAAGCAACAAAGGGATTAAAGGGATGCTTTTAATATTCAAGAGTACGACGGACGGTTTTTTCTACTGATTTAATTTTAGTTGAGTGACCCATATAATCGAAATTTTTCTTTTATTTTGTGAACAAGAAATTGTCAGATAAATATAACTGCATAGTGCATAAATTATTTTTTAGTTTTTTTTGATGATCAGTATGGCGATCTCGGAAACTAGCGGAGATAAAGCAATGATTAAATTGGGAAAGATTTGCAGTTTTACTGACCCAATTTAATGATACTTTCGGATTTTTGTAAAAAGTCATGGCTTACTAGATATTTTGAAAATACGAAATTCTGTCGACTTAGTCAAATCCCTTTAGCTCCTTTGTTTTTGATTTTATAAAAAAGTGTAAATATCAAAATTGAAGGGAATTGTATCCCGAATATGATTGTCATATCCCCGTTTGCGTGACAGCTCTCGTTTTCGAGATATGACACAAACTTTCTTTTTTTGAATGGAAACCATAGCTGGCTATGACCTCAAAAAATCGGGCGTTTTTAGAGCTTTTCAACGATATAATAAATACTCGGTATAGTTATTCATAAAAATAACGGAGTTATGGATGCTTATCTCTCTTAATTTCACTTTTAACGTAGTTAGCCATGAAATAGATTGATTTATTAATAACTGTTCCAAAAAACATTGAACGATTTTTTGATTAAGTATACCAGATATAAAGAAAAAAAGTAGGTTCTTACTAAAAACTTAAGAAATTAAAGTACATAATAATGGTTACAATTTCTGTTCGAAAAGTCCACATTACCGCTTTCCTCACAGACCGCCTATCAATTTCTTCAATTGCTTGTAATACCGCCTCCCTTAGGTCACCAACTGTCTCATACTTTCTGTTGTATATTTGGTTTTTTTTAAAATACAAGTCTATAACTGCCAAATCGGGAGACCGGGGTGACCATTCGCGTGGGCCATTTCCTCCTATCCAAGAGTTTGGATAGATATTATCTAAGTGTTGTCTTACTAATAACGAGTTAGGAGCAGGTGCTCCATCATGTTGGAACCACTCAATTTCTAAACGAGTTCTCAAATTCAAATTATGCAACATGTCTTCAAAAGTGTATTGTAAGAAATGCAAGTAGCGCTCCCCAGTAAGTGATTCGTCATAGATAAAAGGCCCCAGAATAGTAGACCCTATGATACCACACCAAACATTAAAACCAAATTGTATCTGGGGTCGTCTTTGTTCTACATGGAAAGGGTTTTCTTTAGCCCAGGTATGCTCATTGTGTCTATTGAACATACCGCAGTTAGTAAATCTAGTTTCATCTGACCATAACGCCTTTAATGGAAACTGTAGATTGTCAAAGCATGTCTCTAAACCATGTACAAAACAAAATACGTCGATGTTCGTCACCAGCATGCAAAGTTTGGGAAACTGTGGAACTTGTGCGCTTTCAGAACCTTAACTACAGTTCGTTGAGATGTGCCAGCTTCTGCTGCATTTCACGAGTTGATGTATATAGATTTTGATTTACCATTGCCAAAACATTTATTTGTGCTGCTTTGTTAATTTGATTACGTTCCTTTGGTGGTTTAGTAAAAGATCCATATCTGCGTAAACTATCGTAAAGTCTCTTAAATGTACATAGAGCAGGATGACGACTATTAAAATATCTATTAAAGTATTCCTCAGCTGCACGAACTGAATTTTTATGACATATGATATAACATTCCACCATATGCAGTTTTTCTTCGTTAAAATATTCCATTTTATCATGAAAACTTATCAATATCGACTGTCAGTTCAGCACTACTAATGGAATTACTCTCAAATGAGAAAACGTCAAAGTCAAAACAATCTTTTTCATGGCTACCTACGTTAAAAGTGAAAATAAGAGAGAAAAGCATCCATAACTTTTGTATTGTATTTTTTGAGGTCATGGCCAACTATGGTTTCCATTCAAAAAAAGATAAATTTGTTTCGTATCTCGAAAACGAGAACTGTCACGCAAACGAGGACGTGACAGTCATATTCGGGATACAATTCCCTTCAATTTTGATATTTACACTTTTTTATAAAATCAAAAACAAAGGAGCTAGAGGGATTTGACTAAATCAACAGAATTTCGTTTTTTCAAAATATCTAGTAAGCCATAACTTTTTACAAAAATCCGTGTGTCATTAAATTGTGCCAGTAAAACTGCAAATCTTTCCCAATTTAACCATTACTCTATCTCTACTAGTTTCCGAGATCCCCATATTGATCAGCAAAAAAAAACTCTCCCTGTATACTGTTCACATAAATTGTTATTAGAATCAAGATTGATTGATAATTGCTACAGGTTAAAGTTAAACATTCAATGAGCTTGGTTTTTTTAATTTAAATTTATCTGAATTTAATCTAATGTAATTCAAATTTTGTTTGTTTTATTTTCAGGTAAGCAATCGCAATTGACTAATACCAGTCTGAGGTAAGTTATAGAAATTAATGGAAATATTTCAAATACATTCAGACGTTTTATATAAAAACCTTTTGATGTGTCACTTGAAGTCAAGATTATCTATGAGTTTGTTCTTAATTCGATATCTAGTTTACATTTTACTATATTTCTGGCCTACTGTAACATTATGGTGATGCATTTTACCAAAACACACACTATTGGCAAATTAACATGTCAGACTAATGACGGATATTAAGTATCTTCCAATTAGTAAGTGCCGGTTGTGTCAACTTTACTAGTTTTCTATAGAGTGAGAATCCATGTTTGACTACAGTAGTAAATATTAAATAAAAACTAAACCGGTATGCTATATAATTATTTGTATTTTTAGCTGCCGTAGTCAGCACAGGTATACATAATATGACGAATGATGGATATGTAGATGTATAGGTAAACGTGCTGTTGCATATAGTAGTCCACCTAGAGCCATTACAATATGGAGATAATTGTTGATAACGTTGAGAGTATGTTTCTTATCGGAGAGCAACACGTATCCTCAATAAAACTTGACTTCTGTATAATATTCCCAAGGCTAGATAAATGTAGTATTTCAATAATTATTATGAAATCATCTGATTATTAGAACCCAGTTCCATTCATATCATAAGATTCTGATCTAAAACGAAACTCCGAAACTCCTTCTAAGGAAAGAACCTCAACATCAAAATCGTTTGTCTCGTTTGTTGTTTAATGTGTGGTGCGGAGTTCTATCTCCACAGATGATCTTTGTACCTAATTTCTTTTCTCTGAAAACGTACCTCTTGAAATTCATTGTAAAATGTTTTTCTATCATGTTTGCCGAACTACTGTGTAGATGCTAGATATTTTTGAGCCCAATCATAGTTCACGATGGGTGAGAAAATGTCATTGACTGGCCAACCAACTCGCCACACATGCGTTGTCTAGCTTTTTATTTATGAGGGCTCATAAGAGATATTATTTTCATAGATGACCCGCAACTACAGATGACATGGTCCAAAAAATATGATATGATACTCTAAATCTAGCAGCTGTACGGAGATGGAATTCCATTATTCTAACCATGCGTCACATATTGTAATGTTATACATAAAATGATGTTCCATGATTCAAGCATCTGGCATCTCACTACTGACAATTTTTGTTGCCGTTTATTTAGTTTGAAACATTCTGCATGTTTGTTACATCAATATTGTTATCAATTCATTTGTTATTATTGTTTGTACTAATTATTTATACATAACGTACCTATAGTATTAGTACTTTAATCAAGAAATTTAAATTTTCCAGACATGTACATGTTTCATTAAGTATCACCTGACTGAAAACCACATGGGGCATGTTAATCAATTTAAGGTTTCTTTTCGGTTTTCTTTGGCAACAGGACGGCTTGAATGTTGGGTAAGACACCACTCTGTGCAATTGTTATCACGTGCAGCATTACCGGCCAATTCCAAAACTTCAGCAGTCAAATATTCCATAACAGCTGATAAATATACTGGTGCACCGGCGCCGACGCGTTAGACATAATTTCCTTTCGTTATAAACGATGAATATGGCCTACCGGAAACTGTAAACCGGCACTGCTGGGTCGTGATTTTGTTTTTCCCGGTTTCGCTAACTTTCCACTTAATATTTTCGAGAGATAACATGAGTTTCAATAACGCCCTCTAGCGTTTAGGTTATGGACCAGAATATTAGGCATTTGTGAATTTTACTTTGGCGGGAACCTCAAGTCTGCAAAAATTCAAGCAAATCCGAAATTATGGGTGCCTGTTTATAAAAAAAATTGTACTCTCGCGATCATTTATTTAACTGCTTAAGGCTTGTATACTTATATTTCAACATTTGGGAAATGGGAACTCGCCATATACGAGTACGCATCCTAGGAAAAAAAGTTTCAGATAAGAGTTGCAGGATACCAAAAGAATCACCCAATGGTGTTTGTTGGTGACCATGACCTTCACCATGACCTTGAAGGTCAAGAGTTTTTTTAAATGGAAACCTCATTTCTTATCGAGGATTTGAATAAAGCAGAAAAAAAGAAACACTCTTTGAAATGAACTTTTTTCTTGCTTTCACCCACAAAAATATGTTCTTTACGACCTTGATTAGGCAAATATCGTCACATTGTTGCTAAATCGGTACAGCAACAAAAGGATTAGCTATCAAGCAGGCCACGGATTCGGATCACCATCGCCAATATATGGGTTGCACTTGGTTAATGAGGTCCAATTACGGTACACCCTGTATATGTTCTATACAGATACAAATGCCATACTCTATAAATATACACCTCGTATACACATACATATTAACATCCCTGATATTTTATATTGCCACAAATTCACTCCGTTCATTGGTGAAAACTGCCCGAAAATCTGTTCAGTAGTTCTTGAGTTTATCGCGTTGAGACGACCGGCAGGCTGTTCAGACTTTGTCCTGTAAGTATTTTGTGGAAAAGTTTAACATGTAAGTTAAAGGTATTCAAGAATTATGTTATTATTACCTTTCGTCACTAGATGGCGTCACTGTTAAGTCAAGAAGGTAGAAGAATGACTTTTGATATATATGTAATTTCTGCCAGATTTTGGTTTTACGTTCAATTAAAGTTGACATTAGAAATATTAAGTTTTCACTCTCATTAATCTCAGTAATAAGTAATAAGATAGCAGTTGTGAGCTGTTGCATAAATAGAATACTTGACATATGGGGTGAAGCAATATTATGTATAATTTAAACAATAGAAAAATAGAAAAGTAAATAGTGTGGAGAAGATTTATAATTATACAGGGTGGATATTATTTTGGGCTACCAAGACGCAGAAGCATATACAGGGTGGTTGCAATATAGAGTGAATTAGAGTTACACTTATAGAAAGTGGTCCAGCTAATAAGACAAATAAAAAAGTTTAAAAAGATGTGGAAAATATAGAAAAAGAATACAAATTAAAGAGAGGGAAAAATAAAGAGAGATAGGAATACCCTAACATAATCAATAGAATTGTAAGTAAGTTTAGAAACAACAAACACTTGTTTAAATTTTCACTTTTTATTTCTTTAAATTGAACATATGTTTCGCCAAGTCTGACTTCATCAGAAATTGGAAATACAATGAATGCTAAGTTTATAATTCTTACAAAGAAAGTACAAGTAAAATAATAAAATAATTAAAAGGTTTTAATTCTAGGGAATTTCAGAGAATGTAGGCTAGATGTGGGTCAGTTAAATTATACATTTATGAAACATTGTTGACAACAGATGTTAATAATATAATATTATTTAGAAATGGATTTTAAGATTAAGTAATAGAGATGAATTAATATCAGTTTGATCCTTTAATAGATTCGGCGAATTTTTGATTTTATTAATTTCCAGTGATTCAAGAAGATATAATTTTTTACTTTTGTTTTGTAAATGTAAAATTTCGAATGTATTTTGAGGTATATGGTTTTATCAGTATTGTCTTTGTTGTTTTTTATATGTCTAGATAAATTGTTGTTTGTTGTGGAGGCTGTATATATGTTCCTGTTCTGTAAATTTGTGAGGGGGTTCCATTGAATGTGAGAGTATGGTATAATTTAGGTATGAGTTTGGGGTCAGTGGGATAGACTACTTTAATAGCAATTTTCTTTAATTTTCTGTTTAATAAGTTGTCAATAAGTTGAGTTAACTTATGATATATGGAGTGTGTGTTTAATTTTTAGGCCTAGGACATTTAGTATATTATTTGTTTCTGTTTCAAGTGTGAATTTTATGTTGGGGTGTATTTGGTTTAAGTAGTTGTGTAGTAACTGTAATTGTCGATGTGTAGATGTGTACCCACAAAACACGCAATGGTATTATCGAGGTATCGGTACCAATACAGGATTTTGTTACTGACATTGTGTTTGAAAATTAGCGTTTCTAAATAGTCCATTAGTATTTCAGATAGAAGAACACTTAATGGATTGCCCATAGTTAGGCCTTGACTACTGTTGTGAATGTTGTTGTTGAATTGGAAGTAGTTTTGGTTGATACAGAGATGCAGAAGTGAAAGTATTATATTTTTGATTATGGGGTTAATATTATACTTGTTTATTAGGTTTATGATGATGCATTCATCAGGTGGTATGCTGAGACATAGATTGTCCACGTCGAATGAAAAAAGTTTGGCATTATTAGGAAGAATGATTTTTTGGATCTTTGAAACTAGATCCATGGAATTCTTGATACTGTATGTGGGGTTAAATTTGGTGTATTGTTTTAAAACACTAAGAAGAGACTTGAAAATTTTAGAGGCTGGAGCTGAAAAATAAAAAACTATGGGCCTGATGGGGTGGTTATTTTTGTGTAGTTTAATTAGAGAATATAAGTGGGGGCTTTTGGGTTCATTATTGTAAGAGAAAAATTTAAACAAGTGTTTGTTGTTTTTAAGTAATCTTAAAAATGAATTTTCATCAAGTGAAGATTGAAACAATCATCAGTAGAATTGTACCTTAAATCAGATAAAAAAGAACGGTTTTTATTTTAAGTAAGTTGAAGTCGGTTCTTTTTTTTCCCAAATCCAAAACCATTCATACTTTATACTTTTTATTTGGAACTTAATCGTCCATGCAAAGCTCGTCTGTTAATATTGATCAAACTGGGATACAGATTATTAGAGAAGTTCCTTTTAGCCCTTTAACACCGTTGGTTGTCACTTAAGTTTTCAACAAATTTCAACAGAATATAAGTCAAACTGATATACATGAAGGTTTGCCGTTCAGACGTAAAATTCTTTAACGATTCTAAGCTCCAACTACAAAGCTATACCGACAGAAACCATCAAGTAAGTAGGATAAGTTTTCTATATGTATGTACGTACGTAAGGTTTGTGTATTATTCAGAGTCGACTGTGCGACAAGTGAGAACTAACAAGTAACAACACGACTTCACGTCTTGTCAGCTTCTCTCTCACCAAGCCTGCTAGACTTATAAGTAGCAAGTTTACGGGTGTTAGTTTAAGTTTTAACAGTTCAGAAATTAGAGAAGTTATATACTTAGAGCCGGCAGTCTGAATACGAGGAAATGTGACTTGGCAACCCCATTTTGTCTATATGCCGTGTGTGTGTGTGTGTGTAGCGCGTCTATTCTGCTTCTTCTTCCTTCTCGAATATTATCGGTGAATTTTGGCATTTGAGGTATGGTGTGGTGAAAGGTGCGGTACAAATAAACTTCCTTCATTGTCTCTTATGAGTTTCTAATTAATTTTGCTTATGAGGAAGGGAGTGACTCCGAAGTGAGCGAACAAAGATTTGTGGGTTGAATAGAGGCAGGGGTCTTTCCAGAAAAAAAACATGTCAACAATATTTTCGCTTATTTTAATAAAGGGTGTTTTTTTAGAGGTATATAACTTTGAAATGGAATAAAACGAGGATATATTTTTTAAACTGACAAGAAATTTAATTTATTCGAAAGATAATCTTCTGGCATTATAATTTGAATATGACTTCTGGTATATGACCGCCACGGCTGGCTCGGACGTAGTCTAAACTGGAGGTCCAATTTTCGATGACTTTTTCCAACATTTGTGGCCGAATATCGGCAATAACGCGGCGAATATTGTCCTCCAAGTGGTCAGTGGTTTCGAGCTTATCGGCGTAGACTAGCGACTTCACGTATCGCCACGGAAAATAGTCAAGCGGCGTTAAATCGCACGATCTTGGGGCCAATTCATGGGTCCGAAACCTGAAACTGTGCGGTTACCAAACGTTTCTTTCAATAAATTAATTGTGGCACGAGCTGTGTGAAAATGTTGCCCCGGTTTGTTGAGACCACAGCTTGTGTGTATCATGATTGTTCAATTGATGAACGAAAAAGTTAGTAATCATAGCTCTATAGCGATCACCATTGACTGTAACGTTCTGGCCAACAACGTTTTTAAAGAAGTACGGACCAATTATTCCACCAGCCCATAAAGCACACCAAATGTAACGATGTCTCAACACGAACTTGAGGATTATCATCACTCCAAATACGGCAGTTTTGGTTATTGACGTATCCATTCAACCAAAAGTGAGCTTCATCGCTAAACAAAATTCGCTTATGAAAATCGGGATCAACGGCAACTTTGTTTTGGACCCAGTCACAGAATGTATGCCTTGCTAGGTGATCGTGTGGCTTCAATTCTTGTACGAGTTGAATTTTGTAAGCACGCAAACTAAGATCTTTCCGCAAAATCTTCCATAAAGTGGATGGACACATATGCAATTCCTGTGCACGATGGTTGATAGACTGATTCGGGTTTTCCTCGCTACGCTCTACAGCAGCATTGGATTCTTCTGTACGCACTGTACTACATCTCTGTGGATGCGTATTATCATTTAGAGTAAACGTGGTGCGAAAACGTTGCATAGTTAATCGAATTAATTGCTCTGATGGACGATTATGTTGACCGTACAATGTACGTAGTGCGCGATACGTACTTCGAACATAACCATGATTTTCAAAATTAATTTGCACAATTTGGAAGCGTTGTCTCAGTCTATTCATGATGAAATGCCAAACCAAAATAAACATAAATCACTTGACAGCTGACAAGATGGCCACCGGTTAAAAGAGTGTTGCCAACTTAAAGTTCTATACCTCTAAAAAAACACTCTTTAGAAGTAATTGTATTATTTGTTCCTAGATTTTATAATCTGTGAAAAATAAGGATCATTTTTGGTGGGTATTATTACATATCATCATGTTTGGTGTTTTGTGATTTTTTTGAGAGAACTGAAACAACTTTCCACCACGTGAAAAGAGTCTTTCTTTTGTCATACTTTCTTCTGTTCTCTAATTTTTTTATTCATATCGAATATTTTCAACTTGTTTTTTATAGAGGTCTGGCTATTAAATAACGAGATTGTTCGGGCAGGAAGCGTCCTAGAGGGGTAGAGAGAGGAAAAACGCTATAGCAGTTTTTTTTATAGAGGTTAGAAACAGACTGTTTTTTCCTCTTGCCGATATTAATGTTTGACGAAAAACACGAGCCACCGATCAATGTGATATTTCTCGTTAAGCTAAAAAAAACTTTATAAATAAATATAAAGCCATTGACTACGAAGTCAGAATAGACTTTGAAACGTTTGGTATTTCTGCAATATACGTCGTTTTATTTCTATTGTGGTGTTATTGCCCCAAAAAAACATAAAAGTAATCAACAATATGCCACAAACAACGTTTAGAAGACAGCTATAGTGATAGTTAACAAAGTGATATTTACAACATATAAGTGTTAATTTTTGAAATTTATTTTTATGGGTATATGTAAAAAAGGTTGACAGTTAACCGTAGACAAGAGGCCCCTAAGAGGCAAGATGCAATACTGATATACAGGATGAACATATTTCGTGCTGAGATACTAAGTTACTGGTAAACTAATTCACGTATAATTGAAACGTCAAATACTTTTACGTGTAAACCATAAATTATTATTATTTATTACTTTTGGACGGGATCAGGCAAGTGGCGTTGTAGAATGAGAGGGCTTTTCCTGAAATACTCTGTCAAATATCCCCATCGCAAGAGACAGGAGCACATCTAGAGGTAATTTTAAAGTTATTTCGCGACTGTCGGCCGTCCAAATATCAAACTGGAAGGTTGACAGCCACGGTTGCTTTGACACTAATGAATAATATTCCAACCCGCTGCTGCTGGAATGTCACCGCACCTTCAACAGTTTCAGCTTTGGTAAATATAAATTGGCTGAACTATGTGGAGCTTGCTGGAAATTAGGAATTTCGTATGCCCAGCGAAATACGGAGACACGTGTAGGTAAAAGATGGAATGCTAAGATGTAGGTCGAGGGAAGTTTATGTACAGTGTGTCAGCACTTACAGCTCTTTTTCACCCGGTACGTGAAAGTCGACAGTAGAGTTACATGTCGAGCAAAAAATACTGTTACGTTGCAATATACACGTACTGCTGAAAAATGGGTACAACAGTTGGCTTGAACTTTTTATTTTTTTTATTCATTTCTAGCACGTGAACACATGATGATGAAAAACGCCATCTATGATTTTACAACATAACAACTATGACGAACCACTTAGTTACCTGTTCATGTAAGTGTAGCGCTAGTTTTCCTATATTCTGTGAATTTAGAAAACTAAGTAATGTGAGATCTGGGCAATACTACATTTAAAACAATGGGAATATGATATTTTTCTGCTGCAACATCAAACCTATATTTTAAGTTAGACCTCTATCAACACATCAGTGAAAACGCATTCAGTTCCATGCAGTAGTTTTTGCATGACGCGTGTACAAACATACAGACAGACAACAATTTTAAAGGCTTCTGTTGTTCTAATAAAGATCTCCCCTATATCAGTTTTTCATCAATACGTATAACGCAAAGACATTACAATTTTAATATACAGAGTGAGTTTTTTTTGATGATCAGTATGGGGATCTCGGAAACTAGCGGAGATAGAGCAATGGTTAAATTGGGAAAGATTTGCAGTTTTACTGGCCCAATTTAATGACCCTTGAGGTTTTTGTAAAAAGTCATGGCTTACTAGATATTTTGAAAAAACGAAATTCTGTCGATTTAGTCAAATCCCTCTAGCTCCTTTGTTTTTGATTTTATAAAAAAAGTGTAAATATCAAAATTGAAGGGAATTGTATCCCAAATATGATTGTAATGTCTTCGTTTGCGTGACAGCTCTCGTTTTCGAGATATGACACAAACTTATGTTTTTTTGAATGGAAACCATAGCTGGCTATGACCTCAAAAAACGGACATTTTTAGAGCTTTTCAACGATATAATACTTGATATAGTTATTCATAAAGTAACGGAGTTATGGATGCTTTTCTCTTATTTTCACTTTTAACGTACTTACTAAAAACTTAAGAAATTAAAGTACATAATAATGGTTACAACTTATGTTCGAAAAGTCCACCATTATTATTTAGACAAAAATTGCATCTTTTTAAGATTGACATTACCGCTTTCCTCACAAATAATAATAATAATACTAATAACGAATTATGAGCAGGTGCTTCATCATGTTGGAATCACTCAATTTCTAAACGTGTTCTCAAATTCAAATTATGCAACTTGTCTTGAAAAGTGTATTGCAAGAAATGCAACTAGCGCTCCTCAGTAAGTGAATCGTCATAGATATAAGGCCCCAGAATAGTAGACCCCATAATACCACACCAAACATTAAAACCAAATTTTATCTGGGGTCGTCTTTGTTCTACATGGAAAGGGATTTCTTTAGCCCAGATATGCTCATTGTATCTATTGACAATACCGCAGTTAGTAAATCTAGTTTCATCTGACCATAACACCTTTAATGGAAACTGTGGATTGTCAAGGCACATGTCTCTAAACCATGATGAAACAAAATACGTCGATGTTTTTATATACTTCTAAATGTTTAACATCGTTTTCTTTAGGGTATATTCTTCACTGTAAATGTCTAGTTGAGCTAATCATTTCATTGTTTCAGTTTTAGTTATTACTGAGCATAAGCTTCAAATTGATATCTGAGGCCGAGTTGAAACTTTTTTGTCATACAGAACCACTTCCTGTACTATAGTGATTTCCGTGCATCTTTTTCTCACAGTAGTCTATATATATATATATATATATATATATATATATATATATATATATATAGGAAACTTCTCAAACAGTGCTGGATTGATAATTTTTCCTTTCATTCGTATAATCGAAATCTGTAATAAAGCTTGAAACAACATTTTCCTCTTATCGATCTAATATTTATTGCCTATCTATCGAATCTGTTTCACGATAAATATCTGGTCATTGGTGTAAATTCCCCGACAACGCTATTTCTCAATCTTTTATTGCGTTCCACCTTAGCTTTTCGTATTTTCCTCACTGTTTTATTGCATTCTGCAGAGTATTCTACTGTTTTCGTATTATTTTTGTATGTATTACTATCACAATTAAAACAATGTTATCTTATTCTGTTATGCTATTTTCTTCTTCACTCTAATTTGTTAATCGCCAAATAGAATTTTCTATTTATTCATCCGTGAGTTGATTTACCTGGTAAGTTCTTCTATCCATTTATTTTCTTCTTTTTCGTGTTCACATCAGCTATCTTCCACCTCCTTACTGTTCACAATTCGAAAAATTGTTTCACGAATATACTTACCCGATCTAGTCTAGTGATTTATTCTTGTAGCTCAAATTAAAAATATAACTTGGTTGAAAAAATTATGTCAAATGAAGAGATGAATGCTGAAAATAATCCCTACTTTGAGGAACTTTAAACAAATTATTTTTGATGGTTTAAAAACTCCTTAGAGTAACTGTAAACTAATAGCTGTGCAGTTAAACACTTACTTTAAAACATTATGCTATAATATTTTCACATTGTGGTCCTTAATCTTTTTCAGGAAAATCAGTTATGTGAAACAATTATATTATTCATCAAAATGCATAGAAAGTCATTCCACCAAACTTCAGGAGAATTTTTAGATGAGCAGTTTTGATTCATTCTACTGAACTGAAAATCACATGAAAACCCTAAGTAGGCAAGTTGTGTACCTCTCCAAAGGTTAATGTCTTCTTAACTTTTAGGCATTGAACATTCAAGAGTAAATAAAATACAACCCTGACGTAAAGTTTAATGAAGTTTCGAACGCTATGAATTAACGAGCAAATTTGAGCACAATCTCAAAGTATAAGTAATTCACTTAAATTAACGGTATGGTTTTGAATTTGATTCAGATGAAACGACACAAGACAGACAAGTAGCAGGTAAACTGTATAATTTGTGTCCAGACTAAACAATGTCGTAGTGGCAGCGAGGGAAAGAAAGTACATTTCTGTTTTTCTGACTTGTATCGACCTTGTTCTGTGAATATTGTTCTAAATAATCTATAAAGTTACTACAATAGAGCGTTTCTATTCTCGATTTGTGGCATAAAATGATTTAAGTGAGGGATTTTTTTGGTTATTAAAAAATTCATGCTGAATCTTAAAGGTAATGAGGTAGCACTGAGAGCTAAAGCCAGAATTCAAGCCAAGTTTTCTTAAGCAGCAAAAAGTGCCAAAACATAAAGATGCTAATGATATATTTTTGGACTATTTATCGCTGCTGTCAGCCAGAATGTTGGAGAAGATCCCGTCATCTCCACACCATCTAGTTTTCAGCAACTGGGCTTTCTCAAACAAGTATGTGAAGTGAAAGCTAATTTTCTTTAAAAATTCATTCTTTCGGATAAGGCTAATTTTGAAAGTAGCAGTTCTTGACACAACATCATAGTAACTTGAATGAATCTATTGACAGCTCCGACCTATACATCAGAGTTTCGTCCTCAGTAAGTTTGTTTCTTGAATAGGTTTTCAACCTTGGAATTTACTAAGCGATGTTTTGGCCCAAGTTCCTTGTATTCATGACAAAATGCTAAGAATCCTTGACGTGCGATGATGTTTTGCACTCTAGAAGTTGGATGATTGTCGGAAGAAAATTGATAATTCCGCTTTAGCTCACATAAGTAACTAACAGGCGAAGGAAACCTCCAGATTATGTTCTAGTGATGCACGAGTTGCATCTTTGAGTTAATATTTTCCGCTGACAATTTTGAACTGCAATCACCTTAGTTTCAAAAACTTCAACTGCAATAAAGGCTTGTTTTGAAAACATTCCGAGTGTTATTTTGAAAGTACCAAACGCTCTAATTCCATATTTTCACATGCTAATAGATGTAAGTAGTATTAAATTCTCTGACTTCACTATACGGCTTTTCCTAAATATTATAAACTTACTGTTCCAAAGAAAGACGGATCGAAGGACTGCCTTACCTATGAGAGGTGGGTTGAGGCACAAGTACCACATGGTTATGGTTGCACTTGCAATATTCGTTGAACGGTTATTGGGATTAATAGACCGGGATTATCTATATATAAATAGGCAAAGACAAAACGAATAGATTCTATTTTCTCCGATTTTCTTCATTTTTGTTTTGTTTATAGCTACTGACGACCTTCAGTGCAGAATGCTAACATTAATTTATAATATTGGTTCATTCTTTAAATAAAATATAATAAAAATTCATTTTTTACGTCTATACTGTCAACACCAAACAACTGACAGTGCCGCTGCCGCCAGACGGTCAAAACTCAAAACACTGAGTAATTACATATGGAGCGATCGTTAAATATATACTTAGAGCATGTACTTCTGGAAGTAACATGCAAGCGTTGTTATTCCTTAGTGGTAAAATAGTCAATGTAATAGATCAGTATTTATTTTTCGGACGCGTTGCAGTAACTTTCATTTTCTGTTTTTAATGTGAATTTAATTATTTCATTAATATATTATTACCACAACCTTCCCGAAGGTGTCGTGTAAAAAATTGTCAGCCATCGGACAATAGAGAATGTATTAAATATTTAAGTTCTCTTAGGGTTGTTGGTCCTCTCTTTTCTTTAATGTTCCTGAATTTGATTGAACCTGCTAATGACGAAAACTTTTAGGTTGCAAAGAACAATCTTCCAATTATTATATCGAATATTTTGCCATGAGCGGTTCCAGCCAAAAATTTGGGGGTCATTCATTTGTCAAAAATATTTCGAATACCGATATTTAATAACATTTTTATTTTCTTTTTATTTCAATAGATTTGTCAATATGAGCGAACAATTTTGGTCATTACAGCTACTCCTCCGACTTCTTCACAACTTTGTTTCTTATAAAAATATACTTTTTACAAATTCATGAAATGGGCGACCACTAGTCTTTAAAAGCCGTCCCGGGAAATATTTCTCATTTATGCAACTGTTGCCCGAATATTTGTAAAGATCTCATGTTGAGCCAGCTGTATTGAATCAATCACGTGTTTCTAGGAAAAATGAAGATTAGTACGATAAACGGACTAGCATAACTCATTGCATATATTAAGTTGGTAGTCCTCTTACAGTGGAAATTCCTGTTTGGTCAATATTATGTTTATTAAACCATGCATTTGCTGTTTCGTGTTCTCTCTTAACAGTTTATAAATCAAAGGTACCCCTGTTTGCATACAAGTGCTGACCTACTGTTATTGAAGATTTGTTAAGGTTTTAGTACATACGAATGCCACATCTGATTTAACTAGCCTTACAGTTATTGAAATTATTCATCCAAACTGTGGTTACCTATCAATTGGTTTGTTTCCCTTAGTTGTGGAGAGTGCAGCTCCAATCGGAAGATGAGATGACATTTCTCTAATTCTTTCGGCATCTAAAAAAAATATCAGGGTAAGTAGTTTAGGTATCTATCCCTGCATAGATTGGTAATCACATGCTAGTCATGGGTGTTACGTAATTCTGGACAAAGACGATATTATGTAAGTTCTGCCACTCCATGTTACATAGTTTTGAAATGAGAATAATTACCCCTGCTCGCCAACTTCCATTAGTATTTCTTCCCCTACCAAAAACACCTCAATTAACTTCTTGTTAGTACCATATGTTGGAACATCTATATATTACTTACACATGGCTCAATACATCGAAAATATCAAAGACGGCGGTGACCTTACCATTAGCATGTCAAATATCACTTGACACCAAGTCCAAACGCGTTGTCTTCACTTTTCTTTAAATTTCCGAGAATGGGCAACAAGCAGGCATCTTTCGTAGAGCAAATAAACGGCAAGAAGGGGTGTCTAAGGCGAACACGAAAATGCTTTTTTTTCTCGGTGAAGGCAAGAAGACCGCCATAATTCAGTTCAACTCGTCTAATAATAAGCACAAAAACCGACAAATAAACGAAAATCTCCGCGTTCCTACCCACGGAATGCTTAAATAACGATCCGTTCGTAAATTACCCCGAAGTGTAAATCAACTCGACGACGTGTGCAATAAGAAAGCACATATATTCATAACTGGTCCGCGTCTACTACATAAATTGAGTTGTCTGCTGTTTTACTAGGAGAAATTTACAACGGCATGTATTGCTCCGTCGTGATTTGCACATTAAGAGAATTAGCTTAAATGCCTGCTTTATAGAAATGGCGAGAATTAGCGAGTTTATTGGCTGTAATAATCTTCACTTTATTCCCGCTATTTTATACGAAGTGAATTTCTCAATCACCTATTTATATACGAGGTGTAAAAAACGGTTTAGCACTAAGGTTTCCGATTCCCGATAAGTTATTTATTTTCTTTTCTTTTCAAAATTGTCCACTCGGTAAAAATTCCACACAATTTTCTTTAATTTTGAATATACTACTCCAGCTTTTTAAAATTTGTATGCGCCAATTGACCCTTTTTCAATAATAAAACAACCAAAATTTTTATTATTATGTATTATTAACCTTTCAAATGCTTCAAATTAATATAAACTCCAAACAAAATCAAAACATAAACGAAAAAATCATATCAAACAAATAAATTTCAAAATATAAATATCAAAACACCTTATAATTAAGTTTGCAATTGATATAAAAAGATTCCTAAAATGCCTTTTACTGTTCTTTAAAATTACAATTTTTACTTTTGACTTTGTCGCCATTTTTGTGCACCAGGTATTTTAAGTTTAACTTGTACTAAAATTTTAATAAAACTTTCATTGTTGTCAGAAAACAGATTATCATCTGATTCACTGTTCTGTATTTGCTTTGTCCTATGAATTTCACAGTTTTATCAAGACATCTAATTTTGAATTGGTTATTTTGTGTGGAAATAATTTGTTTTTAAAGTTTATTTACCCCAAAATACTTTATTAAGATTCTAAAATTTTGAATTATTAGCACTATTGTGTCTGAAGTATGAAATTTGGACGATAGCATTCGGCACCTGTCAGATGAGTTGTTTACATTTCGATTTCAAGGTAAAATTTTATATGTTCTTTTTATTAAATGTTTTCATTGTGATATATCAAACATACAGATTATTTTATATGTTTATTTCAAATCCTAGTTGCTTTTTTAAGAAATTTATTTTAAACTGTCACATTTTGTATTTTAAAAAAATATATTTACTGTGCGTTTTTAGTTGTATAAATCATTTTCAAATTACCAGTTTACGGTCTAGTTTTATAATTTAATCATTTCTATTCATGTATTGATCTTTAGATTGCATTTGATTTATCATACTTAAATCACTCGTGCAGAATTTCTATTGTCTCCAATATTGTTTTATGTGTTACAATGCATTATTTACTAATTGTTAATATACTATTTCATTTATCTAAACATAATTATTGATTTGATTTTATTTTTTTTTTGTTCATGTTTATTTACATTTGATGGTTCTGTTCGAAATACGTATGGCGCACTACGTCCATTTTAGGGTCAACATAATCGTCCATCAGAGCAATTAATTCGATTAAATATGCAATGTTTTCACACCACGTTTACTCTAAATGATAATACGCATCCACATAGATTAGACTACAGGCCCGTGTTAAAAAAATGATGGGTCATTTGAACCACCAGATGACCTATGTAGAACGATATAAGAGCATAAAATAATAAGATTCAGCATTATGCCGTCACTTGTAAGACATAATAATAAGACAACGCGTAGTGCCGTAAAAAAATGGTGCGCCAAAAAGTCGGAATTTTTTTTTGGTTTTCCGACAATTTCCAGAGTGAATTTGGTCATTTAATTTTGTACGGCATCAGTTTCATACTATTTCAATACTGCTTCTAATACATTATTCCGCAACGCCGTACAAAAATCATGCGACAAGGGGAAAAAACCGAGGGTTGCAACCCCCTCTCTTTCCGTGGTCCAGGGGGTGATTTGACACAACATCAAATTAATTTATTTCGAAAGTATTTTATGCATAGATAATATTTTTTCATATGCCGTACATTTTCGTTGGTTCAAAGGGGAAAAAAAATAAAAAGAAAAAATCCATATTACGAAAAGTAAGGCATTTAGATAGTTTATTTGTACTAATTTTCATAGTCTTTTCGTGATTCTAGGTCTCTAGTTAGAAACTATGTTAAATATGGGTTTGTATACTATCGATTTATACCAAAATATAGACATGTTGCCACTGATAATTCGAAAATACAACATATTATTGAGAAGTACTCGCACATTTTCGGTTGATTTTGACAAAAACATATGTATGTTTCAGAAAATGATAGAGAAGATAATTCGGACGTCTATGAAGACGTTGATTCTGATAACAACTCAGCGGCTGATTCCGATACTGAATAATTTAAATAAAAACCATATTTTGTATTATCATCATCATTAAATATATCGAATTTTTCAAAAAGATAATTGTTTTATTTATTCACATCATTACAATGAAACAAATCAATTATATATATATATATATATATATATATATATATATATATATATATGTATCAATAATGTTCGAAGTATATAGTAAACCAAAAAGTATACAAAACTGTTGATACTGTGATTGACAGTTTCAATTTTTGGATATAATATACACACCGTTTCACTTCAGTTAGACGTCATAGTGATTTTATCATATTATCAATTGTTCTCTTTAAAAATATGTTAATGCCGTACTGTATCAGATAGCCATAAAGTACCCTTAAAATGGTAGCGTCATTTTCATCAGCCTAAAAGATATGGTCTGCATTAAAATGTACGGCATCATTTTTTCCTAATTTATTTATGTTAATACTATTTAAAACATGGGATACAATGTAGAAAACTGCTATATTTCATTAATCTATGATATTTAAATTTCTTCAATAATTTGAAAAATTTCAGTTTTTGTATTTCTCTATAATTTTTTTCAGAACAGTTTCTTTTGAACGGCAATACTATATAACAATTGTATTTTACAATATCATGTTAAAAAAAGTTCCCGTACAGGATCAAATGATTTTACACCTTTATAAATCAAGAATACGATGAAATTAAGATAATTATTGATATACATTCAAATGAACAATCATTTTTTGACGGCATTATTTTTAATGTTTTGGAACCAAAGCCGTACTTTTTCAAATCACCCCCTGGACCACGGAAAGAGAGGGTGTTGCAACCCTCGGTTTTTTCCCCTTGTCGCATGATTTTTGTACGGCGTTGCGGAATGATGTATTAGAAGCAGTATTGAAATAGTATGAAACTGATGCCGTACAAAATTAAATGACCAAATTCACCCTGGAAATTGTCGGAAAATCAAAAAAAAATTCCGACTTTTTGGCGCACCATTTTTTTACGGCACTACGCGTTGTCTTATTATTTTTCATGGATCTATCGATGGTAAGAATGCCGTACAAAAATATATGACCAAAATACACTCACTCTACCTGTAATTTTGAATTCTCACCTGCACTCAGTTGGACAGCTTACAAGTGACGGCATAATGCTGAATCTTATTATTTTATGCTCTTATATCGTTCTACATAGGTCATCTGGTGGTTCAAATGACCCATCATTTTTTTAACACGGGCCTGTAGTCTAGATGTCGTACAGTGCGTACAGAAGATTGCTGCTGTAGAGCGTAGCGTACAGGAAAACCCGAATCAGTCTATCCGCCATCGTGCACAGGAATTGGATATGTGTCGATCCACTTTATGGAAGATTTTGTGGAAAAATCTTGATTTGCGTGCTTACAAAAGCAAGGCGTACATTCGGTGAATGGGCCCAAAACAAAATTGCCGTTGATCCCGATTTTCATAAGCGAATTTTGTTTAGCGATGAAGATCACTTTTGATTGAATTGATACGTCAATAAACAAAACTGCCGTATTTGGAGTGATGATAATCCTCAAGTTCATGTTGAGACACCGTTACATCCAGAAAAACTGACTGTTTGGTGTGCTTTATGGACTGGTGGAATAATTGGTCCGTACTTCTTTAAAAACGATGCTGACCAGAATGTTACAGTCAATGGTGATCGCTATGGAGCCATGATTACTAACTTTTCGTTCATCAATTGAACAATCATGATGCACACAACAAGACGGGGCAACATGTCACACAGCTCGTACCACAATTGATTTATTGTAAGAAACGTTTGGTAACCCCATAGTTTCACGTTTCGGACCCGTTAATTGGCCTCCAAGATCGTACGATTTAAAGCAGCTTCACTATTTTATGTGGGGATACGTGAAGTCGCTAGTCTACGCCGATAAGCCCAAAACGATTGACCACTTGGAGGATAACATTCGCCGCGTTATTGCCGATATACGGCCACAAATGTTGGAAAAAGTCATCGAAAATTGGACCTCCAGATTAGACTACGTCTGAGCCAGCCGTAGCGGTCATATGCTAGAAGTCATATTCAAATTATAATGCCAGAAGATTCTCTTTCGAATAAGGTAAATTTTATGTCAATTTAAAAAATATATCATTGTTTTATTCCATTTCAAAGTTCTATACCTCTAAAACAACACCCGTTATATTCGTTCAAAATTGGCAGTAATCTGAGGTAACACGCACACACATTAAAAAACTACTCTTTAGAACACCTTCCTATTTATAATTTCGTCAAAAAAGCAAAACAACTGTTAAGTTAAATTTGCAGTTAAAACTTTGGCCTTGACATAACTTGTACCCATAGGCTGTGTCCCACGTAAACAGCCACAGTGACAGACCCAAACTATCAAACGCATAAAAAGAATTAATTTTGTCCTTACTGGAAAATACGTTCGTGCGATTTTGTATTTTCACCGTTCAGTTAGTATGTTTTAGCCTTTTGTTGAAGTTTAAAATTGTCACATTGACGTATAACATCCTAGAGCTTAAGCTTATATCTTCTGGAGTCTGCAGTGCACAAATGCTGTGTTAAGACTAAAGAGAGAGAGGATAAGAGGCTATTTCACTCGGTTGGAACCGCTTACAATGAAATTCGATCAACATGTTGTTCATTGGCTGCTCCCTCCTACCAAGTGAAATAGTCTGTTACTGTCTCAATTGCCCTCTCTTTCTAGCATTGCCACGAATTTGTGCATTGCAGGGTATCTCCAGAAGGTACATGCTCTTACGTGAGACACAGTCTTAGAACCAAACTGACAGCATTAAAATTTCAAAATATACCAAGGAAATAGTGTGGTTAAAAAGTTAGTGACTGAAGGGTTGGCTACGTTCCGACGTCTGTTGTCTGGGTTGATTTTAGTTTCAAACAATGCAAAATGAGTTGTTTACATTACCTCAGATACAGCTTTTCTGCTATAAGCTATACGTTACCCCAATAATCGCATTTTACGATCATATCTCTCTCGTTGAAATTGGACTAAGTTTGTCCTTAACTTTCCGATCGTCAACCTGTAAAATTATTTTTAGTTGCTTAATTTACTTTGTCAGTTTAAACCTGCTTTCATAATTAATTGAAATGTTGGTAAACTGATGACAAAAATCAAAAACTTATAACTCTAGCTTGTAATCAAGTAAATGCATGTATCTAGAGTATATCTCTCTGTTAGACAAAATAACCTCGTTAAGCTTCCGACTATCGACTAGCATCTAAGATATCATTAAATTATCCTCGACTTCAGTCGAGAGAGAACTTGGAAGAGAGAACTCCATGGCACTTTTTCTTTCGATTCCCATTATCTGTTCACTAAATCACCAAGTGCAGAATAGGAATTGCATTTCTCGAAGACGACGGCGCTGGCAGTGCAACCGAAACGAGACAAAGCTCTTAAGTGTTAAACATTAAATATAATTGCCGAAGTTTGATGAACTAATTTCATAAGGAGTGCCACCGAAATTTTAATAGCTCAATAATTAGTCGAGCAAAAAGTCGTTGTTGAACTGAATTTCGGAGAACGTTACAATGGAATTGGAACTGTTACATAATGGAATGGTTAATATTACCGGGTCTAAGATTAAGAAGTAGTCTAAGTTTACGTACAAGGATGGGTAAAACAGTATGTGGAATTATAGATTTTCTACATAAAAAATACCGTGTAGTAGTCTATGCATGGAGAGGATTACGATAACTTATAATCAAATACCGTTTTCGATTTTTTTAACGACTTCAGAAACTAATTGACGCTTTTCTTAACTGACTTCCAAAAAGGAGTAGGTTATCAATTCGTCTGCAACTTTTTTTTTATGTATGACTAGCGGATTTTCAAAAACGACTTGGGCAATTTTAATGATTTAAACTGCGTTATATTAAGAAACATATTATTGTTTATAAAATAAGGTTTACGGTTTTCCAGGAAATTAGAAAAAAAAAAGTAAATAAGGGACTAGATTTCAGTGAATTTCTATGAATTTTCACTGTTTTCTCTAAAACCGCTCAAGAAATTTTAATATTAAAAATTGTATTCTACAATGATATGTTCCAGCTCCGTATATTTTTCTGTAACGTAAAACTTACCATTTTTCTGAAAATCGGAAATATATATGCAAAAAAACTGTAAACATCATGGTAAATGTCAAATTTTCATCATAAATATCAAGTTTGAATGTCAAGATATGCCATGAAAGTATGTCGTACAGTGTGTTTGTAATGGTTTTCATTTTAACTCGTTTGAAGTAAATTTCTTTTAGAGTTTAGTTAAGTTAGGGGCTTATAGTCGTGTGAAATGGTAGAAAATATTTCGTTAGTTTATCGAAAGAAAAATTGTTATGTCGGCGAACTCTTCTATATGGTATACAGTTGTAGGTGAGTGCGTGCGTGCATGCAATATTAGGTGGTACATAAGCAGTTGTATACATAGGATAGTTGAAATATAAATTGGAATTGAATTCCTTATACAGGATGGTTCTAAAAGTATTGTTTTGGGTGGCACATAATTTGTTGCGTATGCAAGGTGGTTGAAATAAAAGTGGAGCAAAACTATAGTTGTACAGAGTGGATATTTGCGTTATAAGACGGAGAATAATTACAGATATACAAAAGGCGTTAAAAATTGTCAGAAGCAGTTGAATATACAGGATGGTTGAAATATAAGGTGGAGTATAATTACAGTCATACAGGGTGGTATAAGAAAGTAATATAATTTGGAACATAAGTAGTTGCTTAGACAAGGTGTTTGAAGTAAGGGTGGGGTAAAATTATTATTATTCAGGGTGTATCAAAAATGTGTTATATAATCATAAGCAGTTAGGTTATTTGAATTTGAGGACGTATGATGGGGTATAATTAAAGACATGGGTTAAAAAAAATTTAGAAACAGTGGTTGAAATAAATGGTAGAGTAAAATTATAGTCATAAAATGTGGTTCAAAAAGGTGAATTTTGTTATATAGGGTAGACCATGAGAATGGCATATATGGAATGCATGGGGCGAAGTAAAATCATTGTTATACAGGAATAATTTATGCAATAGAAAAATAGAAAGAGTCAGTTGTGTGGAGATTATTTATACTTATGCAAGGTGGTTTTAAAGATATCAGGTCCGTTGTAATATTGTGTTGAGTTGAATTATAGTTGTACAGGGTTATTTAGGAAATGTTAGACCAATAAGTTATGTAGGGGTGATCAATGCACAGAAGCATATACAGTGTAGATGCAATATAGGGTGAATTAGTTACATATATAGTCAAAGAATAAAAATTAGAGAGGAATAAAGAGAGCTGGAGAAAAAGAGAAATAGATAAGAATACGCTAAAATTTTCAATTGAATTGTACTTTAAATAAGAAAAAAAGATATGTCTCAAAATATTGATTGATCTAAACGGTTTTTCTAAACTGTTCTTTTTTAAATATACATTATTTTAATTATATGTTTAATCAATTGGAATAGGCTAGAGCCTTACCGACTCTCTTTCCTAGCAACCTCTTCATTCGCGCACGCTCCACGTTCCAACACTCGCACTCAAAAAACATATGTTCCGCCATATTAGCGCCCCGTAGTAAAATCTGTTAAATGTACTCTAAGACATTCCCAAACATTTAGTAACTGAGGCACCCCATAATTGAGGTTTCTGTGCCCACACCTCAACCAGAGCCTGAGTCTCTCTCTCTCCATGCATCTCTTTTTCTGCTCTTGCCCCGTAATGCCTCTGCTATTCAGCCGTAGCCTTTCTTCCACTCCGAGTCGTATTGGCATTTCCCTTGAGAAGAACGCCCTTATTAACTTCTGTGATACTCTTATCCACACCTCTACCATTCTATCCCTTCGATACCGTTCTAAAATATTTTCTAAGGAACTCACTTACACCCAGTCTCCTTGTCCTTATCAAGATATTTTCCTATCTCGCGGTAAAGAAAGCCTATTACCGCGGCCCAGTTGTATTGCGCCTCCTTCACTTTTCCCAACACATACATTATCACAGTGTCGTCGTGATACCCTCCCAAAAATTAAATTTTGTCTTGTAATACCAACTTTCTATTCTAACTCAGCATTTATTCTCGTCCTCAGCATGGTTTCAGTTCCCCCTAGTATCCAGTAACTTTATCGACCTATACTCCTGCATCCTTTTTGGGATTAGGACTGTCCAACCCGTGCTCTATTATTTCCCATAAATACCTCTTGCCTAGATGTCGGTTGAAGAACATCCTGATTTTTTATCCTCCCTGCCCGACTATGCTTGATCGTTTTCCCGCAGATATTCAACATCAACCAAGTTATATGTGTTATTATTGTTTCAAAAACATTTCTCTAAGGATACTATAACAAAATACCACCAAGATCTTCAATGAATTTAGTGTCAAGATTTTGAGTTCAACCCCTAGAATATTTCATTTACCCGTCAATTCTCTGTATTTTATATTAAATACTTCAAGTACCTCAGAAGTCAGAACAAAGGGCAACGTTAATAACTGTGGTTACCAATTATCAAGTTGTTATTACATTTGTCTGCTGACCAAGTTCATATTATAAACATTTTACATCACAAATTCTTATTATCGGACTTGAGAGCACATATTTCTGGAATTAACGTGCCATGCACATTAATAACGGACCTTAGAGCGTATACACCATATACCTTTAAGAGAAAAACAAAAAATATCGTTTTATAAGTTAGTTTCTTTGCAGTTGCAGATTTATCTCCTTATGTCAAATTTATTGTTTATGAAATCATGTCTGAGTACCTTGTGAAAAAAAATTAATCGAATAACGTTTGATTGCTCAGGAGGTACTTTTCATTATTCATTTTCGCTTTCATCGTTCACTACAAAATTATTTTTTTAAAGTTCAGAAAAGCTTTAAGTTTAGAAAATTTAGGAACAAGCCAATTTGGAAATAAGTGTATGCTACCTTATTCAACATAAAAGATGACTGCTTCCGTTTCAGTGTTTATTTAACGAATATTTATTTAGTTTTTTGGCGGTTTATATAAGTTTGATACTCAATACTGAATGTATTATTTGTTTATTTACTGGAATTGGGTGCTGATATCCATAAATTCCTTTTATTTTCCTTCTTTTCCTGTAATATATGTATTTGTTGGAAAAATCTTTCGTCGTTGAATTTATCAAAAGAGACTTTCGCGTCGACTCTCGAGCCGAACAGTTCAATTTTTCTACAACAATTCCGAGCCGTGACGTTTTGTGTGCATTTTTGTGGACGGAACCACTTATTGGGAACTACACATATTAGTACACCCTTTAACCTTTCCGGTATGTCACCCTAATTTCTATTCATATAATTGTCAATTGTACCTTTACATATTTATATACATATACGCTGGATATATTCTATACAATATAAGATTTTAACTTTTCCAAGCATTTATAAAGTGAAGCAACACCTCACTTTAAAATTTACAGTCTACTTAAACATACTATATATTCAGAAATGGCGCTAAATGCAACAATGACAATCGACTCATGCTAACGTAATTAATGTCATAAATACATGAGAAATGTAAAATCTATATAGATTTGCATTCGTATCTTGAACACCCTATATAACTAACACGTGTCAAACGTAAAGAGAAATCTTAACGTCACCGTATCCCCTTCTTGAACTGTCTCTGGTCAAACAGGTTACCATCCATCTTATATAACCTGTCTCTCGGTACAATGGGGACACTGAATAATCCATCAAATCCTGACAAATTTCCTGAAAAAGATAGATATATAATTCAACAACTACCTAGCGACTGCTGCAACTTCTGAACGATGCATTTTTGATACGACCAGCGGAGCACGTCTACCAATGTCAGGAACGTTTACATACCAAATCCGTCTATATCAACAATGAAACATGTAGTTTGGACGAGCTCACTTCTAAGATATCGATCTTGCAAAATTACCAAATTCATTCGTTGATATTTACGTCTAAACGAAAATCTTATTAAAAAGGATGTAAAACTACATTCTCAATTCAATGAGTTAGTTGAGTGTTTTGAAAATGCTTAAAATACCAGATTTGATAGATATTTGCACAGTAACTGATAGTTTAGAAATTAATGCATATGTTCTGCTATATACATATGTATATTAGGATGGTCGTTAAAATGTGTTTCTTTTGCGATGCCCTCTCAAAACGCTGGGAAAATTTTCTTTTTTTTTTTTCGTCAATTTTTGAGTATGGGTATAATCAAATTTTTTGGGAATATTTCTTCAAAAATATAAATTTATTCGAAATATAAAAAATAATAGAAGTCAAATCAAGACAAAGAAAAATTTCATTAAAATAGCAAATTCAATTTTAAATTAAAAAAATTTCCTAGTTGATTTGGTCCAGTAAACTTGATATTTATATTTTAATACTCAATTAGAACAAATGATTTTTTAATATCTAGACTTCTTCACTCCAAGCCTCAAAGTAAGTTTGATTTCGTATTTTTAATGCTTTTTCTTTTATAATCAACTAAGATTTGAATAAAGAATTGTTGATGCTTATACCCAAAAATTGACTTTCTTAGTCTAGCGGCACGTGTTGTTTTGAATTAAAAAAAAAGAAAATTTGTCCAGTTTTTCCATCAAAAGGAAGCTATTGAGGGGGCGTCGCTAAAAATTAATTTTTAACGACCACCTTAATTTACATGTAGTGTTTTAAAATTATTTTACTTCAAGAATTATGTTTTTGTCATCTTTCATGTTTTAATTAGCTTAGAATACATTAATGTTATTCCCAAAAGTGTTAAATTATTTATTTTTATCTTTTGTGCGTGTTGCTCTCATATCAACTTGATAAGGCAGCTGGTTGTTTGCTGTTACCATTTTTGTTATGCAACAACATAACTCAAATGTCTTGTCTTTTTTGGGTTAGTTACAATAGTTTGTGACATATGAGTCATATTTTTTCTTCTTCTTGTTTTTCTACTGGCCTTGGCATTTAGCCAAGCTACAATTTGGAAGAGGGGTATAATAAAATGCATCTAAGAAGAACTCATCCCCCTATACATTAAGTTTTTAAAAATGAAAGAATCATTGACTTTAATCTTACGGAGCAACCACCTTGGACTTCCGGATATCCTTGAAAGTTCTAAATTATACTTAACACATTTTGAACAACTCACACCTTTATATTTACTCAATTCATGAACGTCAGTCACTTCACAGAGCGTCTATCACTTCAATGAAAGTTTTTCAGAGACAATTATGTAACATAATTCTTAAAAACTAGGGGTAATTTTAAGGGGCAAAGTCTATTCGAAGGCTGTTCAATAATAATTTTCACAAATCTGTGAGTCTAACATGCACTAAACTAAGTTTCCCCATTGCTAGCTTATGCTACATGTAGTTGCCTCCGCTATCTTCACCACAAGTCCAAAGTCATATCTTTTTATACCAGTCCTGGTAGGTTTGGATCCCCCAAGGAATGCTGGAAATTGCAGACGAAAACAGTCTCCGACTATCAGCCACAGCAACCTACTTTGCGGCTCGTGATACCCTAGTTTCGAGTTCCAATTTGATATTTTAGAATTCTCCCGAAGAAGTTCGTATTCCTTTTTGTACCATTTATATACTTCATTTAAGTGCAAGCGCCAGTTATTTTTGGCTTTAAAACCAGTTTTTCAGATTCAAATTCTTTTAAAACTTTAGCTTGGATGCTTGTACAACTTTTACATAAGACATTTTTTTGCTCTGATGTTTATGTGAGTATTCCGTACTCAAATACACAACAAAAATTAGTTTTGCAACTACAAATTCTTATTCTAATGTTTTCTTGTGTCATCATCATTTGTCATTTTCGGGAGATGTCCAAATCAAAGCAATTGATCGATTTATATCCCTTTGTATTCGCACGATGTCTTTCTTGTTTTCCTGAGAGAGTCACTTTTAGCATGCTTTGCGCAACGCATCATTATTTGTTTTTGGGTCAAAGATAATGTAAAATCCGCGGAGATTTATCGAAAAATACTCGAGCAGTTCGGGGATGAGTGCCTCGCCAAGACTCAAATGTACTAATGGTGTTCCGCTGTCCGAAAAGGCCGAGAAGTGGTAGTAAACTTGCCACTGCGCTGCGCCCCAAAACAAGTGCTACCGATGAGAACATCAGCGCTGTAGAAAAACTCATTTTGGAAAACCGACGCAGTACTGTACGCGATGTGGCTGAAAAATTGGGCGTAAGTAGTATTGAGCAAATAATTCATGAACGGCTCGCAAAATTTCAGCACGATACACAGTGCGGCCGATTCCCAAAAAGGTGGCCAAAAGTAAAAAAATAAATGTACTAATAGAAAATTTTTTGCTGTTGTGTTGGCATTAGTATATCCCTAACTATCATAAATAACTGACAGTATTGTTTAATATCGTTTACTTGCTCTAAAATAGTTGTCACAACCATATATTTATTGAAGTGCCATCAAAATTTATCTAAACTATTAAAAGATAATCAATTTTTATAGACAAGAGGAAACAAGGTAATAAAACTTGTTCAAGAGTGATTTGCCATCCATATATTTTTTTCTGAGGCATTAATTAATTATTTAGTGGTAATACTTAAAATCCTTTAATTTTTACGCATTATTATGATAAAGTATTATTGCTCCGTGTTCCTCCGTTATATAAAATTATGGACGTTGTTCTTTAATGTGTTGACTCATAAAAAACAAAAATTTGTTGCTCGAATTTGCTCGATTTTTTTTGTTGAAATTTAAAAAAAAATTTATGTTAATGAAGAAAACAACTACTTAAGAAATGAGGTTCAAGTGTCTTGCTTTACTAATATTTCGAAAATATTATATCTTTTTGATTAATTACTTTTTCAATAATAAATAAATATTTACTATTGAATATAATAATATTACTGAATCATGATTTTTTTACAGTTTCAATCTATGTGTTGCATTGACAAGAAAAGAATTATTCGAGGCAGTTGCAAGCTATTTCGTGTGGTTATGATATAAACATTGAAATGTTTAAAGCATACAATTTACAAATAGCAATTTTTTTATTGGATTATACGGCTGGTACTACATGCCAACTACTACTCACAAGTTGTTAATTCATGGCCCTAAAATAATAGCTCATTCGTTGCTACCTATTGGACAAACGTCCGAAGTAGCACAATAATGGTGTAATGAATATTTCTAAGAATCTCGTGAAAATTTTTCTCGTAAGTGTTCGCGATCAAAAACAACGCAGGATATATTTTTTAGATTTTTGGTTACATCTGATCCTTATGTATCAAGTTGTCGAAAATTATCAGCGAAACCACTGAAATCTCTATCAAGTGAAGTTGTTAATCTACTGTTACCTCCAGATATAGCATCGACAAACACTTTAAAAGATCTACAACACGATTTTTTAAGTACAGAATGTTCAATATCAGAAGATACTGATGCATCTAGAAACTTATTATTTGAAGACGAAACTGACTTTTTTTGTAAAAATAATTAATCTTATTCACTAATATATAATAAAAAAAATTGTTTACTGTGACTGCAATTATCCAGTTATAGTCCTGTGATAAATATTGAGTTTTTTCGGGTAATTTAACTAAAAAACTGTGACTTTGCAATTACCTACTTATAGGCCTTTGATAAATATTGAATTTTTCCATGTAATTAAACTAAAAAAAAATCGAACCTACAGACCATAATTTGTCCGCCATATTGAATCTGCAACTTAAAAAAAAGTTATTTTGATAACAAATTCGTAATTAGTGACCTCAAAAACACCCCGAGTTTACATTTTAGAGTGAATTACTCGAATTTTCGAATTTTGGCCACCTTATTGGGAATCGGCCACACTGTGCGATGGGTGCTAAGACTTCTGAATTAAGAACAGAAATTCTCATGCTAGGAAGTTTGCACGCGTCTCCTGCAGCGATATGAAGAGGAACCAGAAAATTTATTGCACCGAATATTCAAGACTTGGGTTCACTACTATACTCCCAAGAGAAAACGCCCGTCTATGGAGTGGAGGAAGAAAGGCGAAGGCCCGCCAGTTAAAGGGAAGGTTACACCGTCAGAGGGTAACATTGTTGTTTACTGTGTTTTGGTACATGAGAGGAGTAATTGCGCTTGAACAACGAACTGTGAATGCACAGGATTATAGTAACCTTCTAAAAATACTGTGAAACCTGCCTTCAGATCAAAACGACGCGATATTTTAATCTGTAGTGCGATATTGCTGCAAGACAACGTTAAACCGCATACAGCTTGGCTTGCAATGGAAATATTGAACGAATTGGGTTGGGAAACACTGGAACAGCCGAATTTGTCCACTGAAAAAGGCACTTGGCGGACTGTCATTCGAAAGCAATGCGGAAGTAGAATCTTTCGTGACAAGCCGAGAGATTTTTACGAAAAAGACATCGAAAAGCTTCCGAAGAGGTGGAAAAAGTGTGTAGAGTATGATGGAGACTATTTAGAGAAACTGTAAAAAAATCTCATCTCTGTATCTTAATAATACATTTTTTATAGCAAAATTCCAGTTTATATTTGAACCACCCTCGTAATTATAGTGTAGACAACATGGATGTAAAATTAGTTCTGGGTTTGCATTAAATCCCTACAAGCTTGTTGAGAATTAATGCAAACTAGAATGTCTATTTTGTCTGATTTATAAATAGGCTTTCTGTAGTCCGAAAATCTATATTTTTATTGTTTAATTTGTTTTGTTTTTTGAATTATTGAACTTTATATCATCTTTCGTGCTAACTTGCGCAATGTGTTAAAAATTCTCTAACAGTTTCTTTTGTTCTAAGCGCACAACCATGTCAACCTAATCTCGTCATCTTTCCCCTCGATCTGATTTATTCATTATTTATCGCAAGTCCATAAAAGGTAAGTTACGTCTGATAAATGTAATCGTAAATTTCGAAAGCCGTAAAACAGAAAAACCGATAAACTTGTTCGAGACAGATTTTGCACTTCTCTTTTCTTAATTGAAGTTTCACGAAAGAAGACAGGCAATATCTTAATCGACGACAGCCAAGCATTTTCTGTTTTTCATTTTATTATTTTTTGCTGATCTAATGAGAGATTGAATTCCAGAATTCCGGAAAGATTTTTTCCAGTAATTTACAGTTTCTTAATCAACGAAGTGTGTTGTTTTTGCGTTTTCGAAAATTAATTAATGGAGTTTGTTTATGAATTATTTGTATTAAATTACTTATATTTACGGACTCTAGTAGGTACTTTATCAAAATGGGCATAAACGAAGTGGTAATAAATAATACTCTTAATTGACAAGTAGTAGACATTGAGTAGGCCGCGAAATTAATAATGCATGTTAAATTTTACTTTTTGCAATACTGCTTGATGACTTATTATTCACGAACAAAATTTGAGAAATATGCCGTCTTGAAACACAGAGAAGCCATTGTTCTTATTCGACTGATTTGTTTCTCAGAATTAAAGAGCTCCAATCTTTCTGGCTTTAATTCATGTATACGTGGAGCCATAGATGCAAAATCTTTAGACCTAGGTGAACTGTTGTCACTCAAAAGGAGTATTGATTTTGTAAATCCCACCATTTCTCGGGATAGATTTCGGGAGATTATAATTTTGATTTTCGGCGTGAGATCTGCTAGAACCCAAAGGCTGACCACTGATATCTGAAGTGTGGTACAATTTTATTTTAAATGCTCAAAGATGTTATGCCAAAACCCCAAAAATTAAGAAACAACTTTCCCTTAACTATCAATGCAGATTTACTCAATTTGTAGCCTTAAAATACTACACCTAAGGACAACAATTTTAGTTCCCTGGTACTCCAGATATAATCATTTTCGTACTTAGGCAAGGATGAAGTCAAGGCAAATGACCAACCTCTTGGGGATTATGTGATTAAAAAAAGAGCGGCAGTCATTTGAGACTGAATGATGGAAGCGAAAGCTTCTCATGAAATATATATATATATATATATATATATATATATATGTTTTTTTTTTTTTTTTTTTTTTTTTTTTTTTTTTTTTTTATCCGAAGAGGGGGGAAATACATTGCGTACTTAGCTAGCACGTGCTGGCCGTCGTGCGGGACTCCCGATGCAATGACTTCAAAGCAAGATTAAATCGTTGCATTGAAGCCAGTATAACGTATACCCGCTAAAACCCTAACCTCTTTCTCCTACAACCATGGTCCCCTGCGGCACTCTTTGTCAATACTACTTCGCACGGGTGGTTCATTGCAGATGTTAACTGCTCTTACATTGAAAGCCTCTAAAGCCTACTCCTCGAAGGTATTGCGGAGGTCTTTGAGGATAGTCTCCGCGTAATCTGATACCAAGTTCCAGGCTTGCGGGCCCTTCAACATGGCTTCTACTAATTGTTCTGGAACGATATTAGTCTCCAGAATCCTCTCCACTTCGGCACGTTGATCCTGAAACCGGGGGCAGGAGAAGAACACGTGTTCCGCGTCCTCTATCACGTCCGTACAGTGTGGGCAGTTTGGGAGTTTGCCCTCCTGAACCTGTGCAGGTATGCTCGAAAGCATCCATGTCCAGTCAGGAGTTGAGTGATGTAAAACCCAACCTCCCCATGCTGGCGGTTGACCCAACGACTGATGTTAGGTATCAATCGATATGTCCACCGGCCTTTTGTAGAGCTGTCCCACCTCTCCTGCCATTGCCCTAGACTCATGGCCCTTTCATCGCTGTTTCTTGTCGGCTGGTCTTTTTCTAACTTTCTGCGGTAAAGCCGTCCCCTTTCTGCAGCCAGGATGTCGATTGGTAGGGTAGAGGCAATCACACTTACCGCCTCATAAGACACAGTGCGGTAGGATGATGCCACTCGAATCGCTGAGAGCCGCTGGACTGATTCCATTTTCCGGCGGTACGATGGTAGCTCGAGCGATTTCTCCCATACCGGTGCCCCGTACAACAAAACAGAAGTAGTTACTGTTGCCAGTAGCTGTCTTCTTATCTGTCTAGGGCCTCCGACATTCGGCATTATTCTAGATAATGCCCCTGTATCCCAGCTGCTTTCTTGCTGGCCGCGATTATGTGCTCTTTGAAGTTGAGCCGTGTGTCCAGGAGCACCCCCAAATAGCTGATGAAGGGCTGCGACTGTATGTAGGTGTCGCCTATTTTGAGGGTGATGGTTTCCCTTGCCTTTCGACTGCTAACAAGAAGTGTTTCGGTCTTTTGCTCTGCTAAACTCAAGTCCGCTGAGAGCATCCAATGCTGAATTGTGGCTATAGCGAATGAGAAGGTTGTTTGTATCTCCTCTATGTGCTTGCGCACTATGATCAATGCCACATCATCGGCGAATGCCACTAGCCTGACGCCCTCAGGCAGACCGAGCAGGAGCAGGTCGTTGTACATTACGTTCCATAAGAGGGGGCCAAGAACAGAGCCCTGAGGTACACCTCCTGTGATCTTATAGTCGACTTGCCCATTTTCAGTTTGGTACAATAAGATGCGGTCCTTGAAATACGCTGAAACCATTCTCCGCAAGTACTGAGGAACTTCCATCCTGGCAAGAGCCTCCAAAATGCGGTCCCAGCGGGCCGAGTTAAAGGCGTTCTTGATATCCAGGGTGGCTATTAGACAGTACTTTTTTCCACCTCTTCTCCATCTCTTTCCCGAGATAGCCTCTCTGGCGATGTTGGTAACGAGTGTCACGGCATCGATGGTTGATCTCCCCTTTCTGAACCCGAATTGGTTGGTGGAAAGTTTTGGCTCAACGTAGGGCTCCAGCCTATCTGCTATATTCTTTCAAGGAGTTTTCCCGCAGAGTCCAACATACAGAGGGGACGATATGATGACGGTTCGTCTGGAGGTTTCTTTCCCCCTTTAGGGAGGAGCACAAGCCTCTGCTTTTTCCACTTAGTCGGGAAAACCCCCTGCTTTAGGCAGGTCTCATACATTTGTAGAAACATGTCAGGCCTATTGGCTATGGCGCATTTTAGCGCGATGTTAGGTATGCCATCTGGACCGGGAGCCTTGCAGTTTTTGAGCCGCTTGCATGCGCCCATCAGCTCATTCATAGTCACTGATGGTATATCTTCGTCCCTCACCTGCCACGAAGGATAAGCGGGTAGCTCAGGCTTCGCAGGAAACAAGTGAGTGACAATGCGGTGCAATGATTCGGGGCAGTTCGTTGATGTCATGGGAGGGGCCTTAATTTTATGCATCACGATTTTATACGGTTTTCCCCATGGATCTTGATTAACTTCGTCACACAACTCCTTCCAGTAGGATCTCTTGCTTGAGAGAATTGCTCTTCGTAGTTGTTGTCTTTGATCTCATAGTCGAGCCTTAGTTCTTCTGTTGTGACCCTGTCGCGTCTCCGTGCTCGTTGATGCAGCCTTCGTGCTTTGAGACACTCTCGTCGGTGTTGTGAGATCGTGTCGTTCCACCAGTAAACTGGTGGGCGGCTGTTGTTGTGCCGTCTCCTTGGCATGGAAGCATCGCAGGACTTGACAACGCTTGTCATTACCTCTTTGGCAGTGGCTTCTGCGCTTGTTGCTATTGACAATGGTTCCTGCTCCATAACCAAGGCGAATGAATCAGCATCGAAAGCATTTTTGTTCCAACCGACTGGCTGTGGCCTCGCACGACTGACACACAATCTTCGTTTGGGAGTGGTGTTGATTTCCCATATAATAGCTTGGTGGTCACTATTAGTAAACTCCTCATCGACCCGCCACTCACAGCCCCCTTTAATTAGGTTGCTGCTAACGAATGTCACATCGATAATGGAGCTGGCTGTGCCTTTGCGATATGTGCTTACGGCTCCTGTGTTGAGGAGTACCAGGTTGAGCGAAGACATGGTCTCAAGGAGAGCTCGTCCCCTCGCGCTCGTTTCCCGGCTTCCCCAGTCAATTGCCCAGGCGTTGAAATCTCCTGCGATGGCGACCGATTCACGCTTCCGTACATCCTCCGCCAAGGTGTCCAAGAATAACTCGAACTCCTCGAGCTGTGCACTAGGAGGTGCATAGCAGCTATAGAAGTGAACCCCTCCCACTTTGGCTCTCACAAGACATTGTTCGGGGGTATTTGGGAGTTGTTGGAACGGAAGTTTACCGCAAGCCCATATCGCTGCTCTGTCCGTTGTGTCATTTACCCAGGACACGGTGTCGAAGTTTTTGTACTGCTCGCAGATTATGGCTACGTCGCAATCCAATTCCCGCACCGCTGTACCAGTAGGTCTTGGGCTGCTTCGCAATGATTGAGGTTGAGTTGCAGTACTTTCATTTACGGGCTTGTGCTGCTCTCATCGCCTGTTGGTAGATCGGACATTTCCAACTACCCGCAACATGCCGGCAGTCTGACCTACTATCTTTCTCTTTGCAGAGTAAGCACTGGCAGGTTGTTGGCAAGCCGAGGCATTGTGACCGGCGCCTCCGCATCTGTGACAACAACTGCTTCGATCAGTCTTGCCTCTGCACGCCTGGGCGTTGTGCCCAAAGTGCCAGCATTTGAAGCACCGTCGAAGGCTGATCCTCTCGCGAACACGTACTGTGCCCCACGCGAGTTTCAGCTTTCCAAGTGCGATGGCTTTCTTGGCCTGGACTTCTGGGAGACAAACAACTGCCGTTTGTGTTGATCTATATGCCCGTCGAAGTGATTTCACTGCCTCCTCAGTGATCTCTGCCAGGCCGTCGATATTATCTTTGAGCAGGTTTACTACGTCTTCCTTGGTACTGATCTCGTCCAGGTCTTTAATTTCAATCTCGATTTGCGGTATTCGAGATTGTACAGTGGCCCCGCTTGGGAGCTTATTCTTGATGGCTTTACAATAACGCTCCATCTCCTGAGCGTCTGCCTTCGCGAATAACAATAGGAGATCTCCCTTAGCTGTTCGTCGGATCTTATTGACTTTTTTGCCTATATCCTGCAAGGTGGGATCATTCTTGATACCTCGCAAGATATCTGCATGGGAGCTCTTCTCGCCTCTCTTTATAAGCAGCGTACAATGTGGCGCTGGTTTTTGCTTATTGGTCCTCGAGGCCTTTTTCCTCTTTGCCACTTGCCAGTCAGTAGACTGGTTTGAAGGTTGGTTCTTGGTCTGCGGTTTAAACTTGGATTTTAATCCATTGTTTCTCTCCGCTTCTGAATTGACCACCCTACTTGTTGTTGCCTGGGTGGTTTGCCCGATGTTCTGGCAACCTTGTTTACCGGGCTTTAGCTTGCTAGCTAGCACCGGTTTAAGAGTTTTTGGTAGTGGTGCCTTACTTGATGAGGCTACTGAAGGCGAGGCCTTCGGTGGCGAGGTCCTTGCTACAGAGTCTGCCGCTAGTGAGGCTACTTTTATTGAAGCCGCCTGCTTTGGGGCCGCCGGTGTTGATGCAGCCGGTTTTGAGTTAGCTGCTTTTGAGGCAGCCGCTTTTGGGACCTCCTTTTGCTTTTCACCTTGTGTCTGAGTGTTTGACACCTTTACTGGCGATGTCTGTGTTGTAGCAGGTTTCGCTACGGGAGACGGCCGCGTCGTTGACGTCAGATATTTGTCATATTCTGACTTAATGGAGTTTGCCAGTTTCTTGATCTCATGATGTACATTGTGCCTAGGCCCAATGAACTTCAAGAGCTCATCGATCTTTGCTCCTAATTTGTTTGGAGCGCCACTCTCATTTGTTGCCCTTTGGGGCACGTCAACTCCACTATCCGCCTTTTGGAGGACTTGGCTGAATAGTGTCTTGCTGCCAGCTCTAGTTTTAATGGTCGATGTTGTACCATTAATAGTTTCTTTCTTTCTTGTTGTCACTATGTGACGGAACCAGTGATAATTCGCTCCCCCCAGAATCCGTGGAGCGTGCACCGGCCACCGAGGCTTTCACTCGATCGGAACCGGTGGTGGGATTATCCTCTGCAGAGGTACCCACCTGGGTATTAAGTTGACCTTATCACCCATATCCATGAATGGTTTATTTTCGGGTTCCTTCCCCTATCTGATTTTGGTCCGCCTGAAGAAATCCTCAGTACTCCCCATTGCTGGAGAGCGTTCCCCTATCCGCCACCTGGGGAGGCGCCCGGTAGTGGACCAACAACCACCCCGGGTATATATATATATATATATATATATATATATATGTGTGTGTGTGTGTGTGTGTGTGTGTGTGTGTGTGTGTGTGTGTGTGTGTGTGTGTGTTAGGTGGTTTCCGGGAATTGATCCACATAGTTGATAAGTGATCCCTGCCGGGATCGATGGTAAAATGACTACGTTTCGGCAGAGTCACATCTGCCCTCTTCAGGTCGGTTCGCACAATTCTAGTAGCCTTCTGTTTTCGCTTCTAGTTACTAGCTAGTATTCTGCTTGTCTGCATTTTTTTCGCGTTTGTTATTAAAATAATATATTGATATATTATTCGTATTTCTATTGTCTGTTCATTTGGTACCCATGAGATAAATAGGAAATTCTTGTTATTAGTGAAGTAATTTGATTTTTCGTATTCCTCACAGTAAAACCTTTCATCTGATAGGTACCAATAACATTGGGGTACATAAGAAAACTTTGTCTTCTCAATGATAGTTGTGGCATCTGTGGTTGGTATTTTTATGATTTCTTGGGAATAATATCACAAAAACTGGAAGAATATGCATATAAAATGACAGCGATTGTATCGCTAGTAGTTCTGTAGAGTTTCTGGTTTACAATAATCAATAATGAAATCAATAATGGTAATGGTTTTTACCTAACCCCATGTCGGGATAACTTGTTCCTAGGTTTTCCCTTATGACTTTAATGGGATCTCAGGTACATTAGAATTTTTTGATCTCAGTTTTGGTGAATGGGCTATCTTATAACCAAGTGGCACCTAGGAGAGCCACATGAAATTCTAAAGATAACTCTTTCAAATTATCCCAATCTGAAAGAAGCTTTATTATTTCACATCATCTTTAAAATTTTTGGTGCTACCCTGTATATATCCAATTAGCAGCTCTGGGGTACATCAGTTTATATGTCAAATAGTTAATGTCAACTTGTGTGTGCTAAAGGACCCGGAACTATTCTTATGGAAAATGGCTTTAGTCACTTTGCTATTTGATAGTTCTCTAGTGGTGGATCAAAAGTCTCAATGGATTCAAACTCTAAAACTCCTTTGCTTCCTAAAGTTGATTTTTTTGCAGCTTATTAGGTATAGGGAAAAAATACTTTCAGCTATTTTTTTTAAACTGTACCATTTAATAGTTCTGTACTGGTGAATGAAAAGTCTTAATGGTCTAAATCTCGAAAATATTTTGTTTTCGAGATACAGCCTCCCAAAGTTCATATTTCCCCCTTATAAGTGTAACCAGGAAGTGGCTTGCAGCTAATTTTTTTGAAACTCTGTCCTTTGATAGTTTCGTACCAGTGGATCGAAAGCTTCCATAGGCTCAATCTCGAAAAGTCCTTCGTTTTCAAGATAGAGCAGCCAACTTGTTTTTTACGCCTTATGAGATATAACTTTGTGGTACTGTATCTCGAAAGCTGAATGAATGCGTTGAGAGTCTGCGCCCATGAAGACTTTTGATTCGTCAGAACAGAACTATCAAATAGCAAAGTTTCAAAAAAATTAGCAGAAAGTCATTTTCCATAAGAATAGTGTGGGGTCCTTTGTCATTGCGAATTTTTTAATTTTTAAGATGTTTACTGCCATTGAAAACCAAGTCTGATATGGACGCTGAAACGTTTGGAGTATTTGAAATATAACTTTCCAAGTTATTGTGGGGTTATTTCCAAGAAATAATAAAAATACAAGATTTTGTCCTACATCTTGAAACGTTCGCCATATTGAATTTAGATTGACGTCATTTTATTTTTCGTATTCTTCCAGCAAACACGTTTATTCGATATAAATATCATGGGGGCTGCATACAAATTAATCAGTCTGCCATGCATTCTCATCGAAACCAAACATGTATGCAAAATTGTAGCTGAATTGGACGCCAGCCTAAAATTCACTTACAAAATTTGATTACAAACACGGGGATAAGTGATCCTAACTAAAAGCTTGTAATAAGATACCATTTTAATTCCAGATTCGTGTATGCTTTTCAAAAACTAATGCTCTCTTCAGTACATCATACTATAAATATTTAGTAGTCCTTTATCTATTCTATCGCAACAGAGACGCACTTCTGCCAAAACCATAGCACAACTTTACAATTTCCTTTTAATTGCTGTTAAATTACCTGTTAAATCCTGTTAAACAATCTGGTAAAATGACAGCTAGAATTTTTATTCCTATTAGTTAGAAGATGAAGACGCTAAAATATGTCAATTTACCTGAAACTACAGTAGAGAGAGTATTCCACCGGGGAAAGCATTTCCGTGTACCTGAAATGACATAATTAGCCCCGGTAGAAAATTTATTAAAATTTCAATTAAGAATTTTTCCGGGATTTCCGCTAATTAGGTAGAGAAGACGGAGCTACCCAGGTTAATAGTCGATTGGTGTAGGTTAATTGCTAATTATCTTCTATGAGATTGAAATTTTGCTCTCTACTGGAAGCAGAGACGGAAAGGTATTTGCCTGCTTACTTGTTCGTGAAGGTTGTGAGATGGCTTGCAGGAGTTAATTTTCTCCTCTTTTTGCGAAAAGGCGGCTGCATCACAGGAAATGCATTTCTGGAGGCGTTAATCCCGGTGCATTTCAGAGGAACGTAACAGGTTGAGCCTCGAGGATTTGCATCTATTTATGATGCTCGCTCGGAATGTCGGGGATGTTACAGTCCTCAGAATTTAGTTATAGTTGTTTAATGTGACTTAGTTAAAGAAGATGTTTTGGAAATGTGCTGTTTGTCTTTTTGCTACGACAACTTTTATGCCAAGCTATTGTCAGTTTTATAAGGGACTCAGATGTCTTAGACGTTTCAGAAGTTTATTATAAGATGCTGGTAGTCTGTAAATATTCCAGTAGTTTAATGCAAGAAAATTGTAATAGTTTCTTAAATGACTTCAAAAAAATATTTTTACCTCGTCTGGCATTTTGATATTTTTATAATCGATTCTAATTGTTACTAGCACCTCCGCCAATAGTGTTATATATATATATGTTTGTATTAACATTGCTTGCATTGGTTTTTGACTAGAAAATTACATGGTATGCAGATCTTAGACAACAGACATGGTAACTCCTTAAAGGTTACCTTTAGCTCTCCAATATTAAAACTATAAAAGCAATGTATAAATTATCATACAACTTATTAGGTACTACCTATTAATTATATACATAACGCTTATTACTAAAACTCAGAAAATGTGGCATTACTAATTATTCTAGTTTTGTTTTCCTAAATCTTAATATTATACTTTTGACTTACTTCCTGACCTAAGACTTTTTGCAATTTGTATATACCACTAGGAATAATAGTGGAACCTACTTTTCGTCATTTCATAAAATGAAGTTTGGTTTTTATCAACAATTTTCAATAATTTATTTGGTAATCATTAAACGTGTTGATGATCTTTATTCAGGGCTCCTCCCATGTTATAATTCCATGGATGGCAATGCCTAGAAATAAAATATCGTTTACCACATTTTGTTTCAAATTTCAGAGATTATACATTTTAGTGGTTTGTATTAGGTATAGACGAGATATTGTGTTTTAATATTTTATGGTCTACATTATATCACTACCTAAGTCGTTAGTCTATTATTACATGTGTAATAATACATCACCTAATTGTCTTGTAAATGTTATTTGTGGCATATTCTTGATTATTTTTTTGTTTTCTTGGTAATAACACCACAATTGAAATAAAAAGCTGTATTTTGAAATAAAATACCAAACGTTTCAAAGTCGAATTTTGACTTCGTTGTCAATGGCTTTATATGTATTGAAAATGTAAATTGCAAAATGAAAGTTTGATATATGATATGTAAGTTGACATAAGAAAAATTTGTTGTTTTTATATATGTTGTGTGAAGGAGTCTGACAGTATTATTTAAATTTTTCAATCGACTTCCAAAATGGTATTTTTTTGTATATTTGTTACCTGATTTCTTCTCCTGTGGTGAACCGTTTTGAATAAATATGGTCTTGTTTAATAGAGTATATCCGGATTGGTGAAACTTCAAATTTTGGAAAAAAATTCTATTGGTAAAGTGATGAAATTTGTGAATGAATTAATGCGTGCATGGATATCGACCAATATCCCTAACATATTGGTCGATTTTTCGAAAACTCCTTATGGATGGGTATAGTTTTTTAACTTTTAATCTATTAAGGAAGATCCCTAGGTGATCTCATATACTTTTCAGCGATGTGCAACTTTCAGTTTTACAGAAATTCGCCGAAAATTCCAAAATTCTTATCAAAAATTTCATCATTTCTACATAAATATTTTAATTCCAACGTAATAGTACGGGAATTTTAGGCGCAGGAAGTTTTAATTGCGAATTTGAAAATTTTCTATGTACATCTCAACCATATAGGTAGTAGAGCATAGTATTTTCGGTTCCTTAAATCAATGAGTAACAAGCTCGTTTTGTTTGTATACCAGGCAAATACCTATATAAATGAAAATTGTTGCATTTTGCAAAGAAGGTGCTTGTTTGTCACATTCTCCCGGCCTAATAGAAAATTCAGTGACATGTCAAACTCTATTCTGCTATTTGGTCCGTTTATACACAGGGTGTTTAGTTATAGCAAACAAAATCACAAAGTAAAGTGATAGGAGTTGCATTAATATGAAGATTGAAATATAGTACGGACTAGAATGATAGTGGTCCATAAGAGGCCGTATATACAGGATGCTTGGAATATGGGTGGAGTGGACGTTTGGTGGTATAAAAATGTTGGAAAAAATGTGAAATTAAAATTATATAGGGTTATTAAAAAACTGTTATGTGATGTGGACATGAACAAATCATATACAGGATGGTTGAAATATATGCTGGAGTTGAACTATATTTATACAGTGTGATTAAAAAATTATTTATTTTATAACACATAAGAAGTTGCATAAAGTGTGGAGAGGAATTAATGTTACACAGGGCGATAATATAAAATGTTAAAAATTAATTAATTTATGGGGTAGTCCACAAAGAGTTATATGCTATGGTTGAAATATAGGAAGGATTTGACTCCGTAAATATTGGATGGATTCTATTCCGTCCTATAGTTTACAGAAGGCAGCTAACACATTTATGCTTATCCGTGGGCAGTCGAATTATCTATAGTTATACAGAGTTGTCAAAAAAACTTGAAAAAAGTTTACATGGCGTGTTCCATAAGGCATAAATATATTTTGGGCCTATTAAGTCAACGCGTACTAGTACATTTTGTTCGTAAACATGTACCTGTCAATTTAAATGAAAATGTATCATTGTGTAATGTTGAGGCTTTCGATATTACCTGGTCCTGTCTATTAAGTTTATACATACAAAATAAAAAATAAATAATGAAAACTACTTGAGTTCAAAAAAACTAAAAAACATTTAAAAAAATATAACCGACTTCCACCTATAACTAAAAAGGTAAAATTAATTATAACAAAATACAACTCTAGCAAATAAATAACACTGAATGTGTTATTGTTGTTAGGTACCTACCCAAGAAGTAAAAAATGTAAACATTAAAAGGTGCTCCTTCTGTACAAATTAATTGCCTACAAATCTAGTATGTTTTTGGAGTCGGTGCCAAGCAAAAATCTAGTTTCATGAAGTATTAGATAAGTACGCAATGAAGAATTTTAGATTTGCTTGGCATCGAATTCAAAATTGTACTAGATTGGTAGGTAAGTAATGTGTACAGAATGAGCACCTTTTAATGTTTACATTTTTTACTTCCTGGGTAGGTACCTAACAACATTGAATGTGTTATTTATTTGCTAGAGTTGTATTTTGTTATAGTTCTTTTTATCTTTTTAGTTATAGGTGGAAGTCGGTTATATATATTTTTTACATGTTTTATCTTAGTAAATGTACTAGTACATTATGTTGCAAATGAAGTTGAATTTAAACTTTTATTATAAACGTTTGCAAGAAGATGCTATCTTGCAAACAGAATTTTAAATTTATTATTTCGATATGAGATAGAGGAAAAAGAATCTCAAAATTCACTTCCAGGTTCTCGTTCAAACGGAAGTGCAAACCATTTAGCAATGAATAATTCGTTATGGTGGTGCTTAGTTTTTTCAGTTTATATTCACAGAATGTTACTGCTTGAGAAATATCCTTTAACGAAATTTTACCTCTCGAAGTACAAGACAAGGAAAATGAATCGACGTCCTGTAGGAAAGTTTTAATAATTCCTTAAATGACATGTTTGCCTAAAGTAAGACCTCCGTCGTCAATCGACAGTCGGTATAGATTCGAAGGAAAAGGATCACTTAAACTTTTCAAAAAGCTTTTCTCTTCATGTCCCATGGATTCGAATCAAACATTTACATCGTCAATAAATCACGAAAGCTTTGATTTATTTTTAGTGTCTTTGTCTTTCTCGCTCGGTAAAAGACAAAAGGCGAACGAGCCTGCGGAAGTTCAACTGTTTGTCGGCCTTCCACGCCGCCTAGATAAGCTCTAATTGCATTTGCGTTAGTCGTTTCCACTTTTGTTGGAGAATGGAGAAACGGGAAACGTATATTGTTATGTTTGGACTTTGAACAATTGTTTAGTCTGCTTGGATAAACATGAGATCTTTTTTCACCGAGTGCTTTCCTACTCTCTCTGTTAATGTGAGAATCATTCTCGAATAAAGTCCAGCTCTTGAACGGAGCTTCATACTGAAAGTGTCGCATACTAATGGATTTTTGAAATTAGATTTTTTAAATATTTGAATATCATTGAATAGTTCTTCCTGTTTTTGAAAATTTGTCTCTATAATCTGTACTATTATAAAATTGTAAGTTTGTCTGTTTGTTTGTTTGTTTGTACGGGCATCATGTAAGAACTACTTAACTGATTTTGCTGAATCTTTTTTTGTTTCGAAGCCTATAGTTTAACTTAAAATCTGGTAGACATTTTATTTCTCTAAATTGGCAGAAACGGTAGATATAGCGAAAAAACTTCTACCATGTTGGGTAATTCAATTACTCAATTGGTTCCACCGCACTCACAAAATATTAGATACTGGCATTAGTTTAGCTTTTATTAAAAATTCAGAATGTGCAAATGTAACATGTTTCGATTTAACAAAAATCATCATATATCCAGCGTAATTTTACAGGTTGTTCTGCATACAGGAAACTTAGAGCGGAGTAGAACTACATGGATTTAAAAAATCTAATAAATGTTATATCTGATGTCCTATAAGCTGCTGAATATATACGATGTGGTGGAAATAAGGGAGAGTGGAATTAGTTATACGGGGTGGTCCAAAAAAAGTTATATTGAATGGACCATAAACAGTTCCATATAACAAGTGGTTGAAAAAGGGTAGAATATTTATACAGTGAATAAAAAAACTTAGCTAAACAATTCGAAATTCTTTGACATGTTTAAATTAAATTGACTGAAAAGATATTGCAACATCGTCTGTAGTATGTTTACAATGTTTTGTTTATCTTATCGGCTACTCTACCAATTTGATGCAGTTTTTGTGTTGAAAATAATATCACGAGTTTTTTTATCGTGTAAGTATATGTATCTAACAGAAATAATATTTAATAATGTAACTATTACAATGGGTTTATATGTATTTATTAATACTAGCTGTCACCCAGTGGTCGAAATTCGACCAATTATGTCAATATTTCTGGCAAGTTAAGTAACCTGAAAATTTTATCGTGACATTCTATCCTAGAACTTTAGGGAGAACAGCAATTACACGGAACGGATCCAGATTCGGAACCTCTGTGTGATAGTTTCCTCGAAAATCCTAGATGTCGGTCTTACATTTCGCTTCTACAAATAAGTAACGAAATTCAAGTTTTTTTTAGATATAATTCATAGGACTTTATTTGTGTTCAAATTCGTAATTCTTAATTTAATATTATGACAACAATTCAACCGCTAATGGGCTATCCTACATATTTATTTTTTCTAACCTCCTTGTATAGCTATAATTGCAGTCAATTCTCTAACATTTCTTAAAATCCTCATTATAAAATTCCATCTCATATATTTCCACCACCCTTTATATGCAACTGCTCATGGACCACGCATAATATTTTTTTTACATTATTGAACCACAAGGTAAACCATTCTGTATATGCCACTGCCTATGACCCACTGTATTTACTCTTTTTTTTATGAAATTTTTAATTATCTTCTGTAACTATAATTCTACTCCGACCTATATTTCAATCATTATATATATGGAACTTTTCGTGGGCTACTCTATAAATCATTTCCTTTTCTAACATTTTTTATCATCATCTGTATATCTATAATTCCTCTCACCCTTAAGATCTTTGAATTATGTTCATAAGATTCTATAGTTATGAAATGGGCTAAAGAAATGTTAGAAGCAGTTGTTTATACAGGGTGTTTGAAATATAAGATAGAGTGGAATTATAGTTTATGTTGTGGTTAAAAACTTGTTTTATATCCACAAGTAATTACATATATAGGATGATTGAAATAGAGCTATACAGGTGGGTTTATATAAATATAGGGTGGCATACAGTTAGAATTAAACGGGGTGGGTAAAAAGTGCTAGAATTTTGTTTATATAGCACTTGCCTATAAGAGTACCTGAAGTATGATGCGCAGTAAAGTTATAGTTATACAGTGTCATTCAAACAAGGTTAGAAAAAGTTTGTTAATTAAGGGTGGTTAAAATGAAATGTGGAGAGAAATTATACTGTAATATATTTTGGAAAAAATAACATAGGGTGAAGAAGTGTTATGATAATTATTTAAAAAATGTTATATTGGTCGACCAATAAGCAGTAGCGTATACAGGGTAGTTGTAATACATACAAGGTGATTCAAAAACAAGTTGAACAAAATTGTTATTTTCGGTTCCTCATAAGCAGTTGCGGTTTTGGTGAAATATATTTGGCATTGGTGGATTTATAGTTATACAGGGTGGTAGAAAAAATGTTATACTGGGTGGCCGATACAAGGTGATTAAAATAGCGGGTGGAGTAGTAAAATTATAGTTTATACAGTGTTATTAGAAGTACTTAAAAAATTTATATTTGGTTGCCCCTAAGCACATGCACATACAGGGTGGTTAAAATATTTTGTAGAGTAAAATTATGGTTATACAGGGTGGTTCAAAAATAAGTTGTAATGTTTGACAAATTGGCAGCGGTGTATACAGGATGGTTTTAATGTAGATGGAAGTAGAGTTAGTTATACAAAGGAATTATTTTTTTTTTTTTGAATAAAATTGTTATATAGGGTGGGCAATAAGCAGTTGCAGTTTGGGTGAGGTTTTACATAAAAGTTTGGTGTTAGTGTGCAAAACTGTGTTTTTATATTTGTGACTCACGAAGGGTTCCACATCATTTCCACTAGGATGGATTAAAAAAGAAAATTGTTATATAGGGTAGACCATAAACAGTTGCATTCTACTATATAGAATATCTGAAATATGGGGAGAAGCAATGTTATAGTTTTAGAGTGGGTAACACAATTTTACTTTTAAAGGTGGTTAAAAAATATCAGAAATAATTGTTATACAGGGTACACCCTAAGCAGTTGCATAGCTGAAATATAGGGTAGAGAAAAGTTATAGTCAGGTATTCAAAAAAATATAAAATAGCTGTATAAACAGGGTGGTTGCAGTAGAGTTACAGTTATTCAAGGTGATTCAAAAAAATGTCGAATAAAATTGTTATATTGGATGGCCTATAAATACTTGCAGTTTGGGTGAAATATATTCCGAATTGGTGGATTTATAGTTAAGTAGGGTGGTTCAAACAAGTTAGAAATTTTTTTAAATAGGATAACCCATATGTTTCATAAGTTATTTCTATTTGCGAACGGCTAGTTAATTGTATATTTATTCCTGTACTGATAATGCACATTTCACAGCAACACAAACATTTCAATATTATTCTAATTCCCTTTGTCGTTCTAAATAAAACAATTTGTCTTTTGCCTCAAATTGTTCAAATTGGGCCTATAATCTCATAACAGGAGCATGTTTAAAATTCTTCGAACAGATAGATTTGAAACGGGGTCAGATCTGGTGAGTAGAGGAAAAGTGTGGAATCAGTTCATAACCGTTAATCAATTCAATTTCACCATCCTCTGCATCGACTTGTGGATAGATCAATTGTTTTGGTGAAACAGCGTTTTTTTCTTTGCCAAGTGAGGACTTGGTTGCACCATCCGATCAATCCATGTAGTTATACAAAGTGGATTCTTCATCAAAACTTCAATTTCTCGCACCAGAGGGCACCACCAAAATCACTCTTGGTGACAGCATGTCGGGTGACTTTACAACTTAGACATCAGTGGTAACCATGTTGCCAAAGTTGCTCTCTGCATTTCCATTGAGCAAAGTATAGTTAACTACCTCTTCACATCTAGTTCTGCCAACGTTGAGTCAAAAAATCTTCTATTATTATGTTAATCTCCTCTTTCTTCGTGATCCTAAGCACTCATCTATGTCTCTATTGGGTTTTCTTCGTGTTTCTGTTCAATGGTTGCTAACGCCTGTATAGATTTGAAATTTAATGGGTACCCGACTAGTTTGACTACTCTCTATCTCGACAGACGGTAACTGTTGATCTGTGTCTTTGGTATTAACCTGCTTGGTCACTGCTTGAGTAAATTATCTGGAAAAATGTCCATAACTCAACTCAGATACATCTTTTATACACATTAGTTAACACTTAAGCGTTTATTTCCATGATAAAGTTATTAAATCTACCATGATCTTGTAATGTACTAGGGTAGTTTGATACTCATTGATTTTTTGAACAAGAAATATTTTTATCGGCGTTTTAGCTCTCAACATAGACTTCTCTTAGCTCGATATATTTAGTCTACCATTTTTTCAAGGTTTTATTCTTTCCAAATAATAGGTTTCTTCAGGGCGCTCAACATAGGTGTTTGTTTCATTCAGTGATGCTCTCTTCATTCGACCGCATAGTAATTTTTCATGTTTGGAAAAGCAAATAATCGTAGGGTGCTAGATCTGGAAAATAGGCTGGATGGAGTAGCAGTAGTCTAGATGAAACCTAATTTTTTTCGCACATACAGCCTCACCCATCTCAAACAGTTTCATTCTACCTTTTTCACCGACGATAGCTGGCCTGAGGACCTCTTGACGGACGACCTGTACATCCGTTCACTTGTTGAAATTGATGGGCCCCTATAGGATATGTCAAGCCTTTCCTAGTTTTCAGTGATGGTTTCTCTACACAAGAATAATGCTTAATCAGCACAACAAACTGACTTTTTCAATTTTTGTTATTTTTTACTGTCCGAAAACAAACTGCAGTCGTATTTATATTTCAAGTATTTTTTTTTCTCTCTATCTCCATGTGGAATCTCGGTCTTTGTCTTTTTACAGTTAACCGTTAGTTTCAAACAGTTGTGTCTATTGAAGTTAAAGTTGAAGATATAATGCGTAAACAAGCATCAAGAAAAAGCGAGCTTAGACAGACTTAAATGTGCCAATTGATTCTGTTCCTCTTAACATGCGTTACGGTTTTATAGGGGCTTGACATACTCTATATTTAAGTAATATCTCTATGGTTGTGCCGTGTGATTCGGCCATATTTGTATATTGTTATATAATTTTTCAATTGTTTTCATTATGCCCTAATTGACACTTTCTATAATGAGCTGACCAATCTATTTGATATACTGTGTTGTTTTTTGTTTGTTACAGAATTTACGATTCATACGAAATATAGTCGTAATAAACTTAACAGCACTACAATTCCTTGACAAAAACACCCCCAAGATCGAAAAACAATCCGCAAACAACAATATATCTAATGTGTTGTTATTAACATTGTATCTTATCTGAGGAAAACTCGGGAAGAATCATCAATTTTCGAGCTTTTTGCCCGCCATCCATCTAGCGGGGATGCGTTTTTCACAAAAAGGAGGCAAAAGCTTCACATTGTTCGCTCGGATAAATTTGTGAACGTCTCGAACAATTACTGTTTGGTGACTTTTGAGGCTTCGGAGGACAAAAAGCGGAGAAATTTCTCAACAAAGAAGCGCTTGACTGATACACACCGAACAGACAGCCAACTGAGGATAATTCAAAATGTCAACGACGGCTTCGATCTGTTTGTGCAAAGTGCAGAAATTCCGCGACAGACCTTCCGGGGTTAACGCCAGGAAAGTTAGCGAGATATTATTCGCTATAATCGAATTAGCGGTACACCTTGTTAAGGTTATACGATGACGTAATTTGTGGTCAATTAATAAGTGTAGGGATTTGATTTCTCGAAACTGTAAAGTAACTAGATCCGTTCGACTTTGGTATAGGGAGTGGTATCATTAACGCCATTTTTCTGGTTTTTCTGGTCGTATTCTTAATCCAGTGACAGTAGCCTTGTTAAATGTCACTTAATATCTGATGCCTCTTCACCTTAGTTACAACGTTTTGAACCGAAAACCAGGGGGTGGTAACTCAGATAGGCAATGTTGGTCCAGCTGTCGGTGAACTGTAAACGTAGCCCCCTTCAGAACTCCTTCAAGTACTATTTTTTGACAGTTAATCGAATATATCCAGGTGACACAATGTGATTTTCTTTATCGGCCCTTAGAACATGTAAATGATGTGATTTTTGTGTCATTGTCTTTGTCAGAAAGTTGAAGCTATTAATTATTTTTTCTCTAATTTGTGGTAGAATTTTGTATCGAATCCCATTCTTGCAGTATTCATACATCGTTTTAAGGTACTGTATATAGCCAGAAGCTACAAACTAAATAGTATTTAAAGCATAATTTAATAATAAGTTTTTTTTAGACTTTATTTTACAACCAACAAAAAGTGTCAGAAAATATGGCTTCAAAGAATAAACATCGATAAACTTTACATGCCAGGTATGTTTATCTTTTTCTGATACTGTTACTTGTATTTATTTCATTTATTGTTTAATTTCAGGTTATGAGAGAAGTTCAGGAGACAATTTTGTGTACCTACTCTGTAGGAAAACAACAAACAACTGATTATTACCCCCATATGATGACAGGTAAACCAATGAAAACAACCAAGCTATTGTGAAAGAGATACATGCTATTTTTTTAAGAAGCTGCTGATAATTAGAAAAATAATATAAAAATTCCAAATCAAGGAAGTTCCAACCCTGAAGTGTCTGAGCTGGATTATAGATGTATGGCAGTAGTGTCAACTGACGATGATCATTTGTATTGTCTTAAGATGAAACATGCAGCTGAGTCACAAAACCAAGTAAACACGGGTAATCAAATTTTAGTGCTTGTTGAATAATTCATAATATCTTGTATTTTTATCTTTTGTAAATAAATAAATTTAATTTCAATATTGAGTTTCATTTATTCTGATGGTACATTGTCTTCTAAATGTTATTTGTGGCATATTCTTGATTATTTTTATGTGTTCTTGGGAAATAACACCACAATCGAAACAAAAATCTGTATATTCAAGGAAAATTTGGTTTTTCCTTGAATATACAGATTTTTGTTTCGATTGTGGTGTTATTTTCCAAGAACACATGAAAATAATTCGATGGTACAGCCCCCTGTTGGTGACAATTGGGACCAGGAACTGCAGATTCCTTCTTTTTAGTTGGTGATGATCTGTCAAATTCAACAAATGTCAAATTTAGTACTTGAAGGACTTCTGAAGATGCTTATTAGGCATATTCTAACCTCTCATGGGACAAAATGTGAACACATTTTATAACATTGAGTTGCCCATCTATCTTTATTGTATGATCTGTGCCGAAAACTTCTTAACGTAGGCCCAAATTACACACACGGAAATAGATCTGTATGGTTGTGAAATGCAAAATAAGACTTTATTCCTACATAATCGATAAATTATAATACATAGACCAATACCATATTCATTTAATATACAATACTAGCACAAAATTTGCTATTTCTTCTAATAAACATCCCAATTCTCTGTTTGTGGTATTTTAAATTACAGACTTGACGTACGTTAGATGTCAAACCACTTTACACTGTTGTGATTATCAGTTAATAAGTTGCCATTACATTTGTGAGCTGACTAGGTGTTAATATAAAGCTTCTGGGTATATTTGAGTTTAGGGTAAAAAAACCTATTTTTAACCGACTTCCAAAAAGGAAGAGATTATTAATTCGTCTCGTGTTTTTTTTTTGTATGTATGTTACCTGATTTCTTCTCCTGTGGTGAACCGTTTTGGATGAATATGGTCTTGTTTAATAGAGTATATATCCGGATTGGTGAAACTTCATATCTTGGTAAAGAATTCTATTGGTAAAGCGATGAAATTTGTGAATGAACACATGCGTGTATGGAAATCGACCAATATCCCTAAAATATTGGTCGATTTTTCGAAAACTCCTTATTGATGTGTATAGTTTTTTAATGTGTACTCTATTAAGGGAGATCCCTAAGTGATCTCATATACTTTTCTGCGACGTGCAACTTGCAGTTTTGCAGAAAATCGCCGAAAATTCCAAAATTCATATCAAAAATTTTATCGAGATGACATAAGGGACATTTGCTCATAAATATTTTAATTCCAACGAAATAGTGCGGGAATTTTAGGCACTGGAAGTTTTAATTGCGAATTTGAAAATTTTCTTTGTATATCTCAAGCATATAGGTAGTAAAGCATAATATTTTCGGTTCCTTAAATCAATGAGTACCAAGCTCACATTCTCCCGGCCTAATAGAAAATTCAGTGATAACACATGTCAAACTCTAACATGCTATTTGGCGCGTTTATACACAAGGTGCTTAGCTATAGGAAACAAAATCACCAAGTAAAGTGATAGAAGGAGTTGCATTTATATGATAACTGAAATATAGGACGGAGAATGGTTGGAATATAGGGTGGAGTGGACGTTTCGTGGTATAAATATGTTGAAAACAATGTGGAATTAAAATTATATAGGGTGATTAAAAAACTGTTATATAATGTTAACATAAACAAATCATATACAGGATGGTTGAAATATATGCTTGAGAATTATATTTATACAGTGTGATTAAAAAAATATATATTTTGTAGCCCAGAAGAAGTTGCATAAAATGTGGAGAGGAATTAATGATACACCGGGCGATAATATAAAATGTTAAAAATTAAATAATTTATGGGGTAGCCAACAAGGAGTTATATACTATGGTTGAAATATAGGACGAATTTGACTCCGTAAATATGGGATGGATTCTACTTCGTCCTTTAGTTTACAGAGTGCAACTAACAAATTTATGCTTGTCCGTGGACAGTGCTATGTACAGGATGGTTGGTACCTCGGGCAGAGTGGAATTATCTATAGTTATACAGGGTTGTCAAAAAAAGTTGAAAGGTTACATAGCGTGATCCATAAGGCATAAATATATTTTGAGCTTATTAAGTCAACGCGTACTAGTACATTTTGTTGGTAAACATTTACCTGTTAATTTAAATGAAAATGTATCAATGTGTAATGTTGAGGCTTTCGATGTCACCTCGTTCTATCTATTAAGGTTATACATGCAAAATAAAAAATAAAGAATGAAAACTACCTGAGTTCAGAAAAACTAAAAAGTTTAAAATAAAACATTTAAAAATATATATGTAACCAACTTCCACCTATAAGTAAAAAGCTAAAAATAATTATAAGAAAATACAACTCTAGCAAATAAATAACACATTCAATGTTGTTAGGTACCTACCCAGAAAGTAAAAAATGTAAACATTAAAAGGTGCTCATTCTGTACAAATTAATTACCTTCCAATCTAGTATATTTTTGAAGTCGGTGTCAAGCAACAATCAAGTTTGATGAAGTGGTAGATAAGTACACAATGAAGGATTTTTGATTTGCTTGGCACCGACTTCAAAAATATACTAGATTGGTAGGTACTTAATTTCTACAGAATGAGCACCTTTTAATGTTTACATTTTTTACTTCCTGGGTAGGTACCTATCAACATTGAATGTGTTATTTATTTGCTAGAGTTGTATTTTGTTATAATAATTTTAGCTTTTTAGTTATAGGTGGAATTCGGTTATATTTTATTTTAAAATGTTTTATTAAATTCCTTAATATCGGACTTTAGAGCAAATACTTCTAGAGATGGCGTGCAGTGCATAATATCTTACAGTGTTTCCAAGATAGCTTTCAGGAAATATGGTGCTAGAGAAAGGAGGGCAAAAGAGAGCGTAAGATGGTATTTCACTCTAATGGAAACTTCATCCAACAAGCTCATTGGTTGCACCTACTACTCGAGGGAAATAGCCTCTTGCTCTCTCTATATTGCCCACTCTTTCTATCCTGAGCAAAACATTTGTGCATTGCAGGCTACCTCCAGAAGGTGTTTGCTCTAAGTTAATAATGGATCTTAGAGCATATATTTCATATGACTTTAAGAACATAAACACAAAAATATTGTTTTGTTGTATTAGGTACTGCCAAAATTACTTTGAATTTGAAACCAAACGAAAAGTTAATTTCTTTACAGATTTGTGTCTGTTTATGAAATTATGTTAGAGTTTTACTCACTTGTTATCATATTTATAATTGTTCAATCTGTTAAATATATAAAGCTGGTGTTTATAAGATTAAATGCAAACATTGTGAAACTGTATATGTTGGACAGATTGAGATGAGTAACAAATTCAGGTTTAAATAACACCAGACATACGGTATAGCATTACATTGTATAGATGACTGTCGTTTTATTGAAATTAATGGAAAATTTATGATTTATACATGAGGATATTAGGGCAAAAACTTAATTTACTTGAACAATAATTGAATAATCTAAAAAGGCAAACGTAGTCCATACGACCGAAAGTCAGGTTAATTTTGTAAGCGCGTCTATAATAGATAAACTAAAGTTGGCAACAGGTCAGTCATATTGTTCCAGGAAAATTTAATATTCCTTTTATTATAGATAACCAGAATATTAAAGGGAACTGCAATAATTGAGCTTGATCGGTATAACTTATAAGTGTGTGTAGCAAATTTTTGATGTTAGTATTTAAGATTTGTTGGAAAAGCTCCAAAAAATGGAGATACATACCAGTAGAGTAATCTCGGAACATTATTTACAATACTTCGACCAAAATATAATCTATGGATGATTTAAACGTATTCAGTTTTACCTGAGCTTTGGAATTTTAATCAAATATTATAAAAAAGTGATTTTTGGCTTTTTGTCTATATCATAGGACTTAATGGATTGCGTTACTTTCAATTGGACTTTGTAGAAATCTTGTAGTTTTAGAAATAGGTTTTCGTCACTCTCGTTCTGGAGGTTTTTCATCGACAAAAGTTATAAAGCTCTATGACAATTTACAAAAAAATTTCGAGAAATTCTAGTTTACTATGTTTTCTTAAACAGGAAAGAGTCAAGGTATGACAATCTAATTATTTTTAACTTGTTTCAAAAATTGCTTTATAAACTAAAAAACTGCACTACACAGAAAGTTTTGATATTAGTCTTATATTAAGATACATTAAAAGTTGTAATGTACAAAATAAATAATAAGATTCAGTCTTCATTTACAACTTGTTTCAAAATCAACGCTGTAAAGAAAAATACGCACAAAGTATACATTAACTAACACGTAGGCCAATACCCATAAAACAGGGAAACTGTTAATGAAGACATTTACTGTAGACTTCTTGAGTGGGACGGCAAAGTTGGTAAGGTCGTTTATCAAAACGCTATGCACAGTGTTAAGCGTACAGAGAGGAAATTAATTGTAAATGATGTCGGGTTTTTCAAAAGAACATTTAGTTATTTATTTACCTAATTAACGTTAAAAACATAAGTGTGAGATTGGTGTTGGTCGTTTATATGTCAGGCACCAACCACATGGTTATTAGCTATGAAACTTTAATGTATATAGTTGTGGGCTGTAACATTAAGAAATTAACAGGTAATAGAAATTCTAATTTGTCTAAAACATTAAACATATATTACTTGGAGAGCATATATTAGTGTTGAAGCACTTTTTTAGGAAATCACACCACAATTGACGAAATTACTGTAGGTATATTTCCATAAGTTTCTGGGTCTAGGTCTGGGTGAGACCCCGTTGTCAATAGCGAAGAAACTATGAAAAAAATTCTAAAATTTAAAATTAAAATCTTTGACAATTGTATTTGATTTATGCAGTCAAATACAATTGTCTGTCAACACAACCTTGTTGTGACGTCTTGAAATAAAGCATTCGCAATGGATGCGTTCAGTAAATAAATAAATAAATGTTCTTTTATTCAACATTTAAAATCACTGCATTTACAAAAAAAATCTTACAAATACAAAAGATTTATTTGCCTTGTCAAAACAATCACCACCCGCGTCACTCAGCATCTTTCAAAAATTCAGCATAAGAGTAGTATGCTTTTCTGGACAGGTATGTATAGAGCTCCTTTCCAAACTTCACTATACTTTTCTCATTCCCTCTAGCTGGCGTATATTTATTAAAACTTATAGTCCCCCTATAGATATGGGAATTTTGCCCAACTGATAGCCTAGAGACTGGCTGATGCAGTTCATTGCTGCTACGAGTTGAATAATTGTGTATTTGATCATTTCTTGTAAGTGATACTTTTAATATTCATTATTAAAAGGTAAATATATAATTAATGCACCGTCAGAATATTAAACTCATTGAAAAATTGCTTGCAACTAGTTAATGGGGTAACACCAGCTGGAATGTCTTCGATGCACATTCCATAGAGAATATCCAAAAAAATGTATGAATTAGATGTTGCGGTTTTAGTTCAATGCTGGTTCAATGCAAGTATATAATTGACGAAGGACCTTTAGCGGAACAATCAATAAACACGTGCCGTCACATAAACGAATCACCAAATAAAAGTTATCACTAACCTTTTATGTCGAAGCTCTGGTGTTTCCTTGGTTCTTCTTTCTTCAGAGGCAAGCCCCGTAATAGCAGGAACAGTTTCTTAGAGCTTCGTCTGGACAACACGTTGCACAAAAAATAGCGACGTAATGTTCATTGATTGAGCATACAAAAAATGCAGGTTTAACAACAAATGATGCGCTTTTGTAAACGCAAAAGAAGCAAAATGAAAGCGGTTTAGCGGTCGTTACGAACGAAGCTACTAACTCGCGGAATCGTAACGCAAAAAACAACAATAAGCGCCGTCTCTTCAGACGGGATCAAAGCGTGACCGAATAGTTAGGAGTACAATACAGGAACCTCCCCAGCGTCCTAACAGCAAGGGAACCGAAACACGAATGTCAATACTGTATATTTTACAAGCAAAAAAAACACTTACAATTAGGATTAGCGCGACGGAATGTTTTAGAAAAGGTGCAGAAGTTTAAAAATCAATAGTCATCAAATTCCCGAGTGACTACATTAGCATTTCTGACAAGTTCAGAGTCACTTTTCCCAAATATGCCAAAATTTGTGTCATCAGCATAGAGAATTTTGAAATCAGATGTGGGACTTGTTAATGAAACATCATTAATAAATATAAGAAATAGAACAGGGCCCAATATTGAGCCTTGTGACACAACAAATTGGAAAAACAGCAAAAGACAATCAAGGAAATAATATTACCATTAAGAGACATAAAACGCTTTTCGAATATAAACAAATTTTCAGGCGATTGAAATAATTTAGTGACAAAATCAAATGGGCGAACTTAAGTTAATAGCTTATATTTATTCATGCATGAATTTACCAATTTTGATAGTATGAAGACTTCGTATTCTAAGAATTTGGTAATAAAAATTGCTTATGTAATTAATAAATTCAGAAGAACTCTTTGTGCGCGAGACCTTCTTGTTTTGATTTTATCATGTGTTATTGGACAGTATATTATTGCAGACACTAAGTATATAAGTGAAGGGCGAAGGCCTCCGTTGTTAATGTAGAAGATATTCGATGAGAGCAGTCTTAAGCTAATTTTGAGGACCCTAAACTTAACGATATTGATCAAGCCACAATCGGGATATGTTCTGATATTTTAGAATGTTATATATAAAAATAACCGAATTTGTCTTTCTCCTAGTACTCAAAGAACACAAATGGAAGGATGCCAACATTGATCTATAACATACCATCAAGGGGTATATGCCTTCCCTTTTGATATAGACGTAGCGTAGAAAACGTTTTTGAATTTTTCCATTTCATTGCTGTGGGTGTTACCTGGGCATCTGATGTGAATCATTCTGCACAGGTTTGGCTGCTCACAGCATCCCAATGGTCACAAATCATCTTGCAATCTATTTCTTGCTGGTTAGCCTTGTTTACATCTTGTGCAGGATGACATGATTTTCTTAAACAGTTAACCTGGTAACGTTGCAGACCATGCGGATATAATAACGAAGTTATCATAATGTCCTTATTCGAAAAGTTGTGAAAAATCAGAAATACTTCCAAATGGGCGTATATAAGTCCTGATTGGAGCATTTTACACACAGCAATATCAAAAAAACTGGAAAAAGATCAATTTCAAGACGAAAACAAATGCCAAGACCGCCAACGTCTTGGTCTTCCTTTGCTAAACACTAGTTAAGGGTCAGTGTATTGAACCTAATAGATGTCGGTGACATCTACCGTCTAGTGAGTAATTTAAGTATAAGAAGGCATACTATGCCATAACATATACCATACTCTTGACAGATGGTTCGAGTATTTTATATAATAACACAAAAGTAAATATATATACAGATATATGTCCACATATTTAGAACTATATCATTCGACGTATAACAGCCGTTTCGAACCAGGAGTTCTCGTCAGATACACTTCCTTGAATGACAAGTTCTAAAGTGAAATACTTGGATGTAATACACATCAGTATGACAACAGTCAGTGTATTGAACCTAATAGATGTCGGTGACATCTACCGTCTAGTGAGTAATTTAAGTATATGAAGGCATACTATGCTATAACATATACCATACCCTTGACAGATGGTTCGAGTGTTTTATTATATTTTTATATAAAACACTCGACACTATCTAAATAGCTTATTCAATGTTTTTAAGAATTTATATGACTTAGGAAGATATCCAAAATCTGTCTTCCACCGATCGTTAACGTTATAATTAACGTTGTAATTAACGTACGGATATGACCGAAAATCGAATCTTTTTTTTCTTAAAATAATCATTAATACAAAATAATACGGAAATAAACATACTGATACCACGTGGTTTGATTTTACACTACGAGTTCATTTCATAACTCATAGATTAAAAATCAGGACAAAAGGCATTTTGCACCATATCCAGAAAAATCCTGGTAGCTGTCACATAGGAAACAAGAGAAAAACGACGATAAATCTGCGTTTAGAACGCGTAAAAGACATCTGCTAATGGCATGTGTGAAGAAATCATATTAAATTTTAGCTGTACACATAAACAGCTTAACTTGAGATCTCGAAGACAGCTGTTATGACTGTTTCCTGTTATGATGATACATTTTCGTTTCTTTTGTTCATTTTCCTTTCACTTTTCGACACTAACAAGCTAATAAAAGAAATGTCAGGTTAATTTTATGAGTCCGTGGAAAGATGCACGGCCCGGGCGTTATTTCTGGCTACATTTAAGTTGATATATTCATGAGAGAATATCGCTGCGTCGTCGGTTTTATAATCTGGAAAGAAATATCGTTGTGTTTTTAAATAAGGTTGAATAGTGACAAATATTTGGTTTCTACACAGGAGATTATGATGACTACGTCGTTTTTAAATATCGCATTATTCATATTGAGAAACGGTGTTTCATGTTTCGATAATGATGTTGTTATAGTTAATTTATTCCGGTTCCAGATGTCGGCTTTTGCTTGTTGCAAGATCGCTGTGATAGTTTTTTTATTACGGAATGGTGATAAATGTTTCCGATTGTCATTTGTTTGTAATCGTAACACGGGTTTTGTTTATTCATCCTGTAAACTTATCATAGGTGTTTAAGTCTGAAGCAAGGGTTCAGAGAGTTGCGTTAAAGAGTGTAAAGCTTTCGCTGGTCAAACAAATGTTGCTGAGCAAACTAAATCGTAAGACTTTCCAGCTATTTTTTGGGGTATAATTGCACTAAGTAAGCAATAATTGAACCGATCTTGTTACACCAGGATCGGCATTTTTGAAAGCAAAAAAATTATAGATGGATGCAACCCATTGAAAAAGGAAGAGAATACAACAACTATATAAAAAAATTAATTTACGGGCTATCTGAGGTCGGGGAGGGGGTGGGAATTTAATGCTAAAAAACACTACAAGTCCTATGGAAAAAGTTAAATAGCAAAGTTGAAGGTAATAAAAATATCTACAGCTTTTGTGTTTGCAGTTTTTTCACATAACCCTTAATTTATGTGGAAAATTCAAAAAACCAAGTTTTGGTTTTTTATTTTAATCTCCAAAAAAGTTCACGAAACTTTTTATATCGCAAACATACTGTGATTTTTTTTATTTAAAATATTTATTTTTTTACCTTATTTTGACTTAATATAAAAAAATACTCTAATCTTCAGTCGAAAATTCTCACGTCAAAATATCTGTTTTTTTTTTAAGAAAGTCGGTGGACTTTTTTTGTCGCTGAAATTTCTACTTCTGATGGTGAAAAAATATATATACATTACTATGGTAAGTGTTCTGAGAAAATGCAAAGAAACGGGACTAAGTAAGGCCCAGACCTTCCTAGCCCTTTCCTCACTTCTCTATGTAAAAATAAAATATATCTACATATATAATTTATAGAAGAATCTATAACTTTCTCAAAATATTGTAGATGTCTGATTAAATATTAACTTTATTAACTTAATTTTCTGAAAACATTTACCCTATAATTCGACTATAACCGACTTCCAAAAAGGAGGAGGTTATCAATTCGTCGCGTATTTTATCGCTTTTTTTTTGTATGTATGTTACCTGATTTCTTCTCCTATGGTGCACCGTTTTGAATGAATATGGTCTTGTTTAATAGAGTATATATCCGGATTGGTGAAACTTCAAATTTTGGAAAAGAATTCTATTGGTAAAGTGATAAAATTTATGAATGAACACATGTGTGCATGGAAATCGACCAATATCCCTAATATTTTAGTCGATTTGTCGATAACTCCTTATGGATGTGTATAGTTTTTTAACGTTTAATCAATTAAGGAAGATCCTTAGGTGATCTCATATACTTTTCTGCGACGTGCAGCTTGCAGTTTTGCAGAAAATCGCCGAAAATTCTAAAATTCTTATCAAAAACTTCATCGACATTTCCTCATAAATATTTTAATTCCAACGTAATAGTGCGTGTAATAATTTTAGGCACTGGAAGTTTTAATCGCGAATTTGAAAATTTTCTATGTACACTTCAAGCATATATGTAGCAAAGCATAGTATTTTCGGCTTCTTAAATCAATGAGTACCAAGCTCGTTTTGTTTGTATACCAGGCAAATACCTATTTAAATGCAAATTTTTCCATTTTGCGAAGACGGTACTTTTGGTTGTCAGATTCTCCCGGCCTAATAGAAAATTCAGTGACAACACATGTCAAACTTTAAACTGCTATTTGGTACGTTTATAGACAGGGTGTTTAGTTATAGCAAACAAAATCACAAAGTAAAGTTATAGAAGGCGTTGCATTTATATGAAGATTGAAATATAGGACGGACTAGAATGATGGTGGTCCGTAGGCAGCCGTATATAAAGGAAGATTTGGAATATAGGGTGGACTGGACGTTTGGTGGTATAAAAATATTGGAAAAAATGTGAAATTAAAATTATATAGGGTGATTAAAAAACTGTTATATGATTTGGACATAAGCAAATCATATACAGGATGGTGAAATATATGCTGCAGTTGAATTATATTTATATAGTGTGATTAAAAAATTATTTCTTTTATTGCCCATAAGAAGTTGCATAAAGTGTCGAGAGGAATTAATGTTACACAGGACGATAATATAAAATGTTAAAAATGAACTAATTTATGGGCTAGCCCACAAGGAGTTATATACTATGGTTGAAATATAGGACGGATTTGACTCCGTAAACATGGGATGGATTCTACTCCGTCCTATAGAAGGCAGCTAACAAATTTATGCTTGTCCGTGGGTAGGCGTATGTACAGGATGGTTGGTACATAGGTTGGAGTGGAATTATCTATAGTTATACAGGGTTGTCAAAAAAAGTTGAAAAAGGTTACATGGCATAGTCCATAAGGCATAAATATATTTTGGGCTTATTAAGTCAACGAGTAGTAGTACATTTTGTTCGTAAATATTTACCTGTCAATTTAAATGAGAAAGTATCATTGTGTAAGGTTGATGCTTTCGATGTTACCTGGTTCTGTCTATTTAGGTTATACCTACAAAATTAAAAATATAAAATGAAAACTACCTGAGTTCAAACATACTAAAAGTTGAAAATAAAGCATTTATAAAAAAATATATAACCGACTTCTACCTATAACTCTTCTTCTTCTTAGGACGCCGTCTCCCTACGAAGGTTGACGATCCAAATGGCTATTGTTGTGAGGGAAACCGCAGCTCGGAAAATCTCTATAGATGTCTGTCCGAACCATTTGCGTAAGTCTGTCATCCATGAATTTTGTCTACGTCCGACTGGCCGTTTTCCTTCGATCTTTCTTTCAGTTATCAGGCGGAGAATCTCATATCGTTCACCTCTCATGATATGTTCTAGGTACTGCAGTTTTCTCTATTTAATTATCGTTAGGAGTTCTTTATGTTTACCCATTTGCTGCATAACCTCTATGTTTGTCTTATGTGCCGTCCAAGATATTCGCAGCATTCGCCTGTAGGCGTACATTTCGAACACATCGATTCTCTTTTCTGTGGTTGCATCGATGGTCCAGCTCTCACATCCGTATAGAAGAACAGGGAAGAAGTAGCAACGAAGTAATCTGATCCGGAGTTCTAGGGTGAGGTTTCGATTTGCCAGAAGTGTCTTCATGTTATTCAGAATTTTCCGTGCTTCCGCGATTTTTGATCTAATTTCGGCCTTTGGGTCGCATTGCTGGTTGACGAGTATACCCAAGTATTTTATAGATGGCACTTGTGCAATGTTCTCTCCGTTGATCACTATAGTAGCGGGTCTTGGTGATGCTTCACGATAAGCTCCATAAGGGATTGAAGTTCTGTTATGCTGCTGGCTAACACGACGGTGTCATCTGCGTATCGAAGGTTACTTATATTGATTCCATTGATCTTTATGCCTGCAGCTGAATTTTCGAGGGCTTCGATGAATATTGCCTCTGAGTAGAGATTAAACAACAGTGGGGATATTACACATCCTTGTCGCACGCCTCTTCTTATGGCTATTTCTTCTGATGTGGACCCTTCGATTTTGACTGTTGCTGTTTGGTGCCAGTAGAGTTCGGTAATGATCTTTAGATCTTGAGCATCGATCCCTGTTGATTTTAGGATGTTGATCATTTTTTGATGAGACACAGTCAAATGCTTTTTTATACTCAATAAAGCATGCGAATACATCGACATTCATGTCCCTACATCTCTGAGTTAGCACATTCAGAGAGAAAAGGGCTTCTCGGGTACCCGTTCCGTTCCTAAAGCCAAATTGCGAACGATCAATTACGGACTCATCTATAACTAAAAAGCTAAAAATAATTATAACAAAATACAGCTCAAGCAAATAAGTAACACCTTCAATGTTGTTAGGTATCTACCCAGGAAGTAAAAAATGTAAACATTAAAAGGTGCTCATTCTGTACAAATTAATTACCTACCAATCTAGTATATTTTTGGAGTCGGTGCCAAACAACAATCAAGTTTGATGAATTAGTAGATAAATACGCAATGAAGGATTTTAGATTTGCTTGGCATCAGCTTCAAAATATACTAGATTGTTAGGTAATTAATTTTTACAGAATGAGCACTTCTAATGTTTACATTTTTTAATTCCTGGGTAGGTACCTAACAACATTGAATGTGTTATTTATTTGCTAGAGTTGTATTTTTTTCTAATTATTTTAAGCTTTTTAGTTATAGGTAGAAGTCGTTTATGTATATTTTTTTAATGTTTTATTAATGTATATATTTTTTACACCATCAGAAAGTAGAGATTTCAAACGAACTAAGAGCCCACCGACTTTAAAAAAAAGCAGATATTTTGACGTGAGAAATTTTGATTAAAAATTAGGGTTGTTTTTCGATATTAAATCAAAATAAGGAGAAAAAAGAAATATTTAAAAAAAGATACAGTGTGTTTGGGACATAAAAAGGTAAGTTTTCACCAAATTTCGTAAAAATATTTGTTCTTTGTAAAAGATAAAAATAAACCAAAAACTTGGTTTTTTGAATTGGTCACATAAATTTTGAGGTTATTTAAAACATAAAAGTTGTCGATATTTTTATTCCCTACAACTTTTTTCCATAGAACTTTTACTTTTCTCCGAAATCGAGATAAACACTTTTTACCTTCTTCAAAGGCTTCAGCGCTAGTCTATGTTTGTTTAAATTTGTAATAACTCTGTTACAGACTAAGAAAAAACTGTAAAACCTATGAGCATAAACATCCTGCTAGGATGAGGATAAAACATTCTGAGATTTTATGAAACCACGATGAATTTTTTTTTGGGATTGCATGAATATCGTTTTTTGATTTTATTTTTACATGTATTACATTAAATCTTCATAATTACATGTACTAATGACATAAATGACTTGAAATTGGCACTCAATTGGTTTAGAGAAAACAAAATGTTTGTTAATACCCAAAAATGTTGTGTTGTTTCCTTCTCCCGAAAAGTCAATGTAGGTATTGAAGACTATTACATTGGAAATTGTAAGTTTAAGAGGTGCAATTAGGTAAAAGATCTGGGGGTGGTCTTTCAAGATAACTTCAAATTTAATACCCATTTCAGTTACCTGATAAACAAAGCTTACAAAGTTCTTCTATAATTATTAATACTATCTATATAAATCTATAGTTCTCTTTATACTAGTTTCAATCATAAAAGTTTCCATTTGTTTGTCTCTTTCCTTTTTTTATTATATTTTATTCTTGCTCATACAATTTTGAATTATTTGAAGGCATACGGTATTGTCGTACTTAACTTCGAAGGAAAGATTTTAATTTTAATTGTAAATTAGTTTAGTGTTTTAACAACGTCTGTCATTTTGTTTTAATGTATATGTGACAATATTTTACTTTATTTGTCTTGTATGTAAATATTCGTACAATGTTTACTGTATATTGTTTTATTTTAGTTATATTTGTAGCCTTGTACTTGATACTGGGGTGTAACTTATAAACCCCGAAACTAATCGTCGATAATAAATTATTCAAAGAGTGTGGGTTTGGGAACTTTATTTTCCTAGTATCATGATTTATTTATTTATTTATACTTTTCATTATATAATCATAAAACAAAATAAATCCATATTTTATAGATTTTTAATAATTATTTAATTTACTTCTACGAATTTCTTGTTAAAATCTTATCAATGAATCTTATAAACTGTTAATGACGTGTTGATAGAAGTGAATTGCTGTTAAATTTTATGTACCGAGTGTCTTCTAGTTTGTTCTACAAACTGCTATCCGTTAACAATAATAATTCAACTAAATATGTCACTACAAACTATTATTTCCTTATTAGTAATTGTTTAATCTCATCAATATTGATACCGTTGTTTGACATCATCTAACGTATATACTCACTTTTTTGCCTTCGTATTTTATTCAATAAAAAGCACAGAAATTCATAAACATAAAAATAGAAGAAAATTAGCTAGCGTAACGAAAATTAAGCTCAAATGACAGAACGCAAAAACTCGACATAGCACAGCGAATTTTTCTGTGTTCGAATTATGACGGTTTTTTTAAAAAACAGTTTAATTTGCAGAATTCATACCATTCGATACGTGGAAAAACATCAAGTGAACATCATTAGCGCGGTCGAGCAAAACAGAACCGAACGAATTATTACTAAAAAGCTTTCTCTTCCCATTGAGGCACCGTCTCTCTATCTGGGAGTCGGAAATTCACGTTCTTTGTCAACCGTCCACCATTTTATTCTCCGGCGCAATACACACAGCTAATTAAAGTATGCTCCGGCAAAGTGCGGGCCCCGACAGTCGACATTAGAGTGTGTCTGTTCATTAGGCCAATTATTAGTTTTCAGGCAGCTAACTTTGCATTAATTAGATAAGTTGGGTTAGGATAACACTTGGGGTTCCGACGCTATGATATACAAATAAATAATTAATGTTGAAAGTTCTAAATTTGATGATGCGTTACCGATGGGACTTCAACGAAGTTTTGACAGTGTTGAATTAACGTCACAGTGTTAGATATCCGAGGAAAAATAACAGTCGTGTTTCCTGCCAGACAGTTAACAACAGAATAATGCAAACAGGGCTACAACCCTATGAAATATTCCATGATAACCCTCAGAAATTACGTCAAGATATTTACACAAAAAGAATTGAAAGTGACATATTCAACTAGGAGATGACTGGGGGCTGCCGGAATCCTTATGTAAATTGGTTTTGGTCACTGGTTTGAACTCAGGTAGCTTTTGAGCTCAGATCATACAATAGGGAATAGATTGGAAACTATGTGTTAAAAATTGTGTTAAAAAACTGACAGTTGTTGTTTTTAACAAATGGTAAAAATGTATCTGTTTCTGTATAAATTTAACTGCCGATAAAAAGGAATCTGCACACTATCTAATCGGTGTATTTCTCTGCTAGTTCTTATCGTTCCAAAAAATACTATAGCGAAAAAAAATCCCCAAATAATTCTGATTTTATTTATAAAACATTACAAATGCAACTAACTACTCACACCTAACAATAATAACAAAAAAGGTACAAACATAACATTAACAGTTTACAGATACTAGCTGTCGCCCAGTGGTCGAAATTCGACCAATTGTGTCAATATCTCTGGCAGGTTAAGTAACCTGAAAATCTTATCGTGACATTCTATCCTAGAACTTTAGGGAGAACAGCAATTACACATATTTATTATATACAACAATTACTTTACCACTAAACAATAACAACGCTTACATGCCACTTCCAGATGTAAATGCTCTAAGTATTATAACAACATCGGCCCCTCTATATATAATTACTCAATGTTTTGAGTCTGGCGGCGGCGGCACATTCATTTGTTTGACGTTGACATTATAGACGTAAATAATGAATTTTTATTATATTTTATTTAATGAATGATCCAATATTATAAATTAATATTAGCATTCCGCACTGTAGGTCGTGAGTAGCTACTAAACAAAACAAAAATGAAGAAAATTGGTTGACAGACAGAGGAGAAAATGGCATCTAATCGTTTTGTCTTTGCCTATTTAGTTATAGATTTGTTTCCCTTTTGTTTCCAGTATACATTTGTGTTTTTAGTTAAAGGTTTGTATGAAAAGTTAATTTATCGCTTCGGTAAACTGGCATTTAACATTTTTAAAGGTAAGATTTTGATATTAATGCAAATCCGAGTTCCCACCCCCTGCTTTTGAGTAGTAGATTAGAAAGTGTCAAATATCAATTCATGGTTCAAAGTTATACTACATTTTTGCTCAATGCCCGATAATCCAATAAATGCTCGCTGACAGATTGAAATCTGAGATCCGAGATCTTTCGCACAACAACCTGGGTAACTTACAAGACCTAACCGTTGACATTTATCAATTTAAGCTTTCTCCATCTTATATATGAGATACAACCTGGAGAGAATGATGAAAAATTTCAAGTAGACGAATATGTAAAAGAAGATGGTTTTTTATACAGGGTGCTCTGTAGAAGGTTTGGCAAACATGGAGGCGGATAGGTTGATTCAGATTTTATATTATGTAGCATGTAGCCCATATAACACCTGCATAGCTTGGGGTTTTTGTTTTCTTTCTAATTTATTTGTCACTTCACCAAATAAACTTAAATCTAATCGATGATGCTTCTTTGCTCTTCTGCAATTGATATTTGACACAAACAATTGTGTGAAAAACTGATATGAGTCCCTAAATGGCGAGATCCATAAACAGGTCATTAAGTTAAACACGTTATCACATTACAAAAAAAAAAAAAGAAGCACATCGAGAACTTCAAATGCTTTCTATACTTTAGTCCCTTGCCAACGATATACCACATGTACTGGAAAGTAATTTTTATAGTAATAAAGTTTGTCATTGTAACTTACAAGGTTACAACTAGAAAAAAATAAAACAAATTTCTGTAATTTGTTATACAAGGTTTGTCTAGAAAGTAATAGGACTGGGTCGATTTAAAAAAATATTGAGCTAATCGATAAAATTATTTAAAAACTTTCAAATTAGACCCCTTCTGCGTCGATGCAGCGCTGCCAGCGCGATTTCCAAGCATTGAAGGCATTCTCCGGAATAGCCTTTAGAGCCGTGGTGCAAGCTGCTTGGATCCCCTCGGTCGTCTCAAAATGCTTGCCTTTCATCGGCGATTTCAGGCGCGGAAACAAACAGAAGTCCGGGGGGGGGGGCACATCTGGGCTGTAGGCTGTAGGATACCTGCATTGGTCAGGTAGCTGGTTACAACAAAGGCGGTGCTTCGGGTGCCACTCGGAAGATTGCCTCTTTGTCTCGGGATCATGCTCAAAGATCCATGACTCGTCACCTGTGATTACGTTATCCAAAAATTGGGTTTCACTTTTACACATGTTCAAAATTTCTTGGCACACTTCCCCTCGCCGCAACATCTGGTCGTCAGTAAGCACTTTTGGGACCATCTTCGCGCACACCTTTCACATGTTTAAATGTTCCATCACAATGTCATGAACCGCAGATTTTGGTAAATTTAACATCTGGGCAATTAAACGAATACTTAGTCGACGGTCTGAGTTCCAAACTTCGCGCACACGAGTCACATTGTCGGTATTTGCCAAAGTCGAAAGTCTTCCAGCACGATCCTCATCGGCGACCTCTTTCCGGCCCTCCGAAAAGGCCTTGTGCCACCGAAACACACCACTTCTTCCTAAAGCATCATCTAGCTAAGCCTGCTTGATCATATCAAATGTCAGAATTTAATCGCATACCTCTGCCCTAATGAACGCTACATTTTCGGCTTGCACCATTCACAGAAACACCTATCGCAAAAATGACCAGCCGCTCGTTCGTTAGCTAGAAACTCCCTCTACCGAATCGCGCGTACTCCGAAGTACGAGGGCTGCCTTTTATATTTCGGGATTAGAGAACAAAAACAAATATTAATCATCGAAAATCGCTTTATTGTTTTTCAAAATATTCCCCATAAAGATCTCTACACTTTTGCATGCGTTTGAACCAATTGTCGAAGCACTTTTTTCACTCTGATTGAGGTATTTCCAAAACATGCATTCTGAAGGCAGCAACCGCTTCTTCAGGTGTCGAAAATCGTTGACCTCTCAGTTTGTTTTTTACGTACGGGAATAAAAAGAAGTTATTTGGTGACAAGTCATGACTATACGGCGGATGACTCATCAAATCGATGTTTTGAGTGGTCAAAAATGCAGTTGTTTGAGCCGATGTGTGAGAGTTCGCATTGTCGTGGTGAAGAGTGATCCGTCTTCGGCGGTTGGTTTTCCTCATTTCTTGGAAGACAACTGGCCAACAAATGGTTGTGTACCACTCAGAATTGACTGTTCTGCGTTGTTCTAGTGGTACGGTTACGACATGTCCAGTTTTTCCGAAAAAAACAGGCGATCATTTGCTTGGAAGTGCTTCGTGCGCGAACAACTTTTGTTGGATTCGGCTTATCTTGAAACACCCATACAGTCGACTGCTGTTTACTTTCGGGTTCATACGCGTAAATCCACGATTCATCACCTGTCACCATATCATAAACGTGTTTTGAAGCACCGCGATCGTATTTTTTGAGCTTTTCTTTCGACCAATTGACACGAGCCTTTTTTGAACGATTGACAAATTGTGTGGGATCCAACGCAATCAAATTTTTTTGATATTCAAATATTTATGCAATATTGAATGTATGCTGGTCGCACTAATGTGTAAGGTTGACTCAATCTCACGATAGGTCACATGACGATCTTGCAATATCTGTTCGCGCACAGCATCAATAGTTTCCGGAACAACAACTGGTTTTGGACGACCTTCACGAAATTCATCTTGGAGTGAACTACGACCTCGAGTGAATTCCCCATACCATCGATAAACAGTGGTCCTTGATGGTGTTTCATCGCGAAAAAATAAACTAAGTTCTTCCATGCACTCTTGCTGACTTAATCCACGTGGAAAGTTGTAAAAAATAATCGCACGAAAATGTTCACGATTTAATTCAATTTTTTGGCCGAGATGAATCCTTTAAGTTACTGTAAAAAACACATAGCGCTCGTATGTCAAAGCATTCTGAGAACGTATAACCTCAAAATGTCAAACTTTACGATAGAGCTGTCAGTTGTCAGATTGCAACACTAGAATTGTCCAATCCCGAAATATAAAAGGCAGCCCTCGTACAGTCGCGGCGGAAAAAAAATGAGTTCTATTAATTTCCCGACAAACTATGTAAATATTGTTCAAACAGATCCTCGCCGGTACGGATGCAAGCGCGAGATCTGTTTCTGACTGCTACAATCGTAATCTTAAGTAGCATCTCAACCCGCATTGTTTCCAACGTTATTCATTCTTATTTTTAGTTGCTCCTTGTTTTCTATTTGTATCTCGTAAACGACTTGAGTTTAAAATAATATTCCGAAACTATGGCTGTTCAGCACATTATAGGCGAAATGTCAGAGAGTTCCTGGACAATTCATTCCCAAACGCTTGGATTGGGAGAGCTGGCCCTATACTCTGGTCTCCAAGGTCCCCAGACCTGACTCCCATTGAACTTTTTGTATGGGGACGGACCAAGCAACTCGTTTAGCAGATAAAAGTGGAAACCAATTAGCAGTTAAGAAAAAGAATAAATGTTGCGTTTGAAACAATGCGGGATGAGTTGCTACTAGAAACTACGACTGTAGCAGTCAGAAAAAGATGTCGGTTTTGCATCCGTAGCGGTGAAAGCCAGTTTAAACAAAATTTATAACAAATTATTGCAACTTGTAAATAAGTTTTACTTTTTGTAGTTCTAACCTAGTAGGTTATCAAATTTTATTTTGATACTAATTATCTACGGTGGCAAGGAGCTGAAGTATAGAAGTTTCGGTGAGCTTTCGAAGTTCTGATGCGCTTTTTATCTTTTTTTCTATAAAATTGATAAAGTGTTTAACTTAATGACTTTTATAGAACCTCGCCATTTGTGGACTCATATTATTTTTTCACCCAATTATTTGTGTTAAATATCGATTCCAAAAGAGCAAACAAACATCATAGATTAAAGTTAAGTTTATTTGGTGAAGTTACGGTGAAAAACAAAAAAGTTACAAAAGTTCATATGAAAAAATTGGGAATTATGAAAAAAGTCATAAACCTTAAGCTATCTAGATGTTTTACGGGCTGCATAATATAGCACATGAACCCTGCTCACCTATGCGTCCTTTATTTTTGGCGAACCTTCAACACAATACCCTGTATAAGTCTTAAAAAAAACACATTTGCTACAGCATCTTGCCTTGATGTCGGAAATTCTGAAAAATTGGTAAAAAAAGGGAATTTGCCTTGACAGTTTCTATGCACTACAGATTTTTATCAGTGATTATTTCAAACGTAGACGCCTCTTGTTGACAACTGTAAATATGGAAGAAATGAATTTGATATATCCTTGGTTACATTGGCATATTCAACAAAAACTTTTTAATAATATTACGTACTGCATTCAACAATACTGTAAAGACTAGAAAAGTAATTATAGTACTAATAACATTCTGTTTCTATTTCAGGTAAGACCTAAGTGCTGTTGTCTTCCATGTAAACGGTAAGAGCCAATAAATAATAAATGCCATTTTTATTATTCATCTAATGTAAGTTTGCGAAAACTTTGCTAGTAACGAAAAACAGGAAATCACTTAATCATTTAAAACCCGTACCATAAGAGACTTCCTTTAAGAATAACAAGTAAAGGTTATTCATTTGTTTGTTTCAACTTTGAAAGTTCTATAAAAATTCTCTATTATCAAGAACTAAATTTTTCTACAAATTCAGCTACTAATTTACAGAGCTAAGAAATACATATTAGAACTTTCGAATGCAATGAAAATTTATATTTAAATATGGAGGTGATGCCAAATAAGTTTTAAATTAATTGATTATATTTGTTATTGTTTATCCCCTTGGGTATTTGATAATTATTTCAACGTAACCTTTCGTTCCCTCTCGGTAGTTTATGCAAGCTTTCAGTGAGTTTAACGGTTTTTCATTGTAAGTATGTCTTGTTGTGAGAAATCACCTGGCACATCGTCTATGACTCCCAAATTTCCAGAATGAATTCCAAAAAGACAGAATAAAAACTTAGTTGTTTTGTTATGTAAAGAGACCTGCACAAATGCTGTGTAAACGGATTATCCACTTAATGCTGCACTGGTGAGTGGAAGATTAAAATCCCAGTTTTCAACATTTTCTTTGTTGTGACCTAACAAATATTCCTTCTTTCAGCTATGCGTTAATCAATTTTTGAATTATTCTTTTGAATTCCATCACCAGCCTCGACCTTCATTGTGTACAGTTCAGTATAAAACTCTAATATGAGATGACATTGGATGAAAATGATTTTATCAAGCACAATCAATGGAATATTTAACTCAGTTCCCTTTCCAGTAATATCTAATTCCCTGAATAAATGAATGGCTACCCATAAGCTTAAATGTCATATCACAGCAAAGAGGCTCTCCATGGTTTTGATATTTGATTGCATCCTGTAACACCATAGCAATGCTTTCATAAGATTCTTTCATGTCTACTGCATAACCCAAAGCCCCTATGAGGATGTATCAAGTGGCACATTTTGAAGCTGATTTCACTGATCATAATAATAATAATAATAATAATATTCTCAAGTAACTAAATCTTCAGACAAATGATATCTTTAGATGTACTCAATGCGTTGTGCATGTTAATATACTAAGGAAATTATGGTATCTCGATATTGGATTGGAAAATTTTGTTATTACAATATCAATCCTAAGAGCTCAGCGATTTCGATCTTCAAACGAACTTTTTAGTTTCTCTAAATAAAGGTTTGAGTACGGTTCTAGATATACAGGACAGTAGGTACTTCTCAACAAATTCAGCAAATTCTGATTCACATTGAGAAACTGGCAACTCTCCAATATGATGCACAAGCTAATACACTGAAGATAACACTGAAACTTCATTTAATATCTTGGATTTGTCTTTGTCAGGAATCAAAATCGAATGATGAAAAGTTCACCATGCCCCTATGTGTGACTTCTGACAGAACAGTGTCATCTTGTCATCTATTGAATATCATCTATATACCACATCTGGCATCTAGGGACCATCTAAACTAAACGAGATACCTATGTAAAAGCGCAGTGATACAGTGAAATATTGAAAAAATGAAATATAAGAATCTAAAAGATAGGTTTGTATTGTTACACGAATGCTGGAGTTCATTTTTTTTGTTGAGCTGAGGTTATCATAATATAGAGGAAAGCATTTGCAACAAACATTTGAGGAACTCAGTAGGTTCAGAAATATATATGCATATTTGTTTGTTCATAAAGAAATAGACGCACTGCACTTAAAGGCTCAAATACGTTCTAACAACAACTACAGAGCATTGGATGCAACTGTTTGTTGTCAACTAACGTGATAATTATTTATACAGCATTTTGTAACTTATTATGGTGATTGCACCAATTGCGAATAGTATTATTAACAATTCAGTATGTTATCACTGCAAATGGTGCTGTGAAGTTGATTTTAGCCCATACAACATACCTAGTTTATCACCATAATGTAATGTCATTTGTGTAGGGCAGTAATATAGGTTAATGGCCTTCACAGTAATTCGTGGTTACTTTTAATATTATAATAGCAAAAATCACTGTATGGTCTTAACTCTTTACAACATCAACAAGGATCAGTTTCTCAATCATCGTTTAAGTCTTCAAATTCCTAGATACTTAATTTCGAAAAGGTCGGCTGAAGGTGCTCCGATTTCAGCCGACCTTCATTTGGACTGGAGGAATTTATTGCTAACAGAACAAAAAAACGGTAACCTCAGCGTTAAGTGATCGCCAAACGACCAATTGTCAGTGTCAGTTTTTTTGACAAACAACAAATTCAAAATCAAAGCGAAATTTTTTTAGAAAAAACCTCGAAAACAACACTAAACGATTGACAACGACTCCAGACTCGGAGTTGAAACGTCTCCATACAGAGATAAGTATTACACAATATACCATACGTTACTTATATACAGGAATACTGGTTGATCATTTTGTAGACATCTCTTTCTCTCAGAATAACTGTGAGGAGAATCTCTGTACAGACAGCCCAGTAATCCGGGCAATTTTACGAATTGCCTTACTACACTTTGTTCTACATATACAATTTTTAAATACTTATCAGTTGCAGAAAAAATTTGAGGAGAGAAAACTCAATGAACAGACAAAATAACCTAGATACTTGTCTGAATAAATAGCATTTGCTTCAGCTTCGGAGAATTTTGAGTTACGGAATTTTATTTGCTATGAACTGTTGACAAATTATGTATGTGTAATACAAAAACGAATAACACAGGCTTAAGTTTGAATGAATTCGCTTTTATCTCTGTCTCTGATACCAATTTGTTTTCCTATTGCTGAAATAAATAACCTTTAGGGGGATACGAGAATATAAGATCTTTTATTGTTTAAGCATTTTTTGGAAATAACACCACAAGTCAGGAATTGCTATATATTTCCAAACGTTTCGCGGTCTAAGTCATTTGTCTTTCGCGTCGTCGCCAAGAATATGAGCGCATCTTTTAAAATGTAAAAATGATTTTTGACATATCTATTATTTTTACTCAATAACCATTAACTGCTAATTGAAATGTACAAAATTATGAATAAAGCCAGGAACTTAGTTTTTCATTGTTCTTATTTGCCTCCTGGCAGATTCCTATGGGTTTATTTTTATGTCATGAAATTTTGACAAACTAAGCTGGTAAAGTAAAATTTGAAACACAAAGTTTTTGTTTTAATAATTTCACATGTTTTGATGAAACATCAGTTTAACTATTTTAACAAGAAAAAGATATATATATATATATATATATATATATATATATATCACTGTTGCCCCAATCTCTATGTAATATAAATCAAAACGAACGTAGCGACCAAACCGAACTGGAACAAACCAATCTTCCAGCAGTGTTACTAGAGCACACACAGACCGCAATATAACCCATATTTGTAGTACGCCCAATTTATTGCACAGATAATTCAAAATATTCGCATCGATGTCGCATGCTCTAAATTAATTCATATATAATATTTATACATCGGGGGATGACACAGATAGAAGAAAATATTGATACACATTGCCGGCGACAATTTGAATCGCGACTGACGCGGAAGTGCATTTGTTTATATTTCCAGCAAAATAATAATTTCAGAGTTCGCTGTTGTCAAAATCTAGGGCATGATACATTTTTATGTCATTTACGATATTTATTATTCACAGGATGCTTGCTTTCTTTTCATGGGACCATGTTCTGACCCGATGTTTTTCATGTCGAATTTTAGAAATTGGGACGCAGAGTCTGCTAAGATGTCTCCTGTTTTTCGAATTTGTTAGTCGATTTTTAAATTCAGCTGATTTTTTTGAGTTAATGTGTTTTTTTGAATAAGCTATACCTGGAAAGTTGCTCTCACTTATAGGTGGACAAGGGGATGAAATTTTTTTATGTATTCTACATCCTAGGTTTGCTGATTGAGAAACGATTTTAATGAACTTTTTTTTCTTACATAGACCATACGTCGAAGGTAATGACGCTCCTAAGATTTCCAACATGAAGTTTCTTAAGTAGTTTCTAAATGATTGAGGAGGTAAATGATTATTTTGAATGTTCATCTGGGATTTTCTCTCCTCGCAATGGTTTCTGAAAAATACAGATAAGTTAAGTACTTGAATATCAAGGATATAATATGTTATGTATTTTGTGTTGTACTTATCTGTTTTTTTGTGACGTTTCGATTCCTTATCAGGAATCGTTGTCGAACAATGTTTGTTTGAATGTTTTGCACTATATTCGCTTGAATTTTTTTTTGCTAATGTCAATTGACTGATTAATTGACTTTGAAGTTTCCTTTTTGATGTTCATTCGTCAGAAGTTGTTGCCTTGCAACCGGTATCTCTACAGAGGGTGTCCCAATTTCTCCATTATTCAACAACATGCAGACACTTTGTTTGATTTTTTCTTTTTTGGTATGTTCTTCTTTAAGTAGTATCTAAAAATGGAAGTTTATTTACATTTTCTATTTCAATAGTAAATTTTATTTTAGATTCTTTGTTATTGATCAGTATCAATAGCAGTTTCAGCAACAAAGGAATTTTTGAGAAAGAGTTATGTTTAATAAAGGAAGTTTTAGAACAAAACGAATACCCAAGAAATTTCATAAACAAAACAATTTACCAAATCGAGAAAAAACAAGGAAACCAACAAACGACACAAACAACACACAATACTTCCAATTTAAATAACAAAACCCCAACTGATATTAACTCTAAAATTATAAACGTTATACCTTATGATTCCGGGCACTCCGAAAAAATTAAACGTATTGACAATAAATACCAAGTAAAAACTATTTTTAAAGCAAATAATACTTTAAGATCAAATTTGACAAAAACAAAACTGGAAAACGGTACTCAAAGTACCAAAAATTGTGTGTACAGTGTACCTTGTGCCTGCGGAAAAACATATACCGCTGAAACATCAAGACCTCTCCAAATTAGAATAAAAGAGCACCAATACAACGTCTCAAGAAGACATATAGACAGATCAAGATTGGCAAATCATGTACTCACGGATAATGGAACACACAAAATGGACTGGAATAAGACAAAAATACTACTTAAAGAAGAACATACCAAAAAAAGAAAAAATCAAAGAAAGTGTCTGGATGTTGTTGAATAATGGAGAAATTGGGACCCCCCTCTGTAGAGATACCGCTTGCATGGCAACAACTTCGAATCAACACGTCACAAAAAAAACAGATAAGTACAACACAAAATACACAACAATATTGATAAGTACTTAACTTATCTGTATTTTTGTTGGAATTTGGAAGTATGTTTTCTTAAAGCTTTTGGCCGCTTTCAGGCACTTACCGTATGTTAAAAAAATACAGTGTCCCCAGTATTTTACTCTCATGTTAACGGGGTGTGTACTAAAGTGAGATCTTCATTTTGAATTCAATTATCTTCAACTACATCCACTCTAAACTTAAATAGTTTTCTCATTGTCCAAATCAAATGTGTTTATGACGTCTTCTTCAGTATTTGACAAGATTTCGTGGTCTGCCAGAGCTATTTTCTTTTATTTTAAAGTTTTTAGATCAAGGTTTAGAATGTACCCATTGTGGCAAATTTCTTCAGCCGTCACTCAGTCTTTATACCAGTTTCACTGGCTTTTCACGTTTTCTATAAATAGCAATCACGTCGTGATAGTTTAGAAAGACCGACCTCTGTATCCAGAGGATGGTTGCAGTTTTTCTGTGTTCTGACTTTAAATTTCTTTTAACCCTAGAGTTAGTTTAATTCCAATGTTCGTTATGAGACAATAAAGGCTGCTCCTTTGATGTTTTACCCTTGATTCTTGGTTAAATGAGAGGTCTCGATAACAGCACACAAAAGTTACTTTGCAAGGTTGTCCCTCAGTCACATTAGTTACTTTTCCTGATTGTGTGTTCTATACATTAGCTACGAAAATTTTGAGAAACAATTATTCCAAGACGTTCTTGGAATAATTGGAACTGCTGTTAAAGCCTTTTTGAACAACCAGAGGCGGCAAGAATCTCTCTGATGCTAACTCTTACTCCCTTATACTCATCACTTCTCGTCACAGTTTTTGGACTTTCTTCGCTCCAGGGTTATCACTGCTTTTAGTTTGGTTTCAGATAAGCACATCGACTAGTGTCTTTTAAAGCATTAAAATATCTTCCCGAGCAACGTTAGATCTGGGTGTCTTGGCATCCATGACTCCTCTAGTGCCCAAGTTGGCCTTAGATTCAAAAAATGTTGCACAAAAACTGGCTCAGGATTATTAATTTTTCATTCGTTAATGGTTTTCTTGGGTTCTTTGGTCAATAATTGACCAACATTATGTATTTTTTGAGCAAATTCACATTTTACGACTTGAGCTTATGACAGTTATTGCTTGATGAGCTTCAGAATAATGAGATGCCCTGGATCTTCCAGTTATTGTTTAAATATATTGTAGTGACGTATTATTATTTTTTTATTGTGCTATCGCGGATCTCTTTTCAATATAACTTTTCATCATAACTACAGTTTCAGAATGCTCTGATCTATTTATCTTTGGTTTCAAGTTGTTGCATTTATAGATAATATGAGCATTAATTCGAAAGGCATACACAATTTGAATAAAACTCAGCATGTAACATATCTTGATATTTGGTCAGCCGTAACTTTTGTCAATTTTAAAAGCAAAATTGTTACTGGTTTTTGTTAATTTGCAGCAATTCTTCAGTGTTGTAATTATTGTCCAGCAATGTGATTTCAGATGTCTATTAAGTTGCAATAGCGATTGCCTAGTGCCGCATTCCGACTAAGCTCATATTTTGTTGCTAATTTGTGTCGTCAAAAATGATTTTGTTGCTCCAGCCGTTTCCAAGAAATGGTGGCTATGTAGCCTAAGTCTTAAGCTACATTAGCCATGTGAGTATTTATGAAATGAAAATAGCTATCAAAATGAATCAAACGGGAAATTTTACTAATAATTTGTTGCTCAAAGATAAAACAATAAAATATTCCCAAAAGCTGCCATTTCAGCTCAAACCCACCCACATGTACCCCTAAAGGCCAAAAATCTTGACGCTAAATATTTAGTAAAATACATATGCGTGGTATTTTGTTGCTAATTTCTGACGTAAATTACGATTTTGTTGCTTAAGCCGTTTCCGAGAAATGGTGGCTAATGTAGCTTAATTAAGCTACACTAACCAGCATTTCTAGGAAACGGCTGGAGCAACAAAATCAATTTTTTGACGACATAATTAGCAACAAAATATGAGCTTAGTCGGAATGCGGTACTATGAAATGGCTAATGCAACTTAATAAACATTGATCTCAGTGTTAGTGGTGACTTGTAATTGTTTTTATATTTTCAAAAATTCATTAGCTACTGGTAGGCTATCAGATATGAGATTCCTTCCGGAGCCTAAGGAGTACATGATCGCATAACTATTTGTGGGTTATAGCTAGCTGACTCCGGAAGGTCATTCTGGTTGTTAGTAAAGATATGAAGGAATTTAATAGTAATTTGACAGCACATCTTGTACAATTTTTAAATTATTATAATCTTGGGGAACTTGAGATGTACTGAAAAATACCGTGCCTTCAATTCAGAAATTCTTCCACTATTGTACAATTAATTCCCATTGAGACGAATCTGTCAACTCCTTTCCTGGACGAACTGTCATTACATCATGAACATCCAAATAGTTTAAAAATATATACCTAGTAGTAAGTTTCATGAAATTTGTGAATTATATTCATTCAGATAGGAACTATAGATTCCGAGCCAGGATTTTGTTTCTGTAAACGCCGTCACTGGATGCACACCAGATATGATATTTATCGACAGATATAGCGCGAAATAGTGTTGCCATAATCGGAATTTATATGCTGGCGTAGCTCGTTTTAGCATGTTTGTTTTGTGCACGTTCGAGTGCTATCTACATTATAACAACGCTTATTTCTGCACTTCTGCACTTTACAATTGAATTAGTTTCTCTCCCAACGGTTCTATTTGGACTATAATAAACAAAATTCATCAAGAAGTAGACGAGCGTTTGTTTTGTTTTATTCATGAATTGCGAAGTTATTTGTTCCGTGTTTTGTGTCGCAAGTTGGTCTATGCGGTAGCCAATGGAATCGTGTTGTAGTTAATAGTTTTGCTTTTTGGAAATGTAGGAAGTGCGAACCACGTTTCTAAAAGTTGTTAGCGTACGATATTGTTTGCTTAGAATGTCTTGTTACTAATTTTAATGTTTTTAAACCTTGATTTCACAACAATAAGTCTGCATTTGCTATAATTCCAGATTTGAAACATCAACTTAAGCTGAAGAAGATCGAAATCATGAAAAATTATTTTTCCAAACAATATTATCGATATAAATACTTTATAGGCCGAAAATACAAGTTCTTACGACTGTAGAGCAAATCAGGTGATAATATTCATCACCGAGCAAATTTCTAGAGAAGACGGTAATTTAACGGGGAAGAAATTATGACTAATGATCAAGGCTAAAGAATAAACGTATTACCACCTACTAACACTGTTTCAGCAAAATAACTGTATTTTTATTTTACAACGAACTACAGTCAGCTCGTCAAAAAATGCCAGGATCTACTACATAACCTCCTTTATTAAACTTACCACGTATAACATACAATTTTACTTACATAGATCATTCTATTCGTTATAAATGCTTAGCCAAAACTATTCAATAAAATCCAGTCTCTGATTTGAAATTTTGGTCACTTCAGCACTTCGACAATTTTTCCTAAAGTTCTGCTTGTCAGTGGGGTGTCATGGAGCCATTCGATCTAAGTGAACACACTCCATGATCCACTTGGTATCCACTTTGTTCTGGAAGTTGTCTACTATAGTGGCTCTGTTAGCAATGATTATTTACAGAAAGTCGCTACAGCTGAAGATATTTATTAATTTCTGTATTCTCAATAAGTTTGTTGTATTTAGCTAATATCAGCCAGTTCTGTAGACTCTACCTACTCCATTCTACATCCAGTTCAACTCTAGAAGACTCCTAACGGTCATCATCCAGTCTCTTAGCCACTGAACCTCATCATCTTCTTATGTATGACATCTAAAACTTCTAAGGTTGCCTTTGTCGCGATTCAAACCTTTTCATTCTTCCTTGTTATGATCCATATGTATGTTGGGTCCATTTTCATCCCCAAGTTTGTTCACCTATCGTTTTGAGTTTCTCCGGCTCTTCTCAATGACGAATCTCTATTGAGAACCCATTTCAAGGATTAGGTCCAAATTGGCACTTAAGTTACGGGTGCTGGTTGGGGTTATCAATACAAGTTTCTCAGCACATTTTGCTTCAGGGTGAACATAAACCATTGGTGTCTAATTAGTATCCTCTCCAGTAGGAAATCAAGTAGATAGCTGTCATGATAACCTTATACCGACTTCGGTTCCACCTAACGTCAGTTTTACTTTTACCCACATGCCTATTTTCATTAACATCCATGTTGATTCGTAGCTGAACATTGTCCGCAATAAGCTGAATTTCGGATAACTCATACACTTTGGACTTAACAATGGATACCTCGGTGCAAATGTCTATTATGTTGGTGAACTCTTTGCTAGTGATGGTGTCGATATCTAAGCTGTCAGCCTCTACCCTCCGTGGAACTCATTGATTTTTAGTCTGCTTTCGCCTTCATATACTGACAGATCAGAAGATCCCTAATTGCTGGTGGGATTTTATTGGTTGTCTTGTTGGGGATCTTAGTGACATCCGAACTCTACAGTGTCCCCTAAAATGGGCATGGTCTTGTTTTTTCATGTTGTCTATACCAGACCTGGCTCAATATTTCCCTTAACTAGGCGTTGTCCGTTGGTTCCTATGATCTAAAAAGAATGCACTCGCCCTTTGCCTAGGCATAGTTAGAACTGCTGCAATTAATTAAAGCCCCGATTATAGCTTCGTTGAACTTCTACATGGCGCATCAAAGGATCGCATTAAGAATGTTAATTTACCGACGAACGTTTGGCAACTGCTGCAGCTTGCATGTTACTCTGTTAACGGCTGATCTCAATAATGTGGCAGATGTTATTCCTATCCATTGACTGGGATTTTTTGCACTGATGTTCTCTTGAAACTTCTTCTACCTTCAAACTGCTGATATAATGATACAACCAGGTAAAAACATTGTTTTGTCAGTCATATCAGCAGTCTGCATAATGTGACCAAAATATGACGCTTTCCTAATCTTTCTAGTTCCTTTCCCATCTTGTATTACAGTATTTTTGGTTAACATCTGTGGTATTCGGAGCACGCAACAACAACACCACATCTCAAACGTTTCTAGCCGTTTCCAAGAGGCATCAATCAGAATCCGAACTCCTGTACCATATAGCATAAGGCGAAAATATAGCACCTAAGAAATATTGACTAACACTATACATGACCTTTATCTATGTTATTACATTATTAATATATTCAGTTATGTTTCTTTTATGGAATGTTGTGATATTGCACACGGCTTCGTGAGATAATTTCTCAGAACATGCCTTGTAAACTAACAAACTAACTAACGCCTAAGTTGTGGTTGAAGATGAGGTCACATGAGCGTTTCTGTATTATTTTAGCCTAACTCCTTATGGATGCTTGAGTGAAAAAAGATGGGGAGACCTTTTAAAACCTGGCTCGTTTAGCCAAATAATGTCACTAGCATGCTATTTAACCCATTAATGCACTCTGTTTGCTTTTATAACACACTGCAACTTCAATTCTAGTCAAGTGACTTTACACAGATGTGACGTGCCCTGGTCAGAGAGGGAACTCGAAACAACACGATTGTTCAGATAGGAGGTTGTTGTTTTCGAACGATGACACGAACACAGATTCGTCATAACATACATCTTAACCATTTTATGGTTTACAGCTTTTTAGAAATGATAATAAAAATCAGTACTAAAAATCCTAAGCCATTTATTGTATCTTATCACAATTTTTTATCAACTCTACTCACCAGAATGGAAGCCGACTGCCCTCTCCAATGCCTCCCCCCACTATTGACATAATTCTGAAATTGGAACATATCGAACTACAA